>BPLR01005709.1:0-343896 GCA_021605095.1 Caerostris extrusa | reverse complement strand
AGTTACGTATTGCTATAACATTTCAAAAATGTATTTTACATATACATATATATATTAATGTAATATAAGTTCTCTCAAGATATACAGAAGAATGAAATGAATTTGATGGCTTTTGTTACATCAAGTTTAGCCTCATCTATTGATTTGATGGAAAATTATTCATTTGTATGTATTAAGTGCTTCTTTTCAAATTTGTGCCATTATTATATTATTACAGGTTACAAAAATATTTTATTTATCAAGAAAATACATTAATTTTTAATATAATAAAAATACTATTATTATGCGTTATATTAACGTGAGGATACTGATGCCTTGTTGTGATGGCAACCAATTAGAAAATAATGAACATTTGGTAAAGAAAAACTTAAATTATGACAAACGCACAAAGTAATAAAAGAAATGATATTAATTTTTTTTAGTTCTACGGAGAGAAAAAAAAAGAAAACACCCATAAATGATATAACAAATATACTTCTAAGAATTTTCAGAAATCATTTTAAAAAAGTGTGCTGCTATTCAAAATATTTTAATAAATTTAAAAACATGGCTGATATTTTGAATAATTAAGGATCATGAAACACTAAATAAAGTGCAATAACTGCTCGCTGAAAAAAAAATATCATTCCTTTTAAAATAACAATCCATAACATTGATCTTCTACATTTTTATCATACTTCAAGAGCGGAAATTGAAAACATATTTCTCTGTATCTGCTTGCAATTCATTTCCAAGATTTGATGATTAAACCTTTTTTTATGACGAAAGTGGTTTTCAAGTGTTACATCATGTTAGAATCTGAATACTTAGAAATGATAAGATTACATAAACAAAACGCGCTTAATTATTCGAAATAGATTCAGAATATTTCAAGGACTGTTTGAATCATTTCCGTCATAGAATGAAGTAAGAACATTTATTTACTACAGAAGAGTGATTTAACTATTACATTGATAATAAGGAAAGAAAGTAACATACAAGTCTTATCGAAACTGTAAGTTACAACATTTACAAATTCACTTAATGGAGATGCAGATAAGCATGTACATTTTTTATAAAGAAAAGTTATCTTTCATTTTAAGATAACTTTTTACTTTTTGTACATCTTTTATTACGGAATTTTTTTTGAAAGGTTGGGACAGTAATTTTGAGATAATGAAACGAATGAATATAATGATGAACATAATAAATATAATGAATGATAATGAATCAAAAGCATTTGTCTTCACACATATATTTGAAATCTTAAAGTCTAGAAAATACTTTTTGTGAAAAAGTATTTTTTTAAATCCTTTGCATATTTGAAAAGCGTTTTACTGCAATGGATAATAAAAAAGAAAATATTTTTTATTTTCAAATAATTAAGTTATTATTAATTTAAAATAAATAAATTATAATTTACTATTTTCAAGAAAATTTAAATAATTTTTATTTTTACTACTTTAGAGGAATATCTTCTATTAAAATAATTTATCTGTTATTTATGTACTTTTATTGAAGATTTCTTTTCAAGTGTTTATAGTTTTACGATTATCTGATAAATTTATCAATTATTGCTTTTTAAAATTGACAGACTTTATATGTTAATGAATTTAGTGAGTTACATTGACTTATATATATAGGCTTATTTATTTAACTTAATGAACTATTCAGATAAAAATACAGTTCTCCAATAAAGTAAAGATAAATTTATAGACAAAAGAAAATTTAAAAGCCGAAACAATATCTATTCACTTCGGTTTCAAAAACATATTTAACCCTAACAGATTTAATCAATGTATTTGTCCCACTTTTATTTATAAATAATAAACAGTGTCATGATAGCTGAAAAATCTTTTTGTCTTGACTGCTCTGAATTACGCCATATATTTTAATTAAAACTATTAACTTAAAAAAAACTGTTATAAACTTTAAGCTGGATATCATTTAAATTATGAATGTTTAATAAAGTAATATTTGAATAAAAATGTCCTTTATTTTTGTTTAAAAAAAAAGTAACACCGCATTGATAACAATGCATATAATAACAATGACTCCAGAACAAAACTTATGTTGAGAAAACCAACAATAAAAACGATATTTTTAAATTTAATGAAAAGAATTATTTCAGAATTTCCTAATTTTTTTATAATCATAGACTTTTCTTCTTAAAAATATTTCGGGATAGAACTGTGTCTAAAAACTTTTCTTAGAATTATGGTTTTGTTAATAATTACCCTAAATAATATTTTAAACATTGCTCACTTAACAATTAGATAAATGCTACGAAAAAATTTCCGAAATTGAGGTAATAATTTCTGTGTATTTAATCTCATTTCGAAATTTTAAGTGATTTAAGTAGAAAATTATTTAAAATAACAAAATGATGAAATATTTATTTTTCTTTTCTTACAAGGACAATTATTTTAAAAAGGAAAAGCAAAATTAAAATTATATGTCCAAATAAATATAATCAAGCTGTCATAATAAATTACAATTTAAGCTTTATCATATCATTTTATTTTGATAAATAAATCTAGGATGATAAATCGTTTTTGTTTACGCATAGCACAGACAAAGTCAAATTAATCAGTTGCATTAATTATTTCTTTAACTAACATTGACGCCATTTTTAAAACAACATTGGCGTCAATATTTATTTCAATAGCAAAAAATTAATTAATTAATCTTTAACGTTATCTTATTCCCAGCAAAACATTTTGGAAAATGAATAACAAATATGTGTATTATCTTTTATAAAAACACAAATATTTATTTTTAAGAAAAGGCTTATTTACAATAATTTTTTATGAAAAACTTTAAAGAAACTTAACCTTATTTTTGTTTTTATGTCTGCAATGATCCAGAAACCAGCAGCAGCAAGTAGCAAATTAAAATTCTAAATATTAAATTCATAATGCACAGGTGTAGAAGAGGCCAATCAGATATAACATAAACCATATCTTCTGATAATTACGAAAGAGAAACAACCGGTAACACCAGATTACAACCAAGGCTCTGTTCCAAGGTGTTATTATTTATTTTTTCCAGATATTTCCACCCTTATCGAAAAACTGAAAGATTATCAGTTGTCCTTGTTTATGCACAACACCAGGGGGAGGGCGAACGAATCCATGGCAGCAGCAAACTATTCTTCAAGTAACGGTTTACAGTCATTTTCGTGTCGTCCACCCCGTCCAAGACCTTTATCAAGGCACGGATCGGAACGTTTCTGTCGTCGCGGTTGTTTTGTAGAACGATGGCTGCACATGGGAACGGAAGCGCAAACGATAGTTTATAGTTCCTGTTTCTGTTCGGAAGAGATCTCGTTTCTTCGTCACCCCTCCGCGCAGTTTTGTTAAGATTTATCCCTCTGTTTTTAGATATACAACGACTTTGGAAAGGAGGGGTCAATACTGTTCACGAAAAGTTAATGCCGATTATCTCTGGTGCAGATAAATACATGCGTTGAGATAGTTCTGTGTTTTTCGCAGTTTTTCTGCGGATTTGGTAAATGTTTGGATGGGACAAGACCAATGTCTTGTTTGTCAATGGTGTTTTGAAGATAAAGATAAATATGGTTAGGGGTGAAAAATGTTTCTGAAGGTGACATAAATTTTAAAAAGTGTAGTATGGATATCAATATCCATGGTAGATTAGCAGAAGGGAAAGATTTAAGTTCTTTTGGCAATTCCATTTAAAATTTTTAGTTTTTTTGTACTATAACTTTTTCAGAATAAAACCTGGATGGATTTCTTCGGATAGATTGCATGCAACAGCAATAGATTTCGACAATTTTAGATATAAGTAGAGAAAAAAAATTAGAATTTTTTCAGGCTGCCATAAAGCAGCAAATGCATGCTTTTTTCTAGGAAAATTCTAAATATTTACAAAAAAAGTAGATTAATATTTTTCAGAACAATTTTAGACATTTGTTAACATTTCTCAGAACAATTTTGGATATTAATTGTATTAATTCTTAAGTTTATTTGATAACAAAAAATTAATTACCTTATTTAAAGAGTGAAGTAAACCATTAACAAATATTCCTCGTGTTGATCAGATTAACTAAATATCGGTTTCAAAGTGATTAGAATACAAAAACTCATCAATTAATTTATAGTTTTAACTTTACGAAATAATTACGAATAATACAAAAATTAAAAGATAATATTTTTGCATTGTTTTTTTTTTTTTTTTTTTGGTAATTAAAAATGTTTAAATATTATATAAAATGCTATTTTATAAAGGTCGGACTAGTTTACAATGAATTTGACTTTGAAAAGATTTAGTGTAAACTATAGTTTAAGTAATTTACAAACTTTAATTAAAGTTTATTTATTTTACTAATAATATATATGTTTGTTACATTAATATTTGTTTATTATAGGATTAATCTATATTTCTAAAGTTAGAAAATCAAGGATACGAATCAAAAGTAAATTATAAATTGGGATTTTTTTTTTTTTCATTCCAATAATCATTAATGTTCCTAGTTATATTCTGAAAAACCTCATAGAAATTCAATAACACTTGAGAATCTCATTAGTTGCTTATATATATATTTGTAAAAAAAATTCTATAGTAGCCTTTTCTTATTTTACTTTCAACCTATTAATCCCCAAAAATGACTTTGGTTACATGACATTTTATTTAATTCACATTTCAAATACTAATCATTTTTAAAAAGTCATAATCCTTACAATTCTTTTTCATACATATTTTTATTGCGATAATTAATAAATATTTAATAATTTTTTTCTTAGTTTTAATTTTTAAATACCTACTTTCTGGAGGTAACAATATATGGACCAACTAAATAGCATTTTGTAAATTGTGATAAATATACTGTTGAAAAACTTTAAAATTATGTTACTTAACTCCTTCCTGGACATTGGTACACATGTGAAAGTTTAATTTATTTCAAATTAAAATTGTTTTAAGTGGAAAACAGATTAAATTCATTAGAGAACTATTCACTACAGAATCTCTCAACAAAAGAATAAAATATAAAGAAATTAATTAAATCTATTTGTTTTAACTTTAAAAATTCGTCCTTTGAAGAGGCTAAAATATCCAACTATTTTTCTGAAATACTCAAAAATTTCTCAGACTTTTAAACATAGGTACGTTCAACTGGGAATTCAAGTAATACCAAATCAATTAAGTGAAAACTGTTATGGAGTATGTCTTCTGGAAATACAAAATCGCAATTGGCTAGAGTTTGGCCAATCACAGTTCATTTATGATTGCTTTCTCAAATAGTTACGAAACCTTAAACACTTGTCCAATGAGAATATTTCTGAAAGGTGATACCGCAAATGTGGAACTATAAAAATAATAAGGGAATAAGCGAAAAGAAATAGTTTATTACGACCAAACATCCTTAATATTATCTAATATTAATTATTTACAATAAATATCCACGTACCTCTGTTTAAATATATACAAATTATTTTTGTCAATTTAATTTCTAAGACATAATATTTCTTCTTCATTGACGCAACAGCCCCAAGGGGGGGGGGGGGCCTTTACCTACTGCTGGTTCTGAAACATGGCATGTTATTTTCTTTTTACGGGGTGGTGGTGTCAGCCCTACGCTCTACAATCATATTAGATCGGGACCTGCGGTTTAAAGGGATTCGAACCACTACAAACAATCATGGCACCGCCGGGACTCAAACCCGAAATCTGTGGCACCGAGAGCAAGAGTTCTAGTCACTCGGTCATCAAGCCCATAATAATATTTGTTCAAACGAATTTATATACTTAAAATGGAGATTGTCGATACTATTTTGCGTCAAGCATTTTATCTATGCTTACGCTAATATATAGCAAAAGCTAGCTTATATATACTCTAAAATTATGTGTGAAATGGCAAAATTGATTTCCGATATTAAATCAAATGTATACATTTATCAAATGAAGTATATTCAAAAATGGTTTTACACTTTTAATACAGAAAGACTAAACACACTAAATATATTTTTTATCAATAATACTTAACTAAATAAGCAATTATTCATATATTAATGTACCTACTAATATATAAGAATGCAAAAATTTGAGCACGCAAACTTCAGAATTAAGATATGCATTCTATCAAATTTATTTATTCATGTCCAAGGCACTATATTATATCTCTAATAAAATGGACATTGACACGAATAATATGATTTATATTTCATCATTTTCACAAAAAAAAAAGATGTTTGTTATTTTTTTTTATTATGTGTTAGAAACTACAAGCATCACATATTTTATGAAAGAAAATTGTGATTGATATAACACAGTTTGTCATATCAATTCAGATTCATTCTATTTAAATTCTTTTCTCCTGTTCGGTCATGGAGATCCAATAAATATGAAACATATCAGTAGTTTATAAACTTTTTCTTCGGCACGCTTTCGTTCAAGAAAATCGCCAAATATTACAGAGTTTAAGTAATTTTAATTCAATTTTCAATTTATTAAGACAAAAAAATTGAAAAATTTAATTCTGTTTGCAATTTTTCCTTTATAGTGACTTGGATTTTCTCAGTCATCGTGATAAACTGTCAGGCGAAAATGAAGTTGAAGAAAATGAGACTCAATTTCATTCCATTTTATTCAATTCAATCAATTTGATTTCAAGATTTTAGAAAATGTATCACTAGGCGTACACCAAAGCCACTAAATATAATTAATTTCCTACCTATTATTCATAATGGCATATAATTTTAAATTGTAATTTTTGAAACCAACAACCATACGGTATAATTTATAGTAGGGTATTATTTTCCGATGATTTTCAAATTTATAATTGATTTCTTTGTCTTTATTTATAGCTATAAAGTTCCATTTTTGTATCTGAAGTTTAGATTTTAAATTAAGCAGGGCTCTATAAAAACCTAAGAAGCATTTCTTGCTCTAATATAAAATATTGTGCATTAAAACATTGAATATCGTATATATAAAGCATCATTTTGAAAAGAAAATTTAATTAAAATACAAACAAAAAGATATAAAATAAACGAAGAATTTTGTATGAGTAAAAATCAGTTTTTTACCTAAATACTGGAAGATTTAGATTTTAAATGGAGCATATTAAAAAGAATTGAAGCAACATTTAATCTTTTTATTTACTAGATGAGGGAAAATGTTTAATGTTACAGTAAATCAACCTGTATAAGAATTCAATCTATTATCTTTGATAGAAAAAGAGTTATTTAGGGTGTTTGTTTTTTAGGTACTTATTTAGAAATAAATTTTTCCAACGCTCTCTGGGGGAAAAAAAAAACAGATTATACTCAGCGACCTATAATCTCATAAAAAGAAATTCTAAGATTTTTTTTTTTTTTCTTACTTGCATTCAGCGGATAATAGGCAGGAAATTACGGTTCTAAAATTTTTCAATGACAAATTTTGCTAAATTAAATATGTTTTATTCACTCTTTTTTTTAACCCTGAAATTTAAAAAAATTATCAATCAAAAATTATTTAATTTTCTATTAAAGAGTTATTTTTTTTAAATATTGTTAGTATCTGACATAAAGGCACCTTGGGGAAACTTGAATTCAGCGAAGGCATGGAAACAGAAAATAAAAACCACTGAACTGTATTAAATTTGCATACTATTATAAAGTACTATAATTATAAATTTAAATAATCATTTCAGTAATAAAACACCTCAAATTGGGATTTTTAATTGCATGCATATACTCTGGTCAATAGTTCTCCAACTTTTAACCTCTTACTCTTCTTAACCCAATAAGGACCAAACCCTTCAGCACTTAAGGAAATGAATAAAATTTGATTTTTGTGCTTATAAGAGTCTAATAAAACGGAAAAAATTAAAAGTTTTTATTTTTTCGCGAGATGCAAAAGGTTGCAAAAAAATGTAATATGAGTCCAAAATGATTACTTCTTCGATATGAAATTTTTTAAAGCATTTGCTATGTAAAGACGCACTACACTTTCTACATATATAGTTTGGCTATCACAACATCTGCATCTTTTACTTTAGTTTGACAGATTTTTTCAATATGGTCGTTTAGATCCTTTTTCTTATCGAAAACGTCTAAATTTTGAAGAAAGTTGAGCATTCAACACGTAGTCGAGAATGACAATGACGAATTATGAATCTTGAACAACAAAACTTGCGTTTTTATTAATGCTAAAACCCTGCTCTTTTAAAAATCCAGTAGAGAAACTTTTTTGAATCACGAGCAATTTTATATAATTTCAATGCCTTGCTTTTTTTCATCGTCAATAGAGTTACTAAAAATTGACCGCTGCTATTTTTTCCTTTTTATTTGTATTGTATTCATTGCAATAAATTTCTCAAGTACCACTACTCAATACATATTTTGATTTCCATTTCCTATTACCATCCTATCAGAATAACTCGAAAATAATATAATAATAATAATAATCTGCATAATTGTCTAAAAATGAAGGATTAATTGTTATAAAGTAATTAATATTCGAGACCAAATATATTATATCCTCACAATCAAGGAAGTTCCATATAATTATATATAATTATATAGAACGTTAACATTACATGGGAACTAAATATTTTGGCAAAAATCTAGAACCTTACTCTTTGTGTCAAATTCATCGCCTGTATGCCAAGTCGCCAAACAAACATAATAATGAATGTCAAAGTTTTCACTGTAAAAAGGTTTTACACACAAATGCACCCCAAGGACGTCAAGTCGCCAAGTAATAAACAAAATGACTGCAGAAGTTCTGTATCGTTGTAAAAACGCAATTTCGCCAAAAATCGCTATTACGTCAACATTAGTAGCCAAACAAAATACTACGTCAAATTTTTGTCCTTAAACTGCTTTTAGGCGAAATTTTTATCACTTTAACGCCAAATATTATCACTATCCTGCCAAAATTTTATTCCTGAAATGCTTTTATACCAAAATTTATTACTTTATTGTCAAATTTTTTCATTATCTAAGCGAAATTTTATTTTAAATTGTCTTTTACGCCAAAATTTATTTCTTTATTTCTACATTTTATAACCAAGAGAAATTTTATTCCTGAAATGCTTTTTACCACTATTATGGCAAAAATGTTAAGGATTTGCTTTTACAGATAATATTATCGCTTTAATATCAAAATATATCTCTATTTTGAAAAAAATTTTATTCCTAAATTGCTTTTACGCCAAATTATTATGTGGAATTTTGTTTTGATAACTAAAAATGTATTATTTTAACAACGATACTAATCGCTATTACTACTAAACGATAATTTTAACGATACTAATCAATAAAATTATGCAAAAGTTATTCTCTAATATGCCAATATTTTTTTCTATTATGTCAAAAAATATTTCATGGTGTTTACAATGCCGAATTCGAATGATAAAACAATATTAATAAAATAAAAAAAAAAAAAAAAAAAAAAAGAAGCATCAGAGAATAACTTACATTTTATTCTGATATATCCTTTGTTGGAGGCGAAATGATTTTTTAATTGCTCACTAAAACCTGTCCTTGAATAGTCAGATCAACTGAATGAAGAAAACAACAAGAAAAACATCACAAAACCACAGAAAATTTAAATACGTTCCAACTGGCCTTTTCTTCCGTGAACTAACGTTCTAAAATTATAGTTACATTTTTCTGCGCGAATTAAAATAACGGTTGCCACAAAACCTTAACTATGTCAACAGCATTAAAAAGAAACATCATAAAACCATAAAAAAATTTACTGAATTCGAGCCGCATTTTCGCAGTGAGCTAACGTTCTAAAAATAAAAAATTTATAATTTTTACGCGCGAATTCAAATAACGTTGCCACAAAACCTTAACTATGCCAACAGCGTTAAAAAGAAAAATAATTGTTTTATAGTCAAATAAAAATATTAATAAAGTAAAAAATCGTTTTTGTTTATTTCGTATTTTCATGAGCATCATAAAAATTGTTTATATTCTGTATCAGTGGCCAACATACGTTTTAAGAACAATCTCGGAATAATCAATAATTTATCGGAATAATTATTTAAAAATAAATATTTCTGTTCTTGTTTACTATAAATAAAAATTATGCAAATAACAATGAAACTAACAGTAAAATAGTCATTATATTGGTCCGAATAAGAAGTTACGAATTCTTCTAATTAAAGTATTATAACCCTAAAGAAATTGGCGGAACGTTGTCGAAATATTCCGGATTGCAAGATTGGCGACTTTCTCAGGGATACAGTTTTCTAGATTTCAACCAATATTTTTTACCGTAATGTTAAATTATTCTTCAATAACAAAAATTGTTCAACTCGTATATCAGTGTTAGTATACGTAGGAAGGTTCAGTTTCGTATCCGCTGGCTACGTTCGTTGCAGTCACTGCTGTCATAAACGAAGAGATTCAATGGTGATTGTGATAGTGTGTGTACAGAGTCTCAAATAGACGGCTGTCTGGTGGAAGTTTTATCCTATTCATACGACATACCAATGCAGAACAGTTTCTCCTAAAAGTCCTTCTAGAAATTGGTGACTGCCTATCATAAGTGACTATTTGTGAGATAAATGGAATGCAAAATCTACTAATTAACAAAAATATTTCAAAAATTTGAATTTGATTTAATTAATTTTTTTTTATTATTATTTTCATCAATTTTATTATTATTATTATTATTATTATTATCAAAAAGCATGCATTTTACAAAAGAATTCTGCAAGACAGAATGCAATTAGTCAAACAAACAAAAAAAAAAGAAGTTTTTCTTACGGTTCTTTTTCAAAAACGTCAAACAGAAAGTAATGAAATAGAGGCGTAGAAAATAAGAATTACTATCTTAAAATTTTGACAGTAATTAATCCCTAGAGCAATATTTCTTGTTCTAAAATGGCAGCATAATAAAAACACGGGAGATTGACTCACTTCTTTTTACGAATAACTTTTTGGACGTGTTGAAAAACTTGTGTTTTCGACGCAGCTTTTAGAGTAAACTCATTAAAAGAATTGATGTTACAACTATCTAAATTACGCATATTTTTTCACTTTTAGGTTCGTACATTCAGGCTTAATGTAAGTACCTAAAAATGAAAATGTCTTAATTTGTTTAACAAATTCTATATCTTGAAGAGCATTTGCATTTTTTTTTCCCTATCATAAATTTGCCAATTGATAATGTTTTAAAAGGTCAGTTCTGATTTAGTTGGTTGCAGACATCATCAGAAATTGATTGCAAACTGCTTCGAAAGAAGAAATAATGGTTTAATTTATTTTCGCCCGACTTTTGACCTTTGAGCCGGTTGCATTCAGGAAAGTCTCGTTCAAATATCTTGATGGCGCTCCTTTCCAATCACTGCTTTCAGAAAATGGGAGACTCGATAGTAATTGTGACGCGTGTTAAAGTATCTCGTATCGGCATCCAGATTCTTGGTGGGCATTTTCCGTGTTTTCTTCTATGGAGCACATAAATGTGGTCAATTTACTCTAACAGTCCACCTGGAAGTCAGTGTCTTCCTCTTATTACCTACCGGTGAGATGCTAGTGGCATATAGAATTCTTGCCTCTTATTTGCATCTGTGAGTATCTTATATAGACAGTTCAGCATGTTCAGCCATGTTCAACAACAACAACAAAAAAATACTTTCTTTTTCACAGGAATGGTGCTCTAGTGGTAACGTGTGCAGATAGAATGCAGGAATGCTTAGGTTGGGATTCACTGTCGTCCGTTACAGTCTCTGACTAAAGAAATGTAGAAACATATTTGTAATGCGACAATATGTTTAAAGTCTCTTAAAGACGAGAACCAGTCCCATTCGCGAAGCTATTAAAAACCAGTTTGACAGAACCCTTACAAGAAAATCATATGCCTCTGCTACGCTCCGGCTAGAGTCGGTTTTTTTTTTTTTTTTTTTTTTTCCCCTCACATTAAATGGACTCCATTTATGATCAATTGTCTCTAACAGCCAGAGATAACGCAGATTTTGTTGTCAAACTGAGACGTTCGGAACGAAAGCCGCTCGCTCCTTGTTCATTCACGTCTGGACGGACCTTAAGAAGTATGGATTGGCAGGCTGTTTGGTGGAGTTTTCTTTCAAATAACACGCAAATACGTGGTAATTACTCCAAAAAGTTCATCTTTCATCGGTGTGTTATAATTTGTGCCAAAAGGGAACACTGAGTGTATGCTATAGGGTGCTAGTTCGAATCTCTTGTTTTCATATCTGTTGTCTTGTATCGAAAATCCGGCAATTTGTTGGATTTTCGCATTTTCTTCCATGCAGTAGCAAATGGTTAACATAGAGATGAGTTTCGATAGCAATAAATTTAAGTATTACATCATTTTCTCAATTTAACTATTAAAACATTACAGCAATTTACAATCATGTACCTTATAGTGTTTTCAGAATAGTGAAATCTTTAGGTAATGATTTTAATCAAGTTGCTAGTTTTCTTTCCATACATCAACTTTAAGTTGTTTTCGTATACCGGACATTTAGATCTAAAGTAATTTTTTACTATAACAGTAGATATGTAACAGAATCTGCATTATCCAGGACGGAAGCTTTCTGCATTGCACTCCCATTTTGCCACCACAATTTTAAATTATCATTCCAAATAGTAGATCAAAGGGTTCGTGACTCTCCTCCATTGGGTCTACGAAAGACATTCCTATCTACATGTTTAACATAACACGTGGAAGTGTTCAAAAGCGCTACCTACAAGCTACTCATGCCCATAAAACCATTAAACGAATCTGAAATTCTTTATTACAGAGACATTTGATATTGAAAACTTTAATCACAGTTCATAAGAGATCATTTTATAAAAAATCAAGATAATATAACTTTTAAGGAATATTAAGATGCTAGCAAATATAACCTGGAAGTGCCGAGATTTAAATATAACTAATGTGTTAAATTTCGATAATTTTTAATGAATTAAAATAATAGTTACAATTCTAAAATTAATATTAAGTTGGGCAATAAAAATGATTTAGTTTAAGAATTTAATATATATCTAATGAAAAATAGAAATCTTAAAGTAACCCTTTCCCATACTGATTTATAGATTTACATATTACTTCATCATTCTTGTAAGTAAAGTATTCTTGGAAAGGAAGTATTCATAAATACGTCCGTCATTATCAATTTAAGATCTCACCTTCCAATTTCAATCTTATAAAAATTTAATTCTCTTTAGTCTCTTTTCTAAAACATAATCTATTTCAGAAAATTTGAAATTTAAAAACATAATATAAAAGGTTCATTTAATTTAATTAAAAATTAATTTCATCAGGTAAATAAGCATTGAAACTGTTCTAAATAAAAATTGCAAAATAATATTATTAAAAAAATATATTGGTGCAAAACAATGTTATTATAAAATATATTGTTGCAAAGCAATGTTATTATAAAAATATATTGTTGCAAAGCAATATTATTATAAAAATACATTGTTTCAAAACATTGATATTTCTATTTAAACATAATGCCTTGTCGTAAGGTGTTATAATATGTTAAAATTAAGTTTTTATTTAGGAGTGAACTAAGTGGATTAATCAAAATTTTTTTCTTAATTTTTGAATACGCGACAGATAAAAAATAATAATAAATTCAGAAAAAAAATTCACTTCTAATTGTTATAGTTTTTAAGTTTTAGAAAATACACACACTAACACTCTTAATTTAATATTGTTATAAAAATATATTGTTACGAAGAATGCTATCATAAAAATTTAATGTTGTAAAACAATATTATTATAAAATACATTGTTGCAAATCATTGATATTTCTATTAAATTTTTAAAAATAAAGCAATATAATGCCTTGTTGTAACATGTGATAAAATGTTAAAATTAAGTTTGTATTTAGTTGGAATGGGTTAAGCGGACTAATCAAAAAAAATTTTGTGAATTTTGAATAAGAAACCAGATAAAAAAAAAAATAATTTTTAATTATTACAGTGTTTGAGTTTTGGAAAATGCACACATGAACTCTCTTACTTTAGATATAGAAAGATTTAATTTCGTACTTTTTATAAGCATTTTTTTTTTTTTTTTTTTTTCAATTTTTCTTGCAATTGACTTAACTATGATTTGGTTAATTGAAAATCTGCAATAACATGAGTTACATGTGAAAATCTGTAATAACATAAGGTGTTCATGTTATCATTTAAACATTAAACTAATAGACACTTTGGTTGTTGAATTGGTTGTGTGTATCATTTCCTATCAAATGATCTGTCGGAAAACATTTTTCTCCCTTTGCATCTTTGAAGTGTAGAATCCTTCTTCTTCATTGACTCAACAACCCCATGCTGAGCCAAGTCCGTCTGTCTACTGGCAGATTTTGAGGCAAGAGATGTTTTTTTTTTTTACGGTGAAGGGTGATCAGCCCTTCGCCCAACGCTCTACAGTCATATTAACTGGGACCTATGATTTAAAGTGGATTTCGAACCACTACGAACATCCATGGCACCACCGGGACTCGAACCCGAAGCCTGTGGCATAGAGCACTGGTCACTCAGCCATCAGGCCCCTAGTGTAGAATCCACTTTTTCGTAATATACACTGGGTAATATTAAGTTCATGGCAAATCTGGCATTTCAAAATGACATGCTTAGAATTTGGCTAAGCACTGCATTTCTCTCAAAATTTCTATGATATAAAACTTAAAATATCGTTCTCTTAAAAAATTTTCCAAGTAGAAAAATTATTTCTAAATTTACTTATTAAATGTAAAATGTATGTTTCAATAAAGATTAATTTCAGGTTACATATTACGAATAGAGTAATAATTGTGTTAACACAACTTTGGTTTTTTTACTTTTATGCCATTATCTTTCGCTGGTACAGTTGATCACGAAATTCGTCGTCTTAGAACAGGGGTGGCCAATCCAGGGCCCGCCTTGAATATTTTCCGGCCCGTGAGATTTATCATATTTTTACAAATTACGTTTAGTTTATAATGGCCAAAAGTAATGAAAACCAATGTATTAAAAAATACATTATGTGTGCATCCATCTATTCAAAAATTAACTGTCGAAATTATGAGAAAAAAATTAACTTTGATTTTTTATAATAACATTATTGCGAATATATGACAAATATACTGTTTCATTTATGAGACTATGTTTCATTTTAAGTGACCTCAGTGACGCAGTGACCAGCGCTAGATACGAATCGCCTGCGAATCGTTTTTTTTTTTTTCGAAAATGAAATTCACCAAACACAAAACCTGCTCAAACATAACGGATGCTAACCTGTAACACCCATTACGACGTTCAAATACCCAACTTGAGATCGATTTGCAAAAGCTAAGCGAAAGAGTGGAGAAACAAATATCGCACTGGTAAAATAAATATTTTTCAATGATTTCATTTCTTTATTTGTTTATATTTATATATATTTTTTACATTTCATTTTTAGTGTTATATATTTCTTTACAATGTGCGTTTAGTATCATTATTATTACATTACCTATGTTTACATGTAAGAATAATAGTAAACACAAAAATAATAACTCATTATGTTTGAATTTTTTTACTCAAAAAATGTCTGTAGTGGGTCTAAATCTAATATGGGGATATATAATATTATATGCAGCCCGTGGTGTTAGGATGCATTTCCAAAGTGGCCCGCAAGATCACTTGAGTTGGCCTCCCCTGTCTTAGATAGTGTATAGTTATGATGTCAACATCCTCAGTATTTCCCTTACGAGAATTGTTTTGCATCATGGAAATGCATTTCCACACTCAACTAAAATATTTACTCACTTTAAAAAAAAAAAGGGGAGAGAGGGGGGTAACGGGACGGTGTCATTAGTCTGTCTCCATGGAAACAACGCAAAATGACATATGACACAAAGGTCGTTCATCCGTGTCCAATGTTGTCACCTTGCGTCTCAACCGGGATGTAGGCAAAATGGATGGAGGAGGGGAGAGCTGAAGAAGCAGAGATGAAACACGATATTCTGAAATCCCCTTTCCCTTGGAAAACTCCTCTGGACTGCCCAAACCCCTAGGGTTGACAGTTTTTAGCAGATTCAGATGAATTTTCTGTGCGATCTTTTTTTTTTTTTTTTCTTCTTTTTTTTTTAGTTTTTCTGCGGAAGTTGTAGAGGCTTAGTTTGGTCTAGGGTTCGCCAAATTTGGCGTTTTCCAGCTGCTTGATTTGAAACGGAAAATATTTTTTTCGTTCGACTAGTGATATACGAAGATACAGTAATATTTTTCTTCATTATTTTCATGTTCTACTGATCTCAAATTAATTTATACTTTAACTTTATTAAAGAACAAACTTTTTCACTTGAAAGAAGTGATTTAATTTAATTTTTCACTTACAAGAGTCTAATTATGGGTACAAAATTGAAAATTTAAAAAAAAAAAAAAAAAATTTATCTTTTATTCTATTTACTAATCTTTTTTATTCTATTTACAAAATGTTGCAAAAAGCTACGTTAATCCAAAACGGTTACTTTTCAGATGCACGAAATATTTTTAAAAATCTATGATACATATAAAGACACTATAAATTTTCTGTATGTAATTATAGTTGAGTAGGATAAAAATTATAGTAGCATAAAATTTTTCGACTGGTATTGGAATCTATGAGAATAACTCAAGAGAAAGAAATTTGCAAAAATTGACTTTAAAAAAAAAAAAAGTCATTATAAAAAACATGCAAGACAAAATTTGGTTTTCTTCATAATCAGGAAATATCACACCGTAAAAGATCAGAAAATTAATCTTAGAAAATAAAAATAAAAGGTCCATGTATTGTTGTATTTTCGCAACATCAATCTTAAATCAGTTAACTACATCTCAAAATTACAATTTTACTGATAACAATACAAAATGTTCGAACTCTGAAAATGAACATTAAATATCATTGCGGAAACACTATTTGATGGGTTTGTCGCTCTACGGTAATTTTTTTTTGCACACTCTGGGCTAATTAGACAAGAAACTACAGTTTAACTTGGATTCCGAACTACTAACAAACATCCATGCCACCACCAGGATTCGAACCTAAAGCCTGGTGGTACCAAAGGCCAGAGCGCTAGCCAATTGACCATCAGGCCTCTCAAATTTATTGGGATGAAACAGATTGGGATTTCGTTAAGACATATAAACTTCGAAAAACAACTTGCAGAATATTCAAAATTGTAAGACATTTATATAGCTACGATCCATATTTTTCGTGGAAAATACGAAAGTGAATCTATGTAATATTTGATGCGAAACAAAATAGATTATCATACCGAAACATAATAGAATACAACCATGAAAATTCTCGTTACATGTATTTTAAAATTATTAACACAAAGAAGGGCTCTCAATGTTGCATTACTATGAGGATGCCTTATTCTCCATGTCTCTTCGAGGCTGTTTTCTAATCTGATAATAACTGTCGGCATTGGATGAATTTGGAATAACACTGTATTTCGCAGTTTGTGAAGAATTACATTTAAGCAACAAAAATGAAGTATATCTCCCAATAATCTCGAATGGAATACATTTTTATCCAGTGAAGCTTTGCACTTGTCTAATAATCCTATATGCTGCTTTCTTACTACACTCATGCCCATAAATTAAGGATAATTCAAAATCACACAGAAATTGAACTCTAAAATAAAAATTTCACCTGTAGAATTATCACACAAATCTTGAAGAAGAATATACAAATTACAGGAAACCACCAGATAGCGCGGATAGTACGTCACAATGACGAGAGTGTAAGAGAGGGGTATATAAGAAATGGTGGCAAAGAAGTAAAATTGTTCACAAGCGCTTTAAAGCTTTCAGTGCAATAACCGCATAGTTATGGCCCAAAGGAAGCGTTTGGATGATTTTTTACGTGGTAGAATTATCGGACGACTGGAATGTGGACGTACCCAGCTGGAAGTATCCGAGGAACTTGGAATCGCCCAGAGTGTCATCTCCGGGCTTTGGCAACGATTCCAAGATGATGGTAATGTGAGTAGATGTTACAGCACAGGTCGCCCCGAGTTACAACGCCGAATGAGGACCGGTATTTAGCAGTTACTGCCAAAGAAACAGACGGAGCACAGCATCAGACCTGCCTCGTCAGCTCTCTTCAGCTACCGGTACTACAGTTTCAAGGCAGACCGTGTACAGACGCTTAGGGCACATTCGTCTATATGCTCGTAGGCCTGTCAGATGTGTTCCACTTACCGCAACTCACTGTCGCCTGCGATTACCCTGGAGTAGAGCATGTATTGTGGACACCGCAGCAGTGGTCTTGTGTGATGTTTTCCGACGAGTCCAGGTTTAGTTTGCAGTCTGATTCTCGCCGGACTTTCATATGGAAAGCGCCAGGTACCCGTTACCACCAAGAGAACACCATTGAACGACACCGTTACGGTGGTGCAGGATGGCTTGTTTGGGGAGGAATTATTCTTGGTTCCAGAACTGACCTGCATGTTCAGAGTGTAACGATGACAGCCACATCTATCGGGATGTCATTCTGGAACAACATGTACGTTTGTTTCGGGGCGCCATGGGTGCTGAATTTCGGTTTATGGATGACAACGCCCGTCCTCACCGTGCAAACATTGTAGACGAATGCCTTCAATTGGAGGATATCACCCGTATGGATTGGCCAGCATACTCACCGGACTTGAATCCAATAGAGCATGTGTGGGATATGTTTGGCCGACGAATTGCAGCCCGTCAACCCCCTCCCACCTGTCAACCGGAACTTCGGAGGGTATTGCTTGATGAGTGGTGTAATATTCCCCCAGATCAGATTGATAATTTGATACTCAGCATGCCTAGGCGTTGTAAGGCCTGTATTGCATCGTCCGGGAGACATACTCCATATTAACCATCATACTAACCATGTTATACTGTTTTTTGTAAATAGGTTCTTTTTTTAAATTTGCTCCAGGGAGTAAAAATCGCAATTTTTATTAATTATGTCAAACATATAGCATCTTTTTTTGCTCTTTACCTTTTGTTTAATAAATCGACTTTACAAATAAGTCAAATTTGTTTTGCTTCTGTCTCTTTCTTTGCCTGAACTTCATTATCCTTAATTTATGGACATGAGTGTATATACCAGCCAAATACTGATCATTTGCATAATAGATAGTCGATTATAATAATCGTGTTAACATTTTTTTCACAAGCAAAATCGCAGTCTTTTGTTGCTTTCGCATTCAACCATTTTGACGTGAGGTTATTCCCTAAACAGAACGGCAGATATACACCCAATTCGAAGTTACCCATGAAGAACAAAGGGGCTGCCACACTTTATAAACATTTTGGCACCACAATGTTTAAAGATTACTACTATGAATGGCATCTGGGGATGTTAATACCCCTTCCTTGAGGAAGGCCACTTCAACCTAAAAATTTATGATGCCCAACAATTGTACAGGCATACTTGTCGTAGTTCTATCAACCAGCTCAAAATAATAGGTAAGTGCACATGTTTAATTATCATCTATTTTAAGGTTTCTATTTTCAAAGAAACTCTTTCAAGGCATCTGTTGAGCAATCGAAGATATTTGTTTTGATTTTTATTTGAATGTCAAGACTTGCAGAAATGTGATTCTTTGGACATTTTTGTACACTACGAGCGACTTTGCAAAATTTATTGTACTATTACATGAAATCTTATAATATAAAGTTGAAATTTATTATTATAAGTAGTAGTAGCATTTGGTTTCAAAAATAATTTGAGAAAAAAACAAATCAACAACAAAGTAAATAAAGTTCTCAAGGACAGCAGCGGTTTCCAGAACTCAACAAAATCGAACCAAAAGCTTGCATGTTTAAGCCGGAGATATGAGCAATAAAACGGAAGGCCGAAAAGTTTTCTGTTGAGCTTGAAGAGGATTTGGCTTATTAGGTCTGTCGCTGTACGGTCATCTTGTGCACACTTTAGGTTAAACAGACCGGGACCTACAGTTTAACGTGAATTCCGAACCACAAACAAACATCTGTGCAAAAATGATGGGAGAGCGACAAACCAAACCAAACCGCCAGATTCGAACCTGAAGCTTGTGGAAAAAAGGCCAGAGCGTTAGCCAATTGGCCATCAGGCCGCATTCTGAAGCTTTTTAGGAAGAGGCATGGTTATGTGCTTTTACCTCATATGCTATCCCTTTATCGAATTTCTACGATGTTGGAGGCACAATGTGGGATAGCCCTTTAGTAGTACAATCTTGGTAACGCTGAATCTATTATTATTCTTCATTTTTATGATGAATGATCTTAGATAAAAATGGCCGCTATTAACTAGCAAATATAAGCTTCGAGCGAATGAATATGCCCTGTTTTTCAAAAATTAAGGGAAAATCAGTAAAATTATGAACGTGAAATGGAATGGAATATGATGAAATTTGACAAATACATTAATTACTCCTGCGTAATGACGAAAAATCCTACTGTTCCGAATGATATAATTGTTTGCACTTTAGGTCTAAACTCCAAAGTTTCAATGGAGGTTTTGTTAATGGAACTTCATTATTGTCAGTAATGATAAATGAATAATGATATATCCCATATGAGGTGTCATTGGTGCGGGGTTTGTGTCTATGAAAGATAACACTAGGACTTTATAGCTTCTAGAAATTGAAGATACCACTTTCTTAGGACATTTTAGGACTTAAATCCCATAGAACATGAGTGGGATTCTTTAGGTAAACGCTTTTTTGGTTCGATCATATCCGACGGAAGGTACTCAAGAACTGAAAGAAGTGTCCGTTGGGATTTGGCGTCAAAAAAATATTTTTGTCAAAATGCGCCAATTAACGGGTTGCGATTCTAAGTGAAGTGAATTGCAAACAGTATAATAAATCTGAGTTACCATATTTGGTGATTTATCGCCTAACTGGCTCAATAGAAAAGTTAAAATAAAACCTATTTTGCGATTTGGCCGAATGCGCATTCGTACATCAACAATTGTTAGATAGTTTGGTATTGAGTATGTACAGACCACGCTTTGCAGTCGATGCAATTTACGGAGGGCATATCATTTTATAAAGGAACATCTAGTTGTTGTTCTCACCTCTGGCAGATAAGTGTTTGAACGAATGCTACTTGTTCAATAAAGCATTTTTTTAATGCTGTATTGTTTAACGTGCATTCTATAAATTTTTATATTAATATGCTTTCTTCATTTTCTAAGCACAAAGTACTGTTTGTGTATTCTAAAATTCTTGTCTCTTGTAGGATTACAGTAAAAAAAAAAAAAAATCCTATATAAAATGTATATATAAAAAGTATATAAAGTATGTATTTTTATTTTAAAAATATATTGTCACAGATTTACCTCTTTTTAACAATTTGTAGACTGTAAACATCAATTTGATCATAATGGCCGAGTGACTAGCGCTCTGGAATCGTTGCTAAAAACTTCGTTCAAGTCCCGGCGGTGCCATGGATATTTGTAGTGGTTCGAATCCACTTTGCCGTAGGTCGCAGTCTGATATGACTATAGAAATGCTGGTGTAGGGTTGACAACCCTTCATGTAAAAAGAAAACATTTACTGTTTATTCAATCTGCCAGTAGGCAGACAGCCATGATCCATCTTGGAGGTGTTGCGCTAATGAAGAAGATTTATATGAATCCTACAATAATTTTGTGTTGATAGCATAAACATTAATCATAATTTGGCATACTGAATACTTTTCAATAATTTTGATTTATATTAAAATAATTTTTAACGCATTTCATATATATTCGAACTTTATAACTTCATATTTTAGGAATGAAAATTCTTTTTTTTTTTTTTTCTTGTGCACCAGATGATAGAATTCTTGTGCACCGCATATATTTTTATATATTATTTCGATGCATGGAACTACTTTAGTTTAACAAATATTTTTATATTTGATTTCGATTTTTGTAGTAGCTAAGCTCAAAAGTACCGACTTTTTATTTAGATAATGAGAGTTTTTATTTAGTATTTGACGTCCGTTAGCTTTTCTCCCTAAGCGCGCATGCTCATAGGAAACATATTACAGATACGAATGCGCAATTTATGAGCATGCGTGCTAGGGAGAAAAAGCTAAACGACTCAAAATTGGTATGCAAAAACTCTCTATTATTTAATATACCTGAAAATGTTTGTCCACATATATAGAGTTGATCTAAACAGGCATGTACATCTTAACGCATTCTCTATCAACAACTACATACTTCTTTGTTGAAGAATATTTTAAAATGGAAAATATGTCTGCAATTCCTAAAATATTTAATGAATTCTTAAAACAAATATATGTCGATGGTCAATGTCTTGATAGCCAAACAGATTTGAAACTCTTCCGTTAAGGCAAAAAAATAAAAAAGTTGCATAAATCGGAACCTTTCATAAAATTTAACATTTTATTTATAACAATTGATATCTCCTGGTTTGCAATAAATTAGAAAACACTGAGCGCAATATTTTTCAAACACAAGGTGATCGAAAAGTGACTCAAACAAAAAAAATTTCAGAAATTTTCAAAAATATTGTACATTAAGGACAAATTATTTCAATAAATAACATCACTCTATTATTACAAGTAATATCTTGCTTGAAATTTCAGGTTGCAGTTTATGCTATTAGCTTTAGTGCCATTTGTTTGGTGCAAGATGGAGACTTTCCCCGAGAAGACCGAATTTTTATGATTGAGATTATTGCATGCAAAGCATTTTTATGAAACAGCCGTTGAAGCTTTAAAAAAGATCTTTTCTAATGTTCGTAAACCAGAGAAGAAAACGATGTTTTTGCTTAAAAATCCGATTTTGAGAAACTGGAAGCGATAAGAAACGAAGTGGTTGTTCGGTTGACCAAATGGATGAAGTCAGGATTTGGTTTGGTTTATAGTTCTATGGTTCTTTTTTGCACACTTTAGGCTCAATAGACCAGGACTTACAGTTTAACGGGGATTCCGAACCATTAACAAACATACATGTCACCACCGGGATTCGAACCTGATTTGTACCAAAAAGCCAGAGCTCTAGCCAATTGACCATCAGGCCACTGAAGTCAGGAATAAGATATTACAGTCACAACAATGAGTGTGAAAAAACTGGAATTGCAACCGAGTGAAGTTCAAAGCACCGTGGGAATGCAACATATATACACATACACACACACACACACACACACATATATATATATATATATATATTAAATCTGCATTCAAAAATTGTCTTCCATTATATATATATATATATATATATATATTGTATAATGGAACGAATTTTTACGAATATATATATATATATATATAGTATCTTATGAGAATTCTCGCACTTTTTTCAGTAACATTACGTAAAAGCACATGCTTATTTGTTTAATTCGCATTCCATCAATGAATTCAAAGCAAACATTATGTCATTTAAAAAATATGCCCTAGTATAAAGAGAAATGTGGAAAGAAAAAAAAATTTGTGGATGTATTTGAAAAAAAAAAAAAAGAATTTCATGTTGAACATAATATGTGACGATGATCAAAATTTTGTCATTTTTTTCCTTAGAATAATCCATCTTTTGTTTTACTTCATGTTTGCAGTTTGATTCCCTTTATTATCTTTGCAATAAAATATTTTTACACGAGTTGCACGACTTTTTGATCACTCTGTGCTCAAAATTTTTTATTAAACTAAAAACAGAATCACTTTCTGTGAGATAATATTTCTTCTAAAAATTAACTTTTATATGAATGTTTAATATACATATTTCTAATATACCGGAATGACTTGAATTGCAATTAAAATAATGCAAAAATACTGTAATACTGCAAAAATTTATTTTCATATGTGTTTCACTCACCACAATAAAAGTGGGTATTAGGCATATATGCAGTGATTTGCACATTTTTCGTCTTTTTATGGTGAAAAAAAAAAAAAAAAAAAGAAAAAAAAAAAAAAAGCGAGATAAAATGCCAGTCAGATTCATAACATAATCTTAATTGTTTTTTTGAAAATTACCTGAAGTTTAAAGAATTCGAGTTTAAGTTTAACAACAAATTTATAGTTTCTCCACATAATGGCTTCATTAGTAAAATGTTTAATTGGCATCCAGAAGAAATCAGGTTTAAATCTGCTGGTGGGATTAGTTATAACCACTTCTTTTATTATTTCCTTTTTTCCCTGGAATAATTTTAATTAAAAAATAACTGAACGCATATGTCCAATGCTCATGAAGAAATTAATTTAACCTAAAAAAATATAATAATTAGATTTAAAAATAACAGTACTCTCTCTTTATATCAAATCTCTCCTGTCGGTAGACAAAAGAAGTTTGCACTTCAGTTACATGATTTGAATTTTTATAGTTCGTATGCAATGAAAACCTTCTTCCATTACCACAATTGCATCTTTTATACATTTACATTTATGTTCTTCCAATGCGCGCCAATCTATTTTTTTTTTCCTTCAAATTTTTGCAAATATGTAGAAAGGCATGTGAATTATCTAATGCACATTGCGTTAGATAATGATAATAATAATGATTGCGTTAGATAATGCGACGTTATATAACGAGGATTCCCACTAATTTAGGCTTTCTAAAAAACTTTTATTAAAATTGTTTATGAGAGGAAATTAAACAAGTAATATAAAAAAAAAAAAATTTGTAAGTCAACTTCACTTTTTTATTCATTCTTTTTTTAAATTTATTCTATTGGTAGATACAAAAAGTCCTTTATAAATTACTAATTTTCATTCATTTTTTTTTATGAACTATTGAAAATTTATATATGTGAGCTGAAGGAATTGAATAACAGTATTCTTTTCTTTATATCAAATCTGTCCTGTCTAGACAAAGAAGTTTGCACTTCAGTCACATGATTTGAATTTTACTTCAGTTACATGATTTGAATGCAACTTAAATCTAAAAACAAAACTAAAATTAATTAATTAAATTTAATTACTGAATTACTATTTGAAAAAACTGTATTAACATCCAGTGTCATGCACTACAAGTTAAAAAAAAAAAAAAAAAAAATTTTATTAGAACTTGAATGGATGAATAAAAAGTATTTTATGAACGATTCAAAATTTGAAGAAGATATATATATAGGGAGAGTGTGAGCTAATAGAAGGAATTGAATAACAGTATTCTTTCTTTATATCAAATTTGTGCTGTCGGTAGACAAAGAAGATTGCATTTCAGTTATGTGGTTTGAATTTTTATAGTTCGTATGCAATGAAAACCTTCTCCCATTACCACAATTGCATCTTCTACACATTCACATTTGTGTTCTTCCAGTGCGGGCAAATGTGTATAATGTGTATTGTTATTTGTATGTATATTTTATGTATATATTTTTTTAATTTTTTGCAACTATATAGAAACGCATGTGAATTATCCGAATGCACATTTTGAAGAGACGTTATATAACGAAGAAGATTCCCTCTAATTTAGGCTGCCTAAAACTTTGTTAAAACAGTTTTTGTTAGGAAATAATAATAAAAAGAAGAAAACCTATTGGCGCCGTTGCCTTTCAGAAATTCCAGCCCACAAATCCGTCCCGGCAGCAGCAACCCTAAATACATAAAGTATCGAAGTGCGGGTGGGCACGCATGGGCATACTTCACCTGTTCCTCACCCCCTCCCAGCGTCGAAAGTTTTAGAGCGCAGCACAGAGCGTTGAGATTTGTAAAGACTGGTGTTTACATTCCTGTAAGCGAGACGATTTCGAGGGTGGCACGGGCATAATCTGTTTTAAGCTCTGTCGTGATTTACGCTTGCAGTTCTGCGAAGTTTCCCCCATTCCTCATGCTTTACCTCCTTTGCCTTTGCTTGTTGGTCTCGATGAAAGAATTCGGTTAATTTCTCGTGATACGTCGGCATTAAAGAGAGAGTTTTCGACAATCTTTTAAAAATGTCGTCGTTGTATTGTGGCAGTTTTTCTTCATCTGTGGAACGCAACTTCCGATGAGAAGCATCATGTATATTTTCTTTTAAAGGTTAACGTTAATTTGCAGTGAATAAAGTAGAAACAAGTAATAAAAAAAAAAAAAATTTTTAAGTCAATTCCTACTTTTTTTTTCCCCCACTATATTGCAGAAAGTCCTTTATAAATAATTTTCATTCATTATTTTAAGTTTAATCTGGCCCCATCTATTGGTAGATATATGCAACTTAAATCTAAAAAAAAACTAAAATTAATTAATTAAATTTAATTAATTGATTAATATTTGAAAAAAAAAAACTGTATTAACATCAAGTGTCATCCACTACGAGTTAAAAAAAAAAATGTATTTTAACTTGAGTGGATGAATAAAAAGTATTTTATGAACGATTGAAAATTTGAACAAGATATATATATAGGGAGAGTGTGAACTAATAGAAGGAATTGAAAAAAAAAAAAAAAAAAAAAATTACGAGAATATCATCGGATTTACCTATCCTGTAAATGTACTATTATTTGGCGTATTACTGTATTTTTAAAGTTTAATATTAATTTGCTCGGAATAAGATTGAAAACAAACAAAAAAATAAATAAAGTATTCAACTATATAAAAATACTAGCTGACCCGGCAAACGTTATTTTGCCATATACGTTATTTCTATAAAAAAATTTTTTAGTTGAATAAAAAAAAAAAAAAAAAAAACTAACTGACTATAAGTGTGTGGAAATGTGGTTATGATTGGAAGAGGAATGGAACATTGCAGACAATGACGGCGTATGAAATGATAATACGAACTATTGCAATTAAAAAATAATAAACATCAATCTCTAAGTGCAATGGAGTGTACAATATTTTTGGTTAGTCCGTTTTTAGCCAACACAAACAAACTGGATGGTTTACCCACCACGCCAACATGCCACGTATAGTTGTTCTTGGGAAATCTTTAGGAAAACACTTTGTACATTTTCCATCTACCATGCAAGCCGATGAACGATTCTGATGGGCGCATGGACCATGAATCACGTTTGTAGTGAGAATATCAAACAATAATTGATCAGTAGACGGATTTGGAATTTCTGCAAAAATTAAACTATCTATGTCTTCAGGACGTATTTTGTCGATGAACCAAATCAAAATGTGAGCATGGGGTAATCCTCACTTTTGCCACTCAACCGAATATATCCAGCAACGTGTGGGGCAAATATATGTAATTTTGTAATGAAGCCGATTGAAGACTTTAATTTTTGTTTAAACACACGTGCTGCAATGTCATGACTAAAAAAAAAAAAAAAAAACACTACATTGTTACCGATTACATTAACACTACATTGTTTGGCCCAAAAAAATTTTAAAAATATTTAGGGGTGGACCACCCTTATCACTTAGGGGTTTAAAAAATAGTTTACGACCGATTCGCAGACCTACCAAATATGCACAAAATTTTCATGAGAATCGGTCAAGCCGTTTCGGAGGAGTTTGGCAACAAACACTGTGACACGAATTTTATATATTAGAAATATTCAATATTACATCTTCTTTTCTTCAGTGTCACAACAGCCCATGGTGGGCTAGCCTGTTTATTTATTGGCAGATTTCGAAACAAGAGCTGTTTTTCTTTCTACTGAGTAGGGTTATTAGCCCCATACCCAACACTCTGCAGTCATGTTAGACCGGGACCTGCTGTTTAAAGCGAATTCCGAACCACCACGAATATCCATGGCATCCCCGGGACTCGAACCCTGTGGCGCACGAGCGCCAGTCACTCAGCCATCAGGCCAGCCATAGTAACAAGTAAATATTTGTATTTTTAATTCTTAAATTAAATCTTATGCAGGAAATGAGGTTTCAAGGGGAAAAATGGAAAAATTCTAGTTAGAATATATACGAACAAAACTCCTTTATAATAATTTATTAAAATAAAGGAGTTTAATAGTAAAATAAAGTATTAATAAAGGAGTTATAATATTTGGGACCTGATATCCGAGTGACTAGAGCTCGGTGCCACAGGTTTCGGGTTCAAGTTCGGATGGTACCATGGATGCTTGTAATGGTTCGGAATCCACTTTAAACCGTAGTTCCCAGTCTAATATGACTGTAGGGCGTAGGGCTGATGACCCTATCCCGTAAAAAAAGAAAACAACATCTCATGTTTCATAATCTTCCAGTATGAAGAGGGCCATCATGGGACTGTTGCGCCATTGAAGAAGAAGAACTTCTATTCAAATACTGACCATTTTGACTTGAAACTCGTTTTAATTGTCATTTGCCACCAAAACAGCAGATATGTAGCAAATTCGAAATTAAGCCATAGTATATCACAAGCAGGCGTGCTACACTGCACCCATATTTTGCCATCACAATTCCGGAACGAACATCAAAGGATACTTACCCCCGAATCAACCGACCATGGGGAAAAAAAATCCTTCGTTTTACCTGTCCATTTCCGGCATAAACCTAAGCTGTTGGTTTGGCATCACTTGTCGAGATTTGAATCATCACCCCTCGGTTTGAAAGTCCAACATTTATTATTATTATAATTTTTTTTTTTTTGATCATCAGTAAGTCTCGTGTTCCACTTAACATGCCACGAGCAACCAACAACAACATGAGAAGACATGGCGTTCCTGGACGACTTTTAATATTAATTGACCCACATTTGAGATTCGTATGAGAAAAAACTTCCTCCAGACGACCTGGTTATCTTAAAAATCCCACAATATTAATCCCTTTCCGAGTCTCCTCATTTCTGAAAGCAGTGACTACAATGAATGCCATCAGCGGATGCCGAACCTGAAATTTCTCCAGCTGCACACGAGTCGGGGTAACCAATGGGCCATGAGTCGGGCTAAGCTGCACAATCGTATTCAACAAAACACTTCTGTCTGTTTATTTAAATATAAATTTAAGAACTTTTTTTGGCTTTTAAAATATTTTTAGTTTCCAGTATACCAGAAAACATTTTCATTCAAATCAACTGCATCTATAAACTTTTACATTTAAAAGCTTTTCATGGGTCAAAATTAATATTTTATTTCGATACATTTTTATTATTTACGAGTATTTTAGGTCTAATATTCTGAGGTCGTTATGTTTTGATTAAAAATCTGAACACATTGTTCAATCTAAGAAAAAAGGTTAATTAAAATTTTTGAAGGAAAACAATTTAATAAATAATGGAAAGAAGTTTGGCGGTAGGGAAAGGTAATAATATTATCAAAGTGACTCTTACCAATCTTTAAGAATTGGAAGTTTGAGAATTATATAACACGATCTGTTGCGTGTGATTAATCCTCAGTGTTCTGCAGGCTGGAAGTACATCCCATGAATAGATTAATCATGGGAGGGAAAAGGTTAGCTTTTGTTGTGACGGAGCACCCGTAGGTAGAAGTCTGACTTTTGCTCCGTGATGCTGAAGAAGAGGGGCAGTGTCTTCCGGGAGGACCTTTTAGTAGGAACTATCCCGTATTTGCGTGTCGTATGGGAGAAAACCCGGAAAACTCTCCACTAATGACGTAATAACTTAGTGGGTAGTCCGACTAATGATTAAAGATGCTAAACATCACAAACGCCATTGAGTCTCCTCCATTTTCTGAAACAGCGTTTAGAACCTCAGTCCTAATGCTCGCCGGTGGCGCGGGTTGCCATTGAGCCACGAGTTTAGCATAACAGGATTTTAGCATAACAAAGAAACTTAATAACACTTTCGATTAATACATTTTAAAAAAAGAAATGGTCAATTTCTTTTTAAACATAGAATATGTTTCATGGATCAGTCAATTAAATAAAAGCAACATCATGAAAAGTGATATTTAATTATAAAGTCTTGCCATAACAACATATTTGAAACTCCAAAAACAATTTATTACCTTTTTTATATATGTTTAAAATATATGACCATAATATGTATCAATAAAACCAAAAATTAAATTTTTTTTTAAGAATCTATTATTTTTTTTTATTTGGTGAATAACAAAAAAAAAAACAACAAACAAATATTAATTTAAAAAAAATTAAAACTACACGAAAAAAAAATCTCAATTTAATTTGTTTTTTTTCAATGAATGGAAATTAATTTGTTCCAAAATTAGAATTTTGAAGCTATTTAAGAATCGTTTGCTCTCATTAACATTTAAATAATATTTTCAGCACTATTAATAATTTAAATAATTTGATTTTGTATAATCGTAATTAAAAATTGCAATAGAAAAAAGAACTATATCTGATTTACTTAAATTTTTGCCTGTAAAATTTATGAAAGAGTTCTTTAATAAATAAAAAACTGTACTTTTCGGTAGCGAATCAGCAACAAGACGACATTAACATCATACGTTTTCTTATTAATGATTATCATTATTTTCTTATTATTATTATGATTATCATATTATTTTTTTTATATTATAAAGTATTTAAATTTAGAATGTATTTTATGGAGAGATCATCTGATTAAAAACAATTACAAAGGTCTTCATACGCTCACTCTTTTTAGAACGAATTTCTGACGGCAGGTGGCGCTATTTTTCTGTGATTTTGTTTAAAAACATATTTGTACAGTAAGCTTGTGAACTTGGAATTATCGCAAGTTAAAACTATTATCACTATGAGTAACGTATACAAAAATTCAAAACAAGACTTCGAACTGAGTTTTTGTTAGTCTAGAAGCTTAATGCACTAAGCTATCAGGCAGTTTCGAATCTTATATTATACAGTATATGCTTTATCTTTAAAAAAAAATGCATCCTATTTGAGAAAATTTTATTTCTTATAAAAATATATAATTAAAGGTTGAAACAAGGAAAGCTATGGTAATATTATAAACTTTGAAATATACAATTGGCTATCTAAGGCTAATAGATGGTACCACTCTTTAAATAATTTATTAAAGTCCAAATTCTTAAATCTCAAGACAAAAATTAATCTTTATACAACTCTCATCAGACCTATCATATTGTATGGCAGTAGGTGTTGGCTATTAACAAAAACAGAAGGCTTGGCTTTATTTTTTAGATGTGATAATATGAGCCCTGTTAAAAAAGTGACTTTTACAAATGTAGAGGGTGCCAGGAAATAAGGTATATATCGCATAAGATGGATAGACTGCATAGAGGCAGATCTCAAGACATCAAAAATCAATCGTTGGTGGATTGTGGCGTCTGATCATATCTGTTCGAGGAAGCTTGTTAATAACAAATTATAGTCTGAATATGCAGCAAAATTTAATACTTTTTTTTTTTTATAAATACAGAAAAAAAAAAAAATACCTCTCATCATCATCAATGGAGAAACTCTGTTTCAATGAAATTTTTTCCACTCGCCAATTTCAATAAGAAAATGTCCTTCCAGGCTTTTATTGGCACATATAGTTTACTTAATTTTATAAATCTATGTTTTGTAAAAAGATGCAACAAAGAGGTTAACCTTTATTCTAGTAAAATAATTATGGCAAATTTATTTCACTTCACATGTTAAGAATAATGGCAAAATGACTATGAAAATACAATTCCATGTGTATAAAAATGTAAAACTATTAATCATCAGAAATTTGTGGTCTGATATTCTTACTAGGCATGATATTCTAAAGGATCATTCGTTTATTGAGAATCATTTTAATCAATCAATCAATTCAATTTAAAAGGTGGTGAATGGCCACCTCTTAGAAATAAATTCAATACTCAATTTAGAATTCTCTATCCTTTAATCAATAGAAATTCAGCTTTACCTCTTAATCTCAAAATTTTAATATATCTCTCTTATCTTCGTCCAGTATTAGCTTATGCAAGCCCAGTTGGGGGTTCTGTTGCACGTACAAATTTTGAAATTATTCAAAGGCTTCAGAACAAAACTCTCAGAATGTTAACGAATTCACCCTGGTCCTTTTGTAATGACGATATTAGACGAGCTCTCTCGATTCCAAGTTTAAGACAATTTGTTCACAAAATTTCTACTCAATTCTATAATGATATGCGAAACATCAATAACCCTGTATTAAATATTCTACAAAATTACGATTATGATATTTCTTTTCCGCAAACATAGCAAAAGACCTCGCACTGTTCTAAATATTTTAAATTAATTCCCTTACAACTGCTTAGATGAAAAAGTTCGTTCTCCTAAGCTATTTTTTTTCTAATTCGAACCTTGCCCATTCTGTTTTATTACATGCAACTGATTTCATCAACATCGACATTTTGAAATTTTTGTTATTTTTCCTTTTATAATTTTATGAAATAAATAATTCTTTTTTAAAAAAGGATATTTAATTATCTATTTTTCTTATTAACTCAAAGGGCATGAGACCATCACTATGTTTCAACCTTTTACAATGAAGGAGCTGAGTGGCCGCTACGCGGCCAAGGATCTCCGTAATAATCTACAATAAGACAATAGCCACCTCTCAAACTGTGCTCTGTAGCTGTTGCTCAAGTATCTCCAGTTTCATTGTTCGCCAATCTAACACCTACCAAATTTGGACCTCAAACAGAAGAAGACTGAATTTTAATTGCTGCAGAGGTAAAGAAATTGGTTAAAAAGGGAATCATAAAAATCCAGTAACTCACCTTGCAGTGCCCAAGTATTCATGGTGAAAGGACAGCATCGCAAACCACATAAGATTATTGACTATTTACAAACAATTAACTGTTTCACAATATTCAATTTTTTGAAATTTATTCGACTGTAAAATTTTTCAATATATTTTTGTTTCTTTCAAATATTCTCTTATATAAGTTTATTTCTGTTTCAATTTTTTATAAATAAATATTTATACACAGTATTTTTTTACATTGTGTCAAAATACAATTCTTAATAGCATCTGCAATTGAGATTTTCTCTTGATTCCTTGGGTCCTGATGGCCTAGTGGCTAGCGCTCTGGCGCTTGGTATCACGGGTTTTGGGTTCGAGTCATGGATGTTTGTAGTGGTTCGAATTCACTTTTAAACTGTAGGTCCTGGTCTGTTTAGCCCTCGTGGGCATAAGATGACAGTACAGCGACAAACCAATCTTGATTCCTTTTCACTTTTTTTTTCTAATAAGTTTTGTCAAAATTAACATCAAAATAATCGAAATCTTGAAAAAACTTTTCATGGATTAATTTTTCATCAGAGTGTCTGTTAAAAATATAATTTAATAGGAAATACGAAAAATAACGGGAACTATAAATTTAAGATGATAACCTACTGAATGATTTATTCCGTGATTGAAAATTAAAAATCTTTAATTTTCTGTAAATGAGCATCACTAAATCATTATTCCGCCGTGGCATCTAATCAACAGGTTACCTATTAGCTAATTTGAATCGAGGAAACAGTGGGAGGATTAGCACTGTGGGATCAATTGGATAAGGTAGATTAACAGGTAGAGTCTTTTGACAAGATAAAATTGTCCTCTGAGTTTTATAATTCGATATCGTCCAAAGCGCAGCTACTAGATGTAGTCTACCTGGCTGTTTCTCAAAAATTATCACAATTCAAACTAATTGCGAGAGTGAGAGAGAGAGAGAGAGGTCAGCTAGAAATGAAGATGCCAAGGAAATTAGGAAACAATTACTTACAGTGTTACCAGGCATACTACTGTGCCCAAAAATTAAGACCAATTTATTTTTTTTTTTTTTCAAAAACTCTTTATTTATTCTTCCAAATTTATTTCATTGCCTTCAAAGTAATCCCCCTCCGAACACAATGCACTTATGCCAACTTTTCTTCAATCCTCAATGCATGCTAAAAAGTCCTCGACAGGGATAGCCTTCAAAGCAAGCGGCGATTCATGTTGAATCTCTTCAATCAACACAAAACGGTGTCCCCGAGTGGTCTTTTGAGTTTAGGGAATAACGAGAAGTCGCACTGTGTGAATACGGTGGTTATGGAACGATATGGGTTTCATTTTTGGCGTAAAATCACGAAGAATCAATGCAGTGTGAGCTGGCGCATTCAGTGTTTTCGGTACCAATCGAGATTTGACGCGTTTGAGGCCCAAAATGGAATTGACCGATCCTTTTGAAATTCCAACATCATCAGCAGCAAGTTCTCTAATTGTAAATCGACGGTTTGCAAGCACCAAATCTTTAATTTTTTGGACGTGAGCTTCGTCGGTTGAGGTGGATGGTTGACCAGAAGGCTCTTCGTCTTCAACGCGATCTCTACTTGCTTTGAACTGTTTATACCACTTGTAAACATTTCTTTCCAATACAGGAATGCTCATCGAACGGCTTCTGCAACATTCTAGGCGTTTCCGCAAACAAAATTGAATGCAAGTTCTTTGCTCAATTAATTCAGACATTTCAAAAATCGCCAGAATCAGTTTTAGGGTCTCACAAAGCCTAACTCAAGCACTAATGAATATTTTGACGTTAAATTTCACATAGATGTCAAGGACAGTGACAGCAAGATAAAAAAAAAAAAATTGAGATTCCATAAGCCCAGGAATTAAAAATTGAAAATGGGTCTTGCTTTCTGGACACAGTAGTAGTCACTGAATGAATTTTTCGATTCCGTACTAGAGGCCGATAAGGTCGTCAATTACTCACTAGACTTTCTAAACTCACTTTGATGCGGTTGGATTGCTACCACATCATCTTTTGCATAAAGTAGTATCTCCAATTAACGGTCTGGCGCTCGGTTCCACAGGTTTCGGGTTCGAGTCCCGGAGGTGCCATGGATGTTTTTAATGGTTCTGAATCTACTTTAAACCGTAGAGCGTTGGACGTAAGACTGACAACCCTAACCCGTAAAAACAAAACATCTCCTGTCCAGAAATCTGCCAGTAGGCAGACGACCTTGGCCCACCATGGGGCTGTTGCGCCACTGATGATGATGATGAGTATCTCGAATAATTTTATTACTGAGCTTCGACACGCCAAAACTTTGCAATGGTACAAGGATATGTGTAAAAAGATGTTGGGCAATGTCATTGAAGCAACTATTTTAATAAGAAAGGGAGAGTGAAAAGCAGTTTTTATCCCTTGGATATCTCTCCTTCCAATGAATCTCCCTTTTAACTTTTTAGACATTGCAATATCCAATGATATTTGCAATAGCGATCAGAATCAACAAGTTAAAGGGGCAGTCATTATCTAGTCTCTTGAGACATTATGATCTCAAGTACTGAGGAGAGAATTTGAGATCATAATGTTTCGTTGATAGTTTTATGTTGCTTTCTCAAGAAAGGGTTCATCCAAGATTTAAATTATTTTTGCGTGTAGAAATGAAACTAAAAATGTTGTGTATAATCAGGTTTGGAGTTAAATTCATATTATGTTTTATTTTATAATTTGTATATTATTAGTATATTTTTAAATAAGTGTCAATAAAATTACTTCACTTTTACATTGCATTCTTCTTCTATTATGCATTCTCAAAAACAAGGAAAAATAAACATCCAGGCAGCATCGGGTAAATAGTTAGTGTCTTATGAGAAAAGGGTAGAGAAGGAGGAAGATTGTAGAGATTTATTTTATCTTTCTTAGATTTAGGGTATGGTGTTTCAATCATGACATCTAGCGGACAAACCTTCAATCGATTGTTTTCTGCACTGCAAGCTAAAAAACGGCTAACCTTATTACTATGGAACTTCGCTATTCAGCTCATCTGTTCTCGTCAATGAATAATCGTTAACTCGTAGCATGATTTATTACTACAATCATTTCATTTCATTTATTGTATATAATAATTTTATTTCATATATAAATATTTAATTTCATTTATTGTATATTATTTGCAAATATTAATTTTTCTAGTTTAAATGTTGTGATGTGGCTATGGATGCTATTTCATCACACATTCTATATATATATATATCTACCATAACTCTGACATATGGTATAGTAACACACATATAGTATAACTTAGCTACTATCATAACTCGGCTACTACCATTAATTCATTTTATATTTTAGGTTTGGTTTGTCGTTCTATGGTCATTTTCTGCACAACTTTCATAGTTTGGAAAGTCAAAGCACTATTCAACAGGCTGTTATTATTGAAGTTTAAATAAAATAGATTAATTCCATGGTATAACTTTTAGATAATAACTAACTAACTTAGTGGAAGCATGCTTGTCTATCATGCCAATTGATACGATTTTAATTCCTCCATTTTGTATGCAGTACAGTCATAGCTTTCAGAAATGAGTAGACTCAGCTGAGATTGGGATAGAGTATATGACGTTTCGATATGACGAACTAGTGAGGATTTTTCCTGATACAGCACTCAAATAGGCAACGATTATCATAAGTTATGCTGGCAGATTCTAACTGTTCTACCATCATTCCACTCTTTAACAATTGTTTATATCAGTTATTTTTATTTACTGGTTTGGTTTGTTCTCTCCGGTCATTTTGTTCACACTTCAGGTTAATTAGACAGAAGCTTACAGTTTAATGTGGATTCAGAACAACTAACAAACATCCCTGCCGCCGACAGGATTAGAACCTGAACCTGTGGTCAGAACGCTTGCCAATGGCTACCGGTCCATTATCTTTTAGGGTTTTATTGAAAGAGGAAAATGTTAAGGGATAAAAAATATCCCTTCTCAGATATTTCTAACTAGATTTAGAAAGCGATATTTTAAACATTCTTGATTGGATAGGATAATATAATTTAAATCCAAACTCTTTTTTGTTTTTTATCAGCAAGAAACCACGAACCTTTTTTTTTTTGTCAGTAAAATGATGACCTGTAAATTCCTGTCTATAATGACTGGATTATAAGTAAAGAAACTGAATTCTCCGTGCAGATAATAAGGCAATAAACTGTGAGAAATAGGTATTTTTTTTGTTCTTGAGAAGTAAACTGATACTTCTGAAGAACAAAAAAGAATGTTCCTAGAAAAGGGTAGTCTAAGAATGCTTTTCATCCAGAGACAATAGATGAATTTTCCACTGATTAATTTACTATGACACTAATGAAGATTTTAATTTTTTTTAAAGATAATAAATATTACAAATAGTTAATTTTTTTTTAATTTGTTTCGTTCACAATCTATAATTAAAAATTTGACTTTTTCTGTTATTTTATAAAATTAATTCTTGCATTTTAATGTGGTTATTTTTACTTTTAGTTGCACGGTATTCCCATGGAATATGTTATTCTTTTTTTAATACTCTGTTTTCTATCGCATATATATTCTATACAATTCTCATCCTCTTAATGAAAATTTCTAAATATTATTTGAGCAACGAAGAAGTCACTTTAAATTTGAAAATTATTCTGCTAATACTTTAAAATCTTTATTCCGATTATAAAAATGGAACATAATAGCACACGGAAAATCATAAAAACAATTATACAAATGCAAATAGTCTCGGAATATGCCAGGTATTATTATTTTTTTTAGATCACCAAAAAATTATGATTGAACTATATGCCGTTGGGATTATAAGAAAAAGTTATGGTAGTTTAGTAATTAAAAAAATTACAAACTGTGATACAGCAAAATTCATATATTTTCCTTAGTCACATCACATAATAAAGTACAATATAAAAAGTACGGAATTATTCAAATGAATATTGATCTTAGTTTTAAATAAAATTATTGTGTAATAGAAAAAAATTTATTTATATAGATTATCACACATACAGCTAATATTATAATTTCTTACATGTATTCATATGGATACTTCTTCATTCTGGATTTAGTTAAAATTCAGTGAAATTAAAGACAATGATTTGTTTTTCTCTTTCAAACTCATGGATAAATCTCATAATTGTCATGTGAAAATCCCAATGCACAGAATTAATTTTACGCTTTGACAAAGTTTAAATAAATTATTCATTTTATCTGCATTTTGTGCTGCTTTTCGACCGAAATTTTCTAGTCTAATAAGAGTGCGCCCAAAATGATGAGTATGAGTATCACTCTGGAATTTTCATTGATACAACTTAAATTCATCACTGTTATCTCTAAAGCCAGCACTTCTCACAATCATGTTTATTGCTTCTTCGCGCCTTTTTTTACGTTCTTATTGTAGATTTATAGATCCTTCGAAGATCCTCTTCATTGTTAAATATTGAAACATAGCGGTGGTCTCATGCCCTTTGAGATAATAAGAAAAATAGATAATTAAATGCCCTTTTTTTAAAAAAAGAATTATTTATTTAATAAAATTATAAAAATGAAAAATAACAAAAATTTCAAAAGTGTAGATGTTGATGAAATCAGTTGCATGTAATCAAAAAACAAGTAATATATATATAAAAAAAAAAATTTAAAGTCAATTCCTACTTTCTTTTTCACTATATTGCAAAAAGTCCTTTATAAATAATTTTCATTCATTTTTTTAAATTTATCTGGCGCCATCTATTGGCAGATACATGCAACTTAAATCTAAAAAAACTAAAATTAATTAATTTAATTACTGAATTAATATTTGAAAAAACTGCGATAACGTTAAGTGTGAACCACTACAAGTTCGAAAAAAATGTACCTGAACTTGAGTGGATGACAAAAGGATTTTATTAACGATTGGAAATTTGAAGAAGATATATATAGGGAGAGTGTGAGCTAATAGAAGGAATTGAATAAAACGAAATTAGCGAAGGTCAAATTAGGAGAAAATAGTTCAGGGGAAAAAAATTACTTTTTCATCTAGACCAGGGGCCTCCAAACTTTTCAGCCTTCGGGCCATACTTTTTACTCCAGTAAGTACCGAGGGCCAAAACCGTTTTAATTTTTCTGCCATTATCTATAATTTCAGACTAGTCGCCGAGTACGTGCTCTGAGCAAGCATACACTGCTAAATTAGCTTCATTCTCCAAAATGAAGTACACTGAGAATGTTTATAGATCTAAGTTAACCGATGAACATCTTAAATCTCTTTTAATAATTGGTACAAGTAAAATTGATCCACTATTGTCAGTGAAAAATTACAATTACATAAATCTCATTGGTATTTTTTTACAAGTGGATACCCCACGGTTTCATTCGCGTTAATTTAGCTTTTCCGTTCCTGAGGGATTTTCAGGATAAAAATCATATGTTTGATTCAGGAAATATACATTCAAAACATCGATACACATACATATGCGATACTCTTTTACCCCAACATAACTACCGAGGGTAACCGCGGGATGTTCACTAGTTTATAATGTTAGTGGGATTCATTTCAAGTATTTGTTAGATGTTATGCTTAAGCTAAATTTTCTGCGTATTATGCTTATCATTAAGCTATACCTAGCAAGTAAATGAAATCGAGTTATTATCATTTTGTGTTTTTTCATCCAACTTATTATAGTAACAATATGCTATTCGCTGTCGCGGGCTGGATTTGGCCGCGGGCCGTAGTTTGGAGACCCCTGATCTAGACAGCTGTGGGCAATAATGCGCCTTTTCGGTGTATAAAGATTATAGTTTGATTTACCTTGATGTCTTCTACAGGAAAAAGAAAAAAAAAATTGCACGCTTGTTTAATTTTTTATCTTATGCAACCTTTTCATCATTGTTGAATAAAGATGTCGAGTGCCTGAACGCGAAGCGCTCATCTAAATGGTATGTGAAGGCAGTAGGAAAGAAAAGTCATGATAAATAGATAATAGTAATCGTATGATCTGAGAGAAAAAAAGAAGAAAGTAAGAAAAATGTAAATCATCGGCGATGAAAACGTAACAAGAAATTTATGATCAGTAAATATGCGTTGAAGTAAAATATCTAAAAAGCGATAAGTGAGCAGGAAATTATGGTGGTTTAGGCTTCGATTCCATTTAGAAGTAGAGAAAGGATACTTGTATTTTCCATTCAGTTGCGTAAATATAGTTTGTGCCTTGATGAGAGGGTTTTCATGAGTAGCAATGGTATTGAAGAAATTTCTAGAAAGTTTTGTAATATAGTTGTCAATAGAATCGATTTTTAAATCTTGATGAATTGTAGAGTTGCGGACAAACCCGGTGCACCAGTGATGATACGAAGAAATTTGTTTTGAATAATTTGTACAGATTTCTTGTTAGATTGTGCAGATAGACCCCAGATTGGGGCAGCATAGGTAAAGATAGGCCTAAGAACTTGTTTGTAAAGAAGAAGTTTGTTTGACAAAGTTAATTTAGAAAATTTATTAATGAGTGGTAGAGTGAGATAAAATTTTTTCCAACATTTTTCTTTAATTTTTTGAATATAAGCTCGAAACGTAAGTTTATTGTCTATAAATAAGCCGAGATATTTAATATTAGTTGCCCATTCAATTTGTTGATCAAAAAGGGAGAGATTAATATATGGTTGTCTGGCGTGTCCTTTTCGGAAAATGATGGCTTAAGATTTAGAGACATTAATTGCTATGCGCCATTTAGTTAGCCAATCCTCTAGGATATTCAGAAAATTTTGAACAGTATTGATGACATAATAGAAGCACCTTGGGCAAGAGCAGCAGAATCGTCGGCAAATAGGCAAGTGGAAATATTAGTGTATTGAGGAAAGTCGTAGGTAAAGATATTGTAGAGAATAGGACTGAGCACGCTTCCTTGAGGTGTACCAGCACTAATATGACCGATTGTGGAGAATTCATTAAGAAGTAGAACTTGAAAGGTTCTATTTTTTAGATAATTTGTAATGATAAGTGTGATCCAAGTTGGAAATTGAAGTTTGTAGATCAGTCCATCGCGCCACAGTCGATCGAAAGCTTTTTGACATCTAGAAAGATACCTCCTGTAAAAAATTTATAGTTGTATCCTTCAGTGATGATATTGGTAACACGTAGAAGTTGATGGCAAGTTGAGTGATGTTGACGGAATCCAAATTGTTCTGCTGGTATTATGGAATTTTTATCGCAAAAGAAGTAATATGTTTCACTAAGAGTTTTTCGTAAAGTTTTCCTACACAGCTAAGGAGACTGATGGGCCGATAATTTTGAGGAAATTTCCTATCTTGGCCAGGTTTAGGGAACATGATGATATTTGCTTTTTTCCAGATAGGAGGGAAGTAGTGATATTTAGTACAGCTGTTGTAGATTTTTGCAAGATGAGTAATGGCATTAAGGGGGAGACACATTAAGCTTTATTTGGAATGTTGTCAGGTCCAGAAGATTTCCGAATGTTGAGATTCTTGATTAAGTTAATTATGTCAGATGGAGAAAAAAAATATTGTTATGATAATTTTGATGATCAGCTAGAAAGGAAGTTCAACATGCTCAATTTGTGAGTAATCGCAAGGTTCAGTGTTTTCTTGAAAGGAAAGTTCAAGGTTTTCAGCAAAAAGAGTTCGCTTGATCAGAAGATGAGAATATAAGACCTGAGGATCCAGCCAGTGGAGGAATTTCGGGATATTTTTTAGTAAAATGTTTGTTAATTTTGAAGAGAGAATTATCTTCTGGATTTAGGCCTAATAAAAATTCATTCCATCTGTCATTTTTTTTAATTTGTGAATCATTTGCTTTATTTCTTTTTGAAGATTGTTGAGGGATTACTTGAACGGAGCAAACCTGGTATCTTGCCATAATTTTTCGAATTCTGTTTTTTTCTGCAATTTTAGAGGTGATTTCAGTAGGAAGTTTTTGGTGTGGTGTACTGAGTTCTTTAGATTTGCTAGCAAGGTTGATAGCAGAAGTAACAGCATAGTTGAATTTATCAATTATTTTGTCAATATCTTGAATATTGGAGATGACTGGATTACCTGGAATGCTTTGGGAGATAATTTCAGTAAAAATATTCCAATAGGTAGTTGTGATTATGCTATTGAGGAAGGGCGTAAATGAATTATGAGAGACTTCAACTAACACAGGGTTATGATCACTGGAAAGATCGTTGATAGAAGAAGCAGGCCCGGTGTTTAAATTTTTAAGAAGTGCGATGTCAAGAGTACTATTGCAGGGATTGTGAAGGCAGAAATATGTAGGATCATTAAGTGCAATAACATTGAATGCATTAAGATTTGTCCATTCGAAGAGAATAGAACCATTTATGTTGTTGCATTCCATTATTTCATGCAGGATGCTTGGAATTGCAGTCATCAAGTAGAAGTACTTGTTGATTGGAGTTCGCTATTATATCAAGTTCTTGTGTGAGGAATCTACCAGTTAGAGGGCGATAAATGCTAGCAACAGTAATTTTTAGGTTATTCTTGAGATTAATAACGACAGCAGAGTTTTCAAAGCTGGTTGTAGTAAAATGAATTTGATGATGATTAATATTTTTATGAATGCAGATAGCCGTGCCTCCTCCTCTGTGGGTAAGACGATCGGAGCGATATATGATATAATTTGGAATTTTGAAGGAATCGCCTGGCCGAAGATGTGTTTCTTGGAGAGCAATTACATGAGGTTTATTTTCAGATATAAAATTTTGTAGTTCATTAATTTTTCCTTTAAGACTATTGGAGTTCCAAGTCACGCATAAGATAGAATTATTGGTCGGTCTATTGAACGTTATTGACTGGTTGATTTTGAAGAGCTTGTTATTAAAACAGAAAGATTTGAAAGTACCCCAACTAATTGTTGCAGAATAAGCGGAATTGGAGGCGTTTCCGTGGAAGCCTGCAGAGTATTGGAAGAAGTAGAATGGTGAGAGGTCTGGGTAAGAAGAGTTGGAAAGTCATCTAAAGCAGGAGGAATGCAACCTTTTAATTTTACTGTTTCAAAAGTAAAAACAATAAAGAAATTAATATTCTTGTTTGTATGATTCAGATAATTATTTTATAACTTTATCATGCAACAGATTACAAATCATTTCGAATAATTATGGTATTATGCAAAATTTATTTTAAAATAGATAACAATAATAAAAAAAAAATTAAAAATTTTTTTTTTTTTTTCTTGCTTATGAAATGTAGAACTACACTAATTCAAAAAAGATTAGTGTTTGGTAAGACACAGAGCTAGAAGAAATGCCTTCTGTCTAATTTAATAATATAGAATTAAATAAAGCTATTCAATATCGATACATCAAAATAAATCCTTATCGAAAGTTAGTTTCGGTTCTGGTTTCAAAGTGCATGATTGAAGTTACTCTACTGATAATGTATATTATTTCGTTAGGAGGTTATTGCATTTGATGTTTGCTACATAATTTTCATTTTAACTTATATATTATTAAAACCGTTTTCTGTATTCTTGTGATTGTTAATTCTTTTTTAAACAAATATTAGGTGGGTAGTTGTCTTACTGCAAGTATTGTATATTTCTTTTTCATATGCTTATTGATAATTATTATCTGTATCAATGTATTTATACAAAATTTCATTGTAAAATATTTTAATATATACATTTTTGAATGTAATAAGTACAGGATGCTAATATTTAAGTTGTATGAATATCGTTGTTAAGTTGTATATGATTAAGGATCATTTATTTTTTAATTGAAAATTTATTATGTCATACGAAATTTTACATTTATAATATTTGAATTTGTTTTTATATAACATAATTTTTAGGTGAGTAATATAAGTACTTTCATTTTAAACGCCTGATGGCGATTGATCGCTCTTATCTCATGTATTAATATCAAGAATTAATCGTTCCTATTAACAACATACACCATACAGACATTCGCTAATGGTATGCAATTATTATGAAAATATCTTATGTTATTAATAAAAATAATGCGGAATTGTTATATTATGATAGAAATTGCATGGAAAAAATGATATGGACAATAGATAAAAAATAATACTTTAGGTCATTAATACCATAGCAAATTAAATATCGTCTTAAGATTTTTTAATTAATTCTTCTAGAATGAAAAGTGCAAAGGAGGTACTTTTTTAAACAGATGTTTATCTTTTATCCATAATTAAATGAATTTATATATACTCACACATATATTTTAATTCAATAAATATAAGCAAGCCTTGATTGATCATAAACACTCATAACATCAAAGCAAAACTAATATTGATATAATATCCAAAATTAAAATTAATTTAAATATCAAGTTGATATGTTATAAGTAATTGTTTCTTAAATAATTTTTAAAAATATTTATAAAAAACTGAAAAAAAAATTCTGTATGTTTGAAATTTGATGTTATTATTTATATGCAGCTTATTAAAAAATATTTTAGTTTTAAATTTTAAGTATGGTAGTTACCTTAAATGTGAAAGCAATGCTTGTGGGGATGAATTAAGTAAAAAATATTCTTTAATTAAAATAATAGCTTAAGAGTTCCATATATTTCATATAGCTTAAAACATTGTAGAATATTTAATTAACACATATTTCAATTTTCAGAAAGATTTTAATTATGATTATAATGAATTTATTATGATAAATTAATAATAATATAAGATTACTTATAATACTTAAGATTTTAATGTAATTTATTATTTTTTTAATGTAGCATATTTTAAAAAGCATCTACAATGTCTTTATACGCTGATGAAACATTTTTTGGAAGTGATTGTAAGTACCTTTCTTTCATATTTACACTTACTATGAAAATTATCAGTACCTCTCTTTCATATTTCTTATAACTATTATCAAAATTATATTATTAGTGGTATTAGGATATTCTGCATATAATTTAGCATAACAAATTTTTTAATCATGATTAGCAAACATTAAGTAATTATAAATGCCTGTAGCATCATTTGGAGCCAAGAATAAAAATGCCACCAAATAATAATTTGATAGTCATAATGTTTAGCACAATTTGTAATACATCCTTAACATGCTTTTAAAAGCAATGTGTTTGTCTCCCCATAATGGAAAAATATCAAAATTTTCATAATCTAGTTTATTTTGAATATTTGCTGTATAAACTATTTAGGTAGAATGAAATTTGTTTTGAATGATTAATAAATTTTGATATTTTTTATCTAGAAATCCTGTAAAAAATTTTTTTGTAAACAAATTATAGAAATAAATTATTCTCAGTACAAATCTTATATTTATTTTAATATAAGTTTTGTACTGTGATAATTTATTTAGAATGAGAACTACAGTAGCTGTCAAAAATAAAAACTATAATTGTGTATTACTTCTTTTATAACTGTCTTGGCAAATCAAATATAGAAGGAATAATAATATGTTGCCAAATCAGCTCGTTGTGACTTGTTATTTATAGGTTATAACTATTTATTGTATTTTTCGTATTTGGTGTTATTTATTTATACAAAAAAAAAAAAAAAAAATACAGTTATCCTGTTAAGTCTTAACTGGCAATTTTGAAATAAAAAAGAAATAATGATTTTAATGTTAACATAACAGCTATTGCAGAATTAAATTGCATGTAAAAATGTATTCCTTTTGTTTATTCCTTTCAATATTTTGAAAATAAATGTATATTGCAAATATATATAGCATCATTTAAACTACTATTTCAATTGCTATTGCTAAAATCTTATGGGCATTACATTTTTTATTACTTATTTGAGATTTTGCTCTTATTTTTGCTGAATTATGTAATAAATTTTTATATTATAATTTTAATTTATTTCCTTTTAATTAAGAACAATGTAAAAATTAAGTTAAAAGTCTAGTCTTATGTTTCAAGTTCAATTCTGTGTTATGATACTTTATTCCTTATTTTGTTATTTACTATACTTTTCAGTTGTTGAAATACCATGCGAATTCTGTGGGGAACTATATCCTCTTGAACTTTTGATGGATCATCAAGTGAGTATAAATTTCAATTAAAAGAAAATTAGGGTTAAATAATAAAATTAATATATATCTTTAATAATTCTTATTATATATAATTCTATCCCTCAATTCAGAGCTTGAACATATTTGAAATATTCAATAAACATTTAGTTTGAGTTGCTTGTCTTTGTAAGATGCTAAAACTGATTCTGGCGATTTTTGAAATGCCTGAATTAAATGAGCAAAAAACTTGCATTAAATTTTGTTTGTGGAAACGTATAGAATGTTGCAGAAGGCATTCGGCACTATAAGCAGTTCAAAGAACAGAGAACGCATTGAAGATGAAGAGCCCTCTGGTCAACCTCAACTGACGAAGCTCACGTCCAAAAATTAAAGGTTTGGTGCCTGCAAACTGTCGATTTACAATTAGAGAACTTGCTGCTGATGATGTTGGAATTTCAAACGGATTGATCAATTCTATTTTGGGCATCAAACACGTCAAATCTCGATTGGTACCGAAAACACTGAATGCTTCAGCTCACACTCCATTGATTCTTCGTGACTTTTCTGCCAAAAATGAAATCCATATCGTTCCACAACCACCGTATTCACACCGAGCGACTTCTGGCTATTCCCTACACTCAAAAGACCACTTCGGGGACACCGGTTTGAGTCGATTGAAGATATTCAACGTGAATCGCCGCACGCTTTGCATGACATCCCTGCCAATGACTTTTTAGCATGGATTGGAAAAAAAGTTGGCATAAATGCATTGTGTCCGGAGGGGGATTTCTTTGAAGGTGATGAAATAAATTTGAAAGAATAAATAAAGATTTTTGAAAATTAAAATAATTGGTCTTACTTTTTGGGCATAGTAAAGCATTATTAATTGTATATTTCATTCCAGTCCTTTTTTATACATTAATGATATTTTTATAAAAGTTTGACTCTCATTCAAGTGTTATGTTTCTTTCTTTATATTTAGAATGGTTATCATCAGTAAAAAGAATTTTTAGGAAATTTTAGAATTAATATGAAACATTTAAAAAAAAAAAAAATTTTTTTTTTTTTTTCATTGTATGCAGTGGCTTATAATCTGCAGAATAATATTTAATCTATGGATCACAAGAAGAAAATTACTGTAATTATAAATTTTTATGTACATTTTTAGTCTGGATGTAGGGCAGAGTTACTTTCTGCTGCTGCTGCACTTGATGCTGTTTCTTCTGTAAAGGCTGCTGATGCTTCTTCCGCAATGTCTGCTGCTGCTTCTTCTGCAATGGCTGCTGCTTCTTCAGATTCTTCCATTTCATTTATTATTCCTAAAGCAGCAGCTTCTGTTAGAACTGTGCAAATAGAGCAGACACCGAATTTGCCTAATTTGCAGTCATCAGCTGCGAGTACTAGCAAAACCTCTCCAGTAAAACAGGTAAGCATCTGTAGTAAAATGCTGAATGAACTAACATTAATTAAAACATTTTTCTAAATTTTTTTCTTAAAAATGTATATTTTGTAATGGATTTCAACTTTGTAAAAAACATCAGTTCCACATTTCTATTGGATGGTGAGGGAAAAAAAGAAACAAAACACAGAAAGTTTAGGCTGGGCAGTCAGGCAACTTTTTAATTTGGTTTTAAAAGTTAACTACAATGATGGAAATATATGGATATCAGTAGTTAATAAATAAATAACTACCACTAGTTTACTTCCAGTCACTATGTGTTTTACTGCTAAAAGTCAATATAAAGGTCTGAGAATTACATCATTTACATGCACACTTGAGATCAACTTAATTTTAATTAATGAACACTTTAATGATGTATAAAAGAAATAACTGGTCTAAAAATAACATTTATGTTTGCTGTGAGTGATCTTTCACTCCGAAGATAGAAGAATTCACTCAGGTGTTATAAGTAATTACAACAGTTAGGTTGGCATTATTAACATGCTAAATGCACTAAATGACAATTGTATCATAATCAAATATCTCTAATCTTTATGCATATAGCTTCCATTTCTGAAAAACTGACTTCCATTCATTTAAAATTTTTTAAAACATATAGTAACTTCACATTACGAAGATATGAAAAAATTACATTAAGTTTATTGATTACGAGGCAATATCAAATAATGAATTTATTAATTTAGTAAAACCAGCATTTAAAAATTTTAATTTTCCTGTATTTTATTATGCAATTAATAAAATACAGGATTTTATTAATTGCATAATATGTGAACAAAATTTCATAATTTGGCTTCCAGATGCTGAACTCAAAAATGACCATTAAATTAATATGGGACATATCTTTTTCTTGCAAAAGGCAATTTTATCCTATATGCACAAAATACATAAATAATTTTTAATGAGAGCATCAAGGTTCCAAATAATTTATGTAAAACCAAACATTCTCATAAGTATTTAACATTGTTGCCAATGTCTTCTGGACTTATATAGCTACAAATAACTTGACCGGGACCCAGATATTTTTCTAGATGGTGCTAGACTGTTTTATTAATCATATTTTGTGTCATTCTCTTCCCCTCTTAGTTTTTCGTTTTGATTACTTTGTGTTCAGTAAAACAATGAATCATTATTTTGTTAATAACCTTAATAGCTTTTACTATAATTATGGTGAATTTGTTTTAAAAAAAATAAACATAACATAATTTTTGAGAAAGTTGTAATTTACTTACTTCAGGGTGAACCTTGGGAGACCAACAAAAGTCTTGTGGGCTACACAAGGTAAGTTATGTTTGTGTAAACAATTTAAGGAAATGGTCACATCATCTTTTATGTCTATATGATATAGAGCATCGTATGATATGGAACTTCTTTTATGGTATTCAAAAACATTAACCATGCAAATTTGATGAACCATTAAAAAATTGCTCCCAATGTAGTTGAAAAAAATTGGGCTTCATAAAAGCAATTTATAAAAACAAATTCAAAAACTGGACCTTGTTTTATCTATGGGTGGGGAAATTCTCTCATTTTTCAGAAGTAAAAGGTGTCTTTGATAACATTGATATAAAAAAAATTGATGCAAGACCATAACTTTGAACTTCTAAGAAAAGGATTAATTTTGAATTTCTAAGAAAAGGATTACTTTTGGACTTCCAAGAAAAAGAAAATAAAAGGTTTAACTTTAAATCCTAATAAAAGGATTTACTTTAAATTCAAAAGAACTGTATTTAAAAGAATTGTTTTTAAGTTCCATGGAAACCAAAAAGATCCTAATTATGAAAATATAATTAAATTTTGTTGAACAAATTTGAAGAACTTAGGTAATATGTAATACAAATAAAATATAATATAACCTTGAAAGTTCATTTTTTACTTTCCCACTGAAAATTTTTCTGAAAATTTGGTTCAATGTGAGCATTTTCACTAATATATTATATAACTTTTACGCAACTAAATGCAAATGAAAAATATATACATATATTGATAATTAATATGTTTTAAAATTTATTTAATTTGTTTGATTTTTGTGCAGAGAAATTTGAATTTTTAGTATTTCATTTATTTTATTATTGTGTAACATCTTTTTTGTAAGTAGATAGTCAAAATAAAGTTTGTTGATAATTTTCAAATTGGAATAATTTCAGTTATTATACTCAATTATGAATTAAGTGAAACGTTATATGTTTTTTAAAACTTATTTCTATGTTTTACAGAGTAAGGAAGGTAGCATTTCTAAAGTAATCAATGCAATAGATGAATTATTAATTGATGATGATGAAGATGACATTTCACTAGAACATGAAGATCTTAGTTCTCAGGTATTATAGTTACTCATTTTTTGTTATAAGAGATGGATTCATTCAATTTTACAAGTGTGCGTAATTTGTTTTTATTTGATCTCAATGCATTTTTATGAATTTACGTAATGCTGAGAATTGGTATCATTGAAATTTTGTAATATTTTGCAAGTTTCAAAAGTTTAATTTACTTAAAAATTAGAAATTACCATAATTTCTTGCCTATATTTACAGCAGTATATGTAATCCGTAATGATAATTTTTAGTGATAAAAATAAAATGATCTGGTGTAATCCATGTACTATTTGTGCATGTTTATTATTTTTTAACATAACTGTATAAATTTCTATTTCTGTATTTGTAATGATCTTAAGTGAAGAGTTATTCTTGGGCCAAAATAATATAAATTATTAATATATTATGCATTAAAGTATGGTAAAATATGCAATGATAAAATAAGAACCAAATAGAATTATTTACAAACAAGTAAGTATACCATATTTAATTGAAATACAAACAAGTAAGCTCCCAGAAAGATTAATTATATTTTATTTCATTCTGGGTACATTTATATACTCCTACCCATGGCTGCTTCTTGTCTATAGTTGAAGAAATATTATGTCTTCCATTATTTACATTTGCATAAATTCACTTTATTTTACTTATTCAACTTCCTTTGAAATTCTTTTTAAATATTAAATTTTTTTATCTGTTTTCTTTGTAATAATATATATATAAAGGTATTATTTTCTCAATTGTTTTGGCAGTATTGGTAAAAATTAACAACTGTAACTATAATCCGCATAAAAAATACTGAAGTTTTTTTAATATACGATCTGTGAATTAGAGGCATCAAATTAGGGTATAAGAAGAAATTAAATTTTGTTAGAATAATAATAAAAAAATTTATCCATGAAACATATTTCTGAAATTTATATCATTTACCAATTAGGAAAAAAATAATGAATGTTTTTTATGTTTGTAAGTGTAAAATTATTAAAAAATATCAGACTATGAAAAATGCTAATCAAAATCAAATATTAAGTTTTCAGATGATATTATAATATGGAAAATAGAGTAAACATTTAGATTTTAATTTTTAGAATGCAGGATTAGTATTCTACTTTTCAAAGGCTTTACAAATTTGGGAAAGAACTTTTTTTTGTATTTCAAACATATTGTTTTGCACTCATAAAAAGTACAAATAATGTTTGATTATATATTTTATTAGGAAGATTATCTTAAAATTGAAATGTTTTATTGGAATTGGTTGGCTTCAATAAATAAGTAATGTAAATTTAGTACATTTTATTGAAAATAACTATTCCTCAAATTATATAATTTCAATGCAATCAGTCATTTCATATTCCTACGCAAGATTCATCTAAAGTTTCATCATACAAATGGGTCATTATTTCATACCTGTAATTAGCAAATTATATGATAAAATATAGTAAGCATTTTAAGGATTATTATATGGTAAAAAATAAAACTTAGAATTTTGTGGGGCAGATTATAAACATTGCATATAATAATCTGTGGTCATTTATGAAATTTCATAAAAATTAATTCTTTAAAGGTGCCACCTAAGAATATCTTTTTTAAAAAATTAACACAGTTTTGTGTGAATAGAGAGAAAAATAAACAATCTTCTAAACCTAAAGAAAAATAGCAGACTTGGTCTAACATAACTAGTCTGATAAATAAATTTGTAACATAGCTAAACTTGTAAAAAATTTAACGTGCATCATACATTGCTGTGTACTAATGGAGGGAAAAGGACTTAAAATAAAGTTATATATAAGAGTAGAAAACACTTTAAAAAGCCAGAATTAAATAATGAAATATGATATTGATTGGATTTTCCTCTCTCTCTCTCTCTTGCAAGTATGATGATTACAAATTCTTGTAAAAAAAAATATTACCTTTTGTTTTTTCACCATAATTCTGAAAAGTAGATGTCTTTTCAGTTTCCTATATTATAAATATTTTATTTATATAATTGTGGCATCAAAAGCATTATTTAAAATTGAAAATATTCTGTTAATTTTGTGTGATAAGTATAAAACTACTTGATTTATATATGGTATATCAAATAACTCAAATTTTCTGTGGATTTATCTTCTAAGCTACTGTGGATCTCTTCTGGTTTTCTTTTCATTAGTTGAGGATTATTGAAATTATAGCTATGGGTTATATGCAGATCATAATCAGGAAATTATGTTAATTAAAATAAATGTCACTAAATCTTAAATGGGAAAAAATAAATAGAAATTCGTGCGGAAAATAACCTGGCTTATAATATTCTGAGGGTATGTATTTCTTGATAAAGATTTCCTTAGGATGTTATAATTGATTTTCTTCTAGGTTTTCTAATTTCTTTCAAGTTTTCTGGATTTCCTAGGTATCATGTTTTAACATTTTGTATATTTTGTACTTTTTTTGTGTGTGTTCTTTTTTTTTTTTTATTGTTTTTACTATTCAGCTTTTGATTTTGATTTTTATGTCCATTGAAAGATTTTCAGTGTCATTATTGCAGCTAGTGCATACTTTAGATCTTGAAAAAAATTTTTTTCATTTGAAATGTCTGAGTGTAAGGCACTTAAGGATTTTTCTATCATAAATGATAGGATGGCTTTGTTATACAATTTGCATTACTGGTAGAAGCTTCTTTTGTGGGCAAAATGGTCATGTATTTACCGACACACACACATACAGACTTTTACAGTTCTATGCTGTTCTTTAGTCAAATTAATAAATTATATGTAAAATTATCACAATATTATATCTGTAGTAATATAATTCCATCGTACTAAATCATGATGAAGAAAAAATTACAAATGAATTTCCATTGAGTTAGCATTTTACTCAATTTTTACTATATTAGATGACAAAGATTTTATTCAATAAAATATTATTTATTTATGTAAATATTTTAACTCCTTCTTTCAAGCATAAATTCAAAATAAAATTCTTTAACATTTTTTTATAGTGGGGGGGGAATGTGTGTTTTCCATTGGCCTTTGTTTAAATTAATAATCATTTGTATTGATAAAATTCTCTTTTTTTTTAATATATTTTTTGCAAAAGCCAATTAATAAATTGATACATCTGCAGGCTGTTTTTGTTGCAACACATTAAATGATAAGGAAAAAAATAATTTTAAATTGGTTATTAGTAAAATATAAAATCGTAACACAGGAGCAAGCTCTACCATTGCTCATATTAAACGCAACACCATATATTATTCTAATACTTAATAATAATACTTTTAAATCATAATAATACTTTTTAATCTTAATAATACTTTTAAATCATATTTTTTATATCGATTACAATTTTAAAAAGTGAATTTTATGAGAAAAATATAATCTGATGCAGCTAAATTTGTAAAAGTTGTGATTAAATATTAAATTAAATGGCTCAGAAATAAATTGTCAAACATTACTGGGGAAAGGGAGGAGATATGATCTGAATGGACTGCTTTGAACAGGCTGCTTTTATATAATATAGAAATAAATGCAGAAGAATGGATCACTATAAAAACTCATAAAATGAATGGTTTATTAAAAAATAATAATAATAACATAAAATGGTTTTGTGTGTAAATTTTTAAAATTAAAGCCAAATACCAACTGTATTACTTAACCAAATTATTTTCATTTGAATATTAAACTAATATTAATTGGTTAATGATTATTAAAAGGTAATTTTGCTTTCTAGAGTTGCAGTTTTTTATTTATTTAAAATTTTATCATATTTAGTTGTGTACCTGTTAAAAAAAAATATATATATTTAGGAGGAAAATTGTTATAATTATTGAATTATAAAAAAAAATATAATCATGCTTGTAAATATTTTGTTTAAAATATAGAATAATGCAGAAGAGCTTTTTAATTTAAATGTTTATTAAGGAAAGAAATTAATTTTTCTAGGAAACTGAAACTAAATTAATGTCATTTGGATGTGCTGTTGCAAAAAGAACTGAAGAGGACAAACCTACCTTCAGATCTCCAATATTGCCTCTTGTTTCAAAGGATGATGGAAAAGAAATGGAAGATACTTTTAAGAGTCTTTCTGATGATGATGAGGATGATACTGAATGTTTGGAAGATTTTTGGAAGAGAGCTGCTGTCAAAATTGATCAAAGATTGAGTCAGTTGAGAAGGACTGTGATTTAGTTTGTTTGCTAATTGATTGATAATTTTTATGTTATGAATGTATTGATCATGAAATATTAAAGTTAGAAACAGTATTTTTATTTGTAAATAAAAATGATATATTTTAAAGCAGTATTTGTTAATTTTACTTTTTATTAAATTTACGAGTTTACTACAAGTGAAAAATATATTTATCATATCAGGTACATAGGATTCTATTAAATATTATTTAATAAATTTACAGAAATAAATAATTTTAGTTTTAATATTTTCGTAAATTGGGTTTCTATTTAATTCAAAGTGCATAAAAATATATAAATTTCCTTCAACATTTATAATTTAGTTATTATTACTTATACAAATAATTAAATAATTTAAAAAATACTTCAATATTTAACTCATTTTATATATTAAATAACTTATTAATAAACTTTAAAATATCATCTATTAAATCAAGTATGTAATCATTGTTCATTTAAATTAAATAATTATTTCTTGAAACAATAAGTTAAACTTTTTAGACAAAAATTGGTTGTCTATTGAGCATTTTCTTTTACTTCATATGTGGCTCCTTCACAAATTTGTTTTTCGACTTAAGCAAACAAATTTATATCTTGATCTATTTTTTGAATTATATGATTGTTTAGATATAATACTCGTATTCCAGGATTTCCTTTTCACTATTGCTATTCATTCACATTTTTTTCTATAATTTTGTTTTTGCAATTTATCTGATGATTTATGGCATCCATATTACCTGATGTAATTAATTCTAATTTTGTTGCAATTTAAATGATTCTTTGATAATTTAGTTCTAATTGATTAATATAAACTTTTAAATAATTTTACTCATAGAAAAGAATCATAACCATACAACTATCGGTTTCCATTCAAAATGCTAGATATAAAATTATAGTTATACATAGTGTTGTTGTAACTAATATTAGCTAATAATATTTCTCTAATGTTGAAAAACACTGATAATGATACTACTATTATTGATAATTAAGAGGAATTCGATATTATGTTCTCTTGTCTGTAGAGTCATTACATGCTGTGTATCTCAAATTTCCTTTAAAATTATGTCTCATTTCTGCTTACCAAATGAACATATGCCACCAATACAATATGGCTAATGAAATCTGCCCTGCAGTATTATCATTAACCTTTCATTATAAATATATAATCATTGTAAATATAACTAATGTAATAAAATGTATATACATGTGGTGCCTTTGACAATAAATATGCACTGATGCCAGTAAGTAAAAATGACTTATAATTTTTATAAATTATTTATTTTATTTTTATTAATTACTAATATATTTTAGTACTTTTTAAAATAGAAGAGTTTCTGCAATTCATTAAATATATAACAAATTCTTGAAACAAATCTTTATGAATGTCTAATGCATTGATAGCCAACAGAATTTAAACTTTTATGCTAAAAAAAATTAATGAAAACTTGTATTGATAGGAGTCTATCTAGATTAGCATTACAAAAGCCCTTATTTCCATTAGTAATAAATTAGAATTTTTTTTTTTCATTCAGTATTTTCTAACTTTTAAATATTTATTTTCTTATTCAACTAGAACCAGATCATATTCCATACTTTAACCCTTTGGGTACAACTTTATCTGAAAAAAATTCTTGCATTTGGAACGTATTTAATTTGTTGATGTGCAGTACAGAATATAAAAGACAGTGGATTTTGTATGAGCATTTATTTGTGTCATATGATATACATAAACTTTTAAAACAAATATCTACTTTAATATTCCAAAAGTTTTCATTCAGAACTTATTTTAAAACATCTAAAGCTTTAGGATTATCATCTAGTCTGCACAGACACATATAATTTATCCCAGGTATTGCACAAAAACCGTTCTAGGTCAATGAAATTTTCCTTCTAAATCCATTCCCCTGGCAATTTTCACTACAACTGCTCGAAAGCATCTAGTGGTATGAAAACCACATTTCATAGATGGATTTTTAGATATGATAGATTTTTTACCTACCACTAGATGCTAGAAGCATCTAGTGGTAGTTTTTAAAAAATTTTAGTAATATTTCACTATCTTAATCACTTTCTAGTTTGCTATTGTCTTTGAAATTTTCATCTTGTCATTCATTGCAGTCATCATCATCAAATTTCATGAAGTCTCCTCTTTCATTAAAACCATTTTGGGGCAATCTATCGCAAAAAAGGTAAACTGAAAGAAACATCCTCTTATAACTTATCTAGGTTTTTAAAAATAATTAAAAAAATTGAACATTATAAAAGTATGTCCACTTTATTTTCACAAATCATGTTTAAATTAAAAACTTAAAAGGGAGTATTTTTAAAAAACAGCTACAATATGCTAAGTAATTAATGCCTTAAACCAAAAAAATTTAGATATACTTAATCTAATAAAAAAATGTATGCATTGTTGAAATTATTACAGCACATATTCTGATTTCAAATAGCATAGGATTAATTAATATGAATATGGTTAATTATATTAGGTTAAATAAAATTCTAATTGGCATTCATACAATACAATTCAACTGTGAATATTTAAAAAAATATTAACTTGTTATTTAAAAAAAAGTGCTTTGTGAATTATTTTATTAAAATTATTATTAATTCATTTCACCATTTAATTTCTTTTTATTCAGCAATTGAAACTTCAACAATTTTCATTATACTGAATTTTTAAATTCATATGATCATTGCTGTAATGTGAATAAAATATTTTTAAATTTAGTAATGAAAATACCCTTTTTTTCTGGTAAAATATAAAACCAAAAAACTACATTTTAAATTTCTCTTTAATCATTAAGAAATGTTATATTTAAAATCTTTTATCTAAATATTATTTTATTATCTAGAACATAATTATTGGTGCCTGTTAGAATTGTTAAATACATACTTGTTTGTATAATTTTTTGTTAAACTTTGCAGACATTTTTAAAAATAATATATATTTTAATATAAAACATTTTAACAGTCCTTTTAAAGTTTTCATGATTTATAAGCAGTTTATCATAGTATCATTGTCATAAAAATTTAAATTAAAAAAATTAAAGTATTTTACAAAAAAGAAAATTGGATGAATTTAAAAAAAAAACATTTTATATTATGTTAACTTACGTACTGGAGTTAAAATGCATGTTATTATCACAAATCCAAGTCATAAATAAAATTTAATCTCAGAATTCCTCTAAATGATGCTAATGGCTTATTATCAAAATTTAGTGATGGTATTAATAATAAAATTAATTGAATTATCTAGTAATATCTTATTGTAATATATTTTATCTATAAGATTATTTTCAAATGCATTGAAGTAATACATAAGGTTTTATATTTGGGTCTAAAAATTGCTAGTATTTTAAGTACTTATAGCATAGTAACTTCTATCCTTCTCTCTCTTTTTTTTTTTTGTTATTTATTATTAGTGTATTTTTTTTAAGTACAATTAGACTTGAAATTATTACTTTTGGCTTTTTACATCTGATTAAGACTGCAATGATAAAACTAGTACAATTTCTTAAAACATTAAATGTTTATGTAGTATTTTTGTTGGTTTTCAATATAAATTAAATGCAAAATATACTGTACATTTTTTTCTTTTTATGCAAAAAAAAAATTATAATGTTTAAAAATACATTATAAATTTACAATTTTTTTTCTTTCGTAATTCAAATAATATTTAGTTCTGTATAAAAAAAAAAAAATGATATTCTTTATAATGTTACAAACAGAAAATTTGTGAAGTGAATTGGAAAAATAAAATACACAACAATTGTTTTTATTTGTAACACCAAATCTACATAACTAATAATTTTATCAATCAATATAAATTAAACATTGAAGAGAAAGACAAGCATTATATTCACTAACAATCATGTAAAACTTAAACAATTCTAAAAGCCCTTTTCAATTTATACTTAATACCTATGAAAACGAATGTGTAATAAGATAATTTTTTAATAAAATTTCTAAGTTAACTGATTATTAAAAGCTACAATTTCATAGTTGCCAAGAGAATGGTAAATCAGTATAAAACCACATTAAGATAAATAGTTTTCAGTGTTAACATGCTTTCAATTTAATTAAATTTTAGTTTCAACAAGATTAATAAAAATTTTGTATAACAATTGCACATATAACGAAAATATATTTAACAGAAATAAGCAAACTGACAGCACTAGTTTTTCAGCTCTATAAAATCAATAGATATCAATGAGACAAATATTTTATGACATATATATTATCCATTATTTAATTCTGGCCATAGTAATCTAATTCTACCCAGATTCTACAGTAAAGAACCAAATTCCACAAATACTATGGATAACACATAGAAGTTGGCAACTATTTAATTTAGATAAATTATTATTAAAATATTACTTGCTTAATGTATTCTAAAGTGAATAAATGACTGCTTAAAATCAATGCATTTCACTACCTTCAATTACAGAACAAACAAAAAAATAACAAACACACTGATGCACAGAATGGAATGATGTCATAAATTAAAACAAACATCGAAACACACAGCTAGTTACAACATGCACCAACAAAGTTTGAGAATGCCAGTAAGACTCTTTTAAGAAAGAATTACAACAGAATTCGTTTCTTGATTTATTAAAATACATCAAGAAATGTGAAATGAAAGTAAAGCTACTTTATCACAGTATTGCACAGGAAAATACTACGAAAATTTACATCAATTGAAAGAGAAAAATTTGGAAGGGGGGAACAATTCAAATATCTTAAAAATCAAAATTTCTGATAATGATGACAGCTTGAAGTAAAATAAAGGGCATAAATGTTGACTTAAAAAACAAATTACAGCTCAACATTTTTTAGATTTGAACTAGAGGTCGAAAAGAATTCCATTCTTTCAGGAACAAGTTTCCCAATAGGTTTCTTGGATTTCTGCAAAACAAAACAAAAGACAATTTCTTTACAAAAGTATTAAACAGATAAAAACACAATTATTTCATGACATAATTACTTAACATTATTAATATAAAGAATGAATATAATATAAAACTTCCACAAATTTAATTGAATGAAGTTAAAAAAAATATTTTTTTTCGGCAAGCAGAATCTTTAAAAATACATTTTATTATGACCAAGTGCAAATTAAAATGAAATGATAATTATTAATCTAAGTAATTTCTATGTAAAAATGGAAAACATTTCATGTTATTTCTATTTAGAAATTAAATAAATCTATAATACGTAACACTAATTTATTAATAACCAGAAGAATAGACTAAATAAAACATTTGTAATTTTTTTTATCATGAAAGAGGTTAAAATGACTGAATAATAATTTTATATAGATATTTTATGTAAAATATGAATTTAAAATACATAAAAAGGAACTTTCTTATCAACCTGTCCCCCAAGAAAAACAATAGTTTTTTTCATATCATGAGTATGTCATGATTTCGTAAAAAATAGCATAAAAATAAAGCAGCTTCATAAAAAATAAAATCTAAAAATAATTTTATCATCATTTTAAGATTAAATAGTTTGATAAAATGCAATGTTTTATAAAATCTTAAAAGACAGTCAGAACTCTTATTAAAAAAGAAGGGGAGGGGGATTTGATTGCCAGAATTTCAACTTGAAAAGATAATATTACTAGCTAATTTTCAATTGGATTACAAATTAATTGTTATAAATAATGTCAAACTTGATATAATAAAATAATTATGTAAATAATTTAGTTACTAAATATTATGTTTTAAAAATTAACTTAAGAGCATTTTTTTTTAACACTTGCCACTTTTTTTCTCGATACTTCAACATTTCATCTTTCAATTTATTCAAAATAGACATATTTGGTTTATTAATACAGGCTTGGCTTTGTAGCTCAGTTATTCTTTGTTCTTCTTCCTAAACAAGAAAGTATATAGGTTAAATAAACATGTTAAATTAATTCTCTATTATAAAAATAATTTTCTTTTATATAACAAATAAATGTAATATATAAACATGTATATATAAACATAACATATAAAATAGAGAAAAAAAAATTTTTTTTTTTTTCTTCAGATAAATTTATTTTTTATAGCATGGTTCCTGATTTAGGTTATAACAATAAAACATGACTGCTTTTATATAATATATACTAAATGGAATGCGTAACAGTAAAAAAAAAAAAAAAAAATACACCCTACAAAGTACCATTAGTGAAATGAGTATGTTCCAAATTTTAATTATACTTTATTAAACACTATAACAAAACTTAAAAATAATTTTTTAATTGTTTATTTGATGGCGAATAACAAGTAAGTAGTTGAAATTGATGTTATATTTTTTAACTTAAATTCTTTTTTAATGGATAAAAATCATTTTAAATATAAATTTAAGAAAATTATTTCTTTTGCATGGTGTTTCTCAATATATGACTTCAATATAGTATAGTTCTTAGTATTATATATTTATAATACTAAGAACTGTTTTCTTCTCATTTTAACATTACAGTAGATTGTTATGAAAGGATACTAAATTAGTTTATTTAATGATAATTGTTAAAGTATATTGTTAACAAATATTTTTAACCCAAATAAATATAATAAGCAATAATGCAATAATTTTTATTAATATCAAGGTGTTTACTAAAGAAATAGAGAAACCACTAACTTTCTTTTTCTTTCATTGTTTTATGAGATCCTTTTCCATACATCCGTAATAAAGAACCCCAAGAATTTATATGAGGATGCAATCTCTAAAAAGAAAAATTAATTGTAATTGATTAAAAGACAAAATGGCTGAAATTTTTTAACAATTAATATGCTTTATATATATACTCATTATATGTGAAGATAATTTTTAAGTTCCTATCATTTGTTAATTGTGTTTTATTTATTTGTAGCAATATGATTGTATTTGTAGGAAAATTATGCAAAACAATTTATTCACTTTTCCTAATTTCTGTTTTATGCATAAAAATCAGTATTGTCATTTGACAGACAGCATACATAATAAAGTAAAAATTTCTACATTTTCTAACAAAATTAATAACTATTTCACTAATATTTGAATGTTTTTAACACTCTTAAGCACATCTATTATACTTTATATAGATAATCACAGTTTTTAATAAACAATGTGTGCTTACATAATTTATATCAGTATTTTATTAGTATTATAAATAATGCGTCTTAATATGTCCAAATTTATATTTTTGTTATATTATATCATGTCGAAATTTATCTTTACATATCCAAAATAATGATATTCAATAAATATCCAATGAAATGTGATCCATATTTTTAGGGAATGTGATAAATAAGCCTAATTGCATTATCAATCCAAAAAAGATAAAACAGTTTCTGATATACAAATTTAGGCTTATATCATCCAATATTGAATCAAGCGCTTCGAAAAAGTGACTATCTGAATGAATTTCTACAACACAGCATTTGAATTCAGTGTGCGTTAAAGGCTCAAGTGGTTTATTATGGCTTCAAGTATCATTTGGAAGAATCTGTGAAGTGTCAATGCAAAAGGTCATTTAGAAGCAAAGCGGGCAATCACAAAAGCAACCAGATATCTAAATATTTCAAGACAGATGATCTCTGGTCTCTATGTTACTGAAACAATTTCAAAACAATAGAACTGTTGTAAGAAGGCCTGAACAAGATTGTAAAGAATGACAATTGCTTCTGAAGACAGATATCTAACAAAAACTGCCCATTGTGACAGGAAATCTACTGCTTGCCAGTCAGTTCAGAGCTTGCAGCCGCCACTGGAACTGCTGTAGCATGACAAATGGTATACAGAAGGATTACTTAAAAAAGGTCTTTATGCCATAAAGCAAAAGGTGTATTCACAACAAAATGTTAAAAGGAAAGAGAATGAAGGTAAAGATCATTCGGTTGTGATGTTCGTACATATCTAACAGAGATATACCTCTGAGGGGATTAGTGAGCATAAATCTCAAAGTCAATATAATTGATTATCTACAATAAAAAACAGATTTAAACTAATAATATGTTTTTAATATAATAAATATTCAATTAAGTAAAAAGTATAGTAGAAGTTTTAAATGCATAATGTATAAATTTAAATATTTTTTATAAAAACAGAATTAAATAGTTAAAGAGAAGGACAACCCCTGAATCATTTTGATAACCATTTGTACATAAACATATTGCAATATTTTGGACAATGCAATAAAATGTAACACAATTTACCTGTAGAATAGCTTGTGAAGCTCTGTGTTTACCATCTCTTTTATTTTTACAGACCACCTAAAAGAAAGAAAATATTTTTAAATGATTACAAATGTATACGTAGTCGAATGATTAATTTCTCTCCTTTACTGCAACAATTTCTGAAACTGAATTATTAAAAAATAGGTAATTTATTTATATAAAATTGTAGCATTTTGTTTAGAAAGGCAATGTTTTAAAGGATTACTGTTTCTCATGTGAAATTTAATCAACAAGGACTTGCAGCCATTATTATTAAAATAGTACAAAAGATTATTACATACTGATATTTCATGTTTCCCAACTTTCATATAAAATTCATTCTTCTGATGTTTTAAGTTTTTCATCATAAATTGTATCTCAGTATCACCCATGCCATAATTCCTAAAATAGAATACAAATTAAAGAATAAAATAAAATCTATTGTTTAAATTAAAAATCTATAAGAATGAAAAAATTTTGTGATATATTTATTACTACTGGAATAATAAAACCATTAACACATTGTGTACATATTACATAATCATTTCTGAAGAAAGCCATGATGTAAGAGATTGGTTATTTTTTAAATAATAATAACTATTAAAATTTAGCCATCTGACATAAAATAAAAAAAAAAAAAAAATTGGACAGAATGGTAAGCCATGCAATAAATTCAAAGCAATAGTTACGTTTTTTTCAGGTTATTGAGTGTCAATATAATTTATTTATGCTGGTGTATCACAAACTTTGTAAACCGTATTTTTACCAGGTACAATTTACAGCACTATTTTCGATTTTAAAGTACACATTTGATGTACATTAAAGATAAACAGATAAAGGAATCAAAATTATTTTAAGCATTATATTTAAAACTAGTTATTTTGTGAGAAATATATTGTTCATGAATATTAAATACTCAGAACATGTAAAATATAAAAATGCATACCTTTTTAAACACTCCAACAGTATTTGATATGGGTACGGTTGACCAGCTTTTATAGAAAGCTCACAAACACGAGGATCTTCCACACGCACTTGATCAAAGAACTAAAGTAAAAATATGTGAAGTCATAATTTAGCATTAAAATTTAAAATAACAAACTAATTAATAAATCTTTTAACATAAAATTCTTAAATGTTACATTTCAGGTACAATCTGATTTTTTTCCCCTCCTACAATTAAAAAAAAAAAAATGCTTTTATGAAATGTTTGCAGGGTTGCATAAATGAAAACTTCTTTCATCGATTTCTAATATTGATATTATAATATAGCTATAATTAACCAAAATTAGCCAATAGAAATTTTCGAAAATTTTTAAGAGTTGAGACTTAACACCTGAGTAGTGAGAAAAACAGGAAAATTATATGCAGCCAACTACTAAAATAAAAAGCACCAGCTACTAAAAAAAGCAAATTTTAAATAACTTCGTTTAGTTATATTAGACTAAAAACATATATCTTTTTTAATTATATCAATTATGATTTATGTTCTTTAAAAATACAATAATTAATTATGATATAGTAAGATCAAATTTTAAAAAATTAAATGATCCGTAAACTTAAAGTTAATTGTTTTTCTATAATTAGTAACCACTGACAAATGTGTTAAATATGCAACACGTTTTTTAGGCTTATTCCAATGAGAATATAAATATCATATCAACTGAAATTTATTAAAGAAAAAAATAAACCCACGCGTCAACATTTTGGCCTTCTGTGTCATTCTTCTCTTTAGTGAATATCCTCATTTTTGGAATAAGTATTTCAAGTGCTGATTTTTGCTACAGAAAAAAAAAAAAAAAGAGAAATATTATTTGTTATATTAACAAATAACATTTTATGGAACTATTAAAGGAAACAAATATTTTTAAAAAAATTACCTGCATCAGATTTGGCTAATTTCTTGCTACTTCCAAAACCACAACCATACTCTACATTATCTATGAGAACAACAGCTCCATAGGGTGTGCTAGCACTTTCTAAAATATTTTTTCCAATCAACAATTTGGTAAAAAACAAAAATTATATAGGAACAATATTATAATTTATAGCTAAACCAATTAATATTATTAATAAAACTGAGGAGTGATAAGATAATGAAATAGGCATCATTGTCAAAAAGGAAAAATTGGTCACTAATCATTGATAATATATATAATCTCAATGCAGTAAAGGTGAGCTGCTGTTAAGGCATATTTGAATATATTGTCTATGGATCCACCTATGACATCTTGTTAATTCTCAAAATTGTATATAATATGATATAGTAGATTATGATACCTAATTATTTGGAAATGATACCTAATTATTTCATGTTTTTTGTGCATAGAGGCTTCTATAATATTCTCTAAACTGGGTAATTAAAATTCTTTGTGTATGGAAATTTCACAAAGTAAAATTGCAATTTATTTTTCAAAAACATTTGACTTAAAGACAAATTAAGTAAAGTAAACAAGGAATGTACAGATTACTAAAAAAATTAGTAGTAATAATAGCAAGTTCCTTGCAAAAAAACAGGAACACAACTAATTAGAGTGCACTTTGCTGAAGCCTTTTGATAAAATTAAGTGATATTGAGCTTTCAGAAAATCTCTTTGTTTTTAATGGCAATATTAATAAAATATTTCACTACATTTGTCTTTAACTTGGTAATACTTTTAACCTTTTTGAGTTATGCAATGTACATTTGATATATTTTGCATGTCATCCAACATGAACTAAAATAATAAGCAATTATAACAACTAACCGATTAAGATTTATTTACATATTTTCAAATCAATGTAGTTTTGGAAAAGCTTAAGTTATGACTACTAATGTTCTGAGGAATGTATAACACAACATATTTAAATCCAGTATACAAAAATACCATCTCAATTTAAAAAAATTAAATAATTCATGTATCCATATACTAAAATTTTCTTATTAAAGCATTTAACTTGAAAAAATATAACATTCTTACCTAATTCTTTGAAAACATATTTTGGCTGAACTCTCAGTGTATGCTGTACGTATTCATGCAAAATACAAACTGGTGATTTTCCACTTGGATTCATAATAAATTCTACAAAAAGAAAAATTTATCAATTCTCAGGTTTTTCATGACCAAATAAAACTTAATATTTCATTCAAAATTATAATCAAGATATAAAATGACAAATTATTAACAATTTATAATCAATACTGTGGGAAAAGATATTTATAATTTTAAAATAATCAAATTTTTAAAGATTTTTCATTCAAAATTATAATCACAAGCACATGCTTGTAATACGTATTAAGATTGCCTATCACTCGACTGCCCAGATTTATTTCACCTGAATATTTAATTTGTAATTTTTTTTTTGTTTAGTTTAATTTAGATGTACTATTTGTAGTTGGATTAAGCAATCATATCAGTTTATAAATTTAAAGGAGTCTGGATTCTTAAAATAAGTTTATAAAAATTCAGCTCACATATTCGGGTAAAAAATTGGTAATAATATTTTCATATAAAATGGTACATACATTTTGACTTCTTTAAATTTAGTTGGTTTCAGAATTTTTTTTTTTTTTTATTAAACACAAATTATTTTTCATTAAAATAATTTAATGCAGAATTAAAAGTAAAGTACAATAAGTAAATCTCAATCATGAAAAAAAAAAAAAAAAAAAACTTTATATAATCCAAACTTTTATTAACAAAGATAAGTAAGAGTCAAGACTTGGAAAAGATCACATTCGAATTCAAATTTAATATTAATTTTTACAAACTTATACAAGTTTCTTAACTGTTTCAATTTTCCAACAGGAAAATAGTGAGAAAATGATCTATTTATATTTTAAATAAACTTGAACAATATATTTTATTATGCATTCAAATAAAAAAAGTGGACTACAATTTTAATGACAATAAAAAAATAATAATTCTTATATAACTGAGATTGAATATAATTTTTTTATATAACATAATATTTCACAAAAATTGTAAACCAGTTTAACTGCTTATATAATGAAATAAAACAAAAACTAAGTTATCAATAATATAATTAAAACATAATTCAAAGACATATTTTTAAATTTAGACTAATTTAAAGTGCAGCTCACTAGAAAGATTAATGGTATCAATGAGAACAAATAGTTAATTGTTTCACAGCAAATAAAATTACAAGTTACTGTTCTCTCTGAATTTTCAAAATATAAAACCATATCAAAATTTAATTATTATTATTATAATTTTATTTTAAGGAGAAAACTTAATAATGCAAATTAATCAGATGACACAACTTTCATAATGCAAAAGATCTTTCAGCAGAATTCTGTTTGATTACAGCCAAGCTAAATAAGGCGTAGTTATTGTTATAAAATTTAAAATTAAAGATACAATGTAACATGTTACAACTAAAACAGATAGTACAAAAAAAGAAGTTATGTTATTACATTAAACAAAAATGTTCTTTAAAAAGAATTTTGCATCAATATATAAACATTAGTAAGTAGTTAATGAAATAAATTAAACATAAAAATTTTTAAGATATAAAATTATCAGAAAATTACTAACATTTTGGCACCCATGTGCCAAGCATGATATATAAAGCTGTAAGTGCATATAACTTACCTCTTTTTGAATTATTTCCAGCTGTTGTGGTTTTATCAGAAGGAATCAATGGACAAGTTATCAATTTTGTGCTATCAGGCTATAAAACAACAACAAAAAACTATATTAACGTATCATACAAAGCAAATAAATATTTAAAAATTTTAGTATTTTTTAAGTTTATGTATATACTAAAAGACATAACCTGGTGCTGCCCAATTTCAACCGAATGATATAATTTTACCTTTGATAAATTTAATTAAAAATTACTATCAGCAAAAGTTAAGTTCTCTTATTTATATACAGGGTGGTTATAATTAAAGTGACCATATTCAGACCCCTCTAGAACAAATTCTGCCTAACGGCTTTTGATGAAACTTGGTATATGGACTATGGGGAAAAGATTTCTACAATTAAAAAAAAAAAAAAAAATTCAAATTTTGCCCACCAGAGGGCAATTTTCAAAAATTTCTTATGTTAACTAGTTTAACCCTATAAAGAGATTTTCAGGCAAAGCCAGAAAATCCTTCTGTGTGCCTCTGTCATCGTTAATCATGCCCTTACAAAAGAGATCGAGCTTTATTGGTAAAACTGTTTTATCAGAACGGTAGCCATAGCTTAGCTGCACTTCGTGAATATCATCGTTTAAAGGGATTGCGAAACGGGCTTATGTCGAAGAATGGTTTGAAGAAGATGATTATGAAATATGAAGAGAATGGAGTTGGCGTTTTGTGGTCGACAGTACGAAAAAATTTTGTGATCCTTTTAAAAATGGTATCCGTATAAGATCCATGTGATGCAAATACTGCAACCTCAAGATCACCAAAACACGGTATGAATTTGCTTGCCGATTTTTGGCGAAAATGGAAGTTGATGACGTATGGCCTTGGCAAATTCTATTGCCAGATGAGGCGCCCTTTTCTTTAGATGCAGCTGTAAATAATAAAAGATGCCGCATATGGGGTGTTTCACCTCCCAATGTCTTGCACCAACAACCATCGCATTCTGATTATGTGACTGCATGGTGTGGATTTACTGCTCGGGGCGTTTTTCCTGAAAACTCCTACTTCTTAAGGTCCTAAAAATGCGCTCTGTCACGAGTGCATGATACAGAGAACTCCTTCGACAACAGGTCAGCCCTGCTTTACAGGAACGACAATATTTGCAGACCACTGTCTTCCTGCAAAATGGAGCAACTCCTCATATTGGGTGCCAAGTCAAAGAACTGCTTCATGCTAACTGTGGCGAGAATCGTGTAATATTCAGAGCTTTTCCAGAAGCCTGGCCTCCTCGTTCACCCGACTTAAATCCCCATGATTTCTGTTGTGGGGGGATTCCTAAAAGATCGTGTTTATGGAGGAGGAATTAGCGCTTTACCTGAGTTGAAATCCAGCATTACACACCATGTTGCTGAAATTGCTCAAGAGTTTCTTTGCTCTACCAATAAGCACGCTATAATGCGCTTTCAACACATAATTGATGTCAATAAAGCACATGTTGAGCATATTCTGTGCTTGAATAAATTTTAATGGTTCTGACAAATTATTTGTCCTTCTTTAGGTGCCACAATTCCCCTTGGTTTCCCCAAAATGTGAACTATTTTTTTTTTTATTGCAGAAAACTTTACCCCGTGGTCCATATAGTATATATACTAAGTTTCATCAAAATTCCTTAGGTAGAACGGGTTCTAGAGGGGTCTGAATACAGTCACTTTAATTATAACCACCCTGTATGTAACACACACACACACACACACACATATATATATAATGCACACACACACACACACATATATATATAATGCACACACACACATTGCCTTGAAGAAGAAGAATAAAAAAAAAAAAAAAAAAATGAATTTTAGAAAAACATTTTAAAGCACACATATAAGAAGCATATAAGTTCCTGCGCATAAGTATTCATCATTTAAAAGCACACTTAAAATATTTTTAAATAGTATAGGCTCTATCAAAAAGAAAAAAAAAAAATGACATAAGAAATAAGGTTTAATGAATAGATAGATGAATATATATATATATATATATATATATTTATTCATCCATTTTATTAAGCCAATTATTGTGTACTATATAAAAATTGTACTAACAAAATATGTTTAAATTATTTACTAAATATTTACCAGAAATGGTCTTTGTTTACGTTTTATTTGCTTCTGGTGTTTTCTTCTTCCAGACCAAGTTCTAGAATAAATGTATTATTACACTCATTAAAATAAGCACACAGTGATGAAAAACAAGTTATCATACAATATCAGAACAACATTCATATGCTTAGATTTTTTATACAATAGTTATTAAAATTTTGAATAATTCTACACTATTTTAAATAAAGTGGCTGGTTTGTTTGGAGAATATTTCAGTCTGCGAACCCAGAAGAAAAGTGCTGTACAGGGTAATTAACTGGTTTTTTTGTAACTGTTAACTTATGTGGATTATACAAATTGTGAAGTAGTTTGCATAAATGATGCAGTGGAGCTTATGGAAATAACTAGATGAAAAACAGACTTGGTGCATGATGAATGTATTGTTCTGTAAAATTTACAGTTTGAATTCCATTACTCAAGTTAGATTTATTTTAGCAATATTGTATAGTTGAAATGTTTTTAATTTATGTTACTTTTACATAAAGAATAATAATAGTAAACAAAGTATTAGTTCTTGACACAAAGACACATTAAGCTTGACATTTATTTGTCTACAAAATGAATTTTAATGATATTCTTTTACAAAACATATTAATCATTTACTATTACAACATACAATATAATATACTACATTGTAACTGCATATTAAGCCTTCCAATTGAATTTTCAAAAAAAAAAAAAAAAAAAAAAAAAAAAAAAAAAAATCCTGTATAGCAAACTTTTTTTTTATTTTATTTGACTCTAGTATACATTTTCAGTAAGGAACCACAGAAACAAGAAACAGAATTAAGCAATTATAGAAAAATGTTACATATGTTGTTAATATTTTGTGATATTTTTTATGTTATCATAATCCATCACAACTTAAGTACATAAACAGATCGATTTAATTATGTTTTATTGTCAAATGAATTCTTCAATATAAAACATATAAGTAGAAAATAAAATTTAAAAATATAAAAGATTATATAGTTATTAAATGGAAAAATTGAACTTTTCAGCTTATATATACACAAAAGTTATTATTTTAAATACATAATCAAATAAATTTTTTACAAATTCAAAAAAATTTCAAATGAATAAATCTTGCATGAAAGCAAAAGAAATAAAATCGAAATTAAATTACTATTATAAAAATTCAAAGAAATATTTATTCATTAAAAAAATATAATAAATAATCATAACATAATAATAAAAATATAATTAATAATAAACAATATAAAAAATATAATAATAAACATAATAAATAATCCAAAACAAAAACAAAATAAGAAAATAATGACAATTTGCATTATTTTACATTTATTATAGTTTTGCATTTTTTTTTTTCATTATTTATAGTTATATTATTTTTTATTTATTTGTTCTTATATAAATTTCTCAGAAGAAAAAATAATTCCTTGTTTCAAGGAACAATTTTATTGATAAAACAAATATTAAAAAGGAGCATAAATGATTTAAAATTTTTTAATTCTTTTGTTGTCTATTAGTGTTAACTCTTTTAACTAACACACACACATATATACATATAAACCATCAGTAACAACTTACCTAAATCGCCTGACAGTTATAGTTTGGAATTCAAATCTCTTTTTACAATATTCTCGAACTGCCAAATAATCTATAGAGAAAAGAAATTCTACTATTTACAAAAAAATTGCTTTCATATTATATACATCAAATAATCAGCTACATAAATATAATTCTCTTATACAGTCCCTCCCCTACAATAGAACTTTTCTTTTAACATTGCAGTTTTTCAGTGCTATAAATTGGAAGGAAGTGCTATGAATTTATTTTTTTAGATGAATTTAAGACAAATACTAAAAAGTTAAAGCCCTAATAAAAGTATAAAATAAATTTGTATTATGTCATTTTAAAATATAAATAAAAAATAAAAATAACCAAGGAAATATGCTTTAATACTAGTACAGAGCCTGAATTACAAACAATGTAAAAAAAAATTCATGAATTCACTGAAGCATGACATTGTGGGGGAAGAAAAAAAACCCCACCACCACTTAAAAGTTTAATTTCTAGAATTGATGAAAACACAATTAGAATAATTCAGTCTTATTTTTTTTTTTGTAAAAAAAAATCAGGTTAATGATACTTAATACATATCAAAGAACTCCTTTAAGTATGAAACAATTTATTTTCTTATTTAAAAAATATATTTTTTTAAAAATAATTTAATAATGTGATGCGAAATAAAACACATAAATATATATAATTCTCAAGCAAAAAGTTACTCACCAAGTGATCCTGATTCTTTCGTATCCTTAACAGTTTCTAACTTTGCAGCAAGGAAAAGATTATTTGTTCCTACAATCATTGTGATGCAGAAAATGATAAAATCTTATAAGACAATCAAAATATAGAAAATGTATTTGAATGAAACAAAGTATTATGTCAGTTTTATAAGCTTTATTTTCTTAGTTACAACCCAAAATATTTCACAAGCAAAATATCCAATTAATTATGGTCAATTGAAGTGCCATTATTCACTGGATTAAATTCTAATAAAACTTTAAAATGGATTTTTGAAATAACTAAGAAATTAATATACAACCCTTAATTAAAGTTATTGGAATTTTAAAAATAAAAGTGTAACTTTTAAACATCATTTAAATTTTTATTAACAGCAAAAGTAAAAAATTCAAATATACAGTTGATTAAAACATAATGAAAATTAAAAAATGAATTATTTCTTTAAATCAGATTGAGTGTTAATGATATCTGAATTGAAATTTTTTTGATGATACGATTGAAATTACCTGGGTTACCAGTAGTACTATCTGGATCTGTTGCTGCAGAAGTGCTTGCTACACAATCTTGCATATTTTTAAAAATCGCTTGAATGCCAATGCCCTTATCTTGAGGTGGATATTCTTCTTCAGTATTACTAACCATTGTAGAGGTATTTGATAAAGCTAATTGGTCATTAACATTTGTAGATGCCTCATCATTGACAGTTTCTTTTTGCTCACATTCTTTTTCTAATTCTTTCAAATAATGAAGACATGGTATAGCTGATACAGGTATCTCGTGTTTCTGTAAATAAAAAAATTGAATTAATGCACCAAATACATTTTTATTTTACAAAAAGTAAAAACATTAATAAATTATTTCCTTTTGATGTAGAGCTTGAACAGAATATGCAGCTTCATGTATAAGCAAATATAATTAAGTCCCAGTAATATCACCAAATAGCAGTGTAAATAAAAGAAAAGAACTGTTATGTTTACTTATTGCTTATTTTTATAGAAAGCTTTAAGTTAAATAATGAAACTGAAGCCAGCAATTAAATAATGTTATGATTTATTTAACGATGCTTTTATTTTTCATATATATAATTCATAATGTATTTAGCAAACAAAAAAGTTCTTGAATTGATTTCATTTAAAAAGGTAATTTTTTATTTAAGTCAAAAGTGAAACTAATAAGAATCTAACCAAAAGGCTTTCTGCACAACATTCTTACTTAACTTAATTTTTTAAAAGTTTAGTATGAAAAATGGATTTTTATTTTACCATATAAAGCAAATGCAAAAGTAATAAAATTTATTTACATTTTACTCATACTCATGTTGATGAATAATAATTATCTATTTATTTTGTAGAAATTTAAATTCTTCTTGCATTTTAGAAGTTATTACTTACATATTGTCATCTAATAAAGCAATCACAATGATCTTTCTATTTGGTAAAATTGTATAACTGTTTAACATTCATTAATGTTAAATAGCATCTAATTTTTGTGTTTTATTTTCATTGAAGAAGCATATTTCATAATATTTACAGTTTGTTTACTTTTAATGTATAACATAGGAGGCTTTAGATATTATGCTGTCAAATAAGTTTATTAACATCATCATTTTCAGCTGTCCATTTTCATCCTGTCAAGGTTATATAGCTCTTAGAGATGATGAAATTTCTATAATGATATTATACATTATACGCATATAATTTTTTGTGTGTGCTTTCAAGACAGAAAAGAAACCTAATTGTTTTTCTTTTGTACCTAATTTGCAAAACTCTACTTGGTTAATGTTTTTATTAAATTTCTTAAATCTCCATTAAAAAAAAATCGTCAAAACAATTTTTTTCTGATCTTCTCTTAATTATTCAAAAACAGTGAATATATTTATAACATAAATAATGCTCTATCATCTTTTATCCTACATGATAATGCAATATTTTACATATATCACAAATGATTAATAAAATTGATTGTAGATGAAAAAAACAAAAACATTATCACTAAAAATATCTATGATAAAAATATTATTTTATATAAAATAGAAAATACAACATATTTCAAAATTTTAAAATTGAAATCCACTTTGAAATTTTTGAGAGTAGAAACATGTAAATAACATTATACTTACACGAGTACTGCCAGGTCCCAGAAAATATGGTTTTGACACAGAACATACTCTACTTTGTTTATGTAGATAAATTGGCATTCCACTATTATGAGTAACTTCAATCCACCCTTCTGGTAGAACATCAAAATGATTTCGTCCCCTAACTGTTTACAAAATTAAAAAATTTCAATAATAATTCAAATTATAAAAAATATAATATTTTTTTTTTTTTTTTTTTTTTTTTATGTTTCATTATGATTCATGAGAAATTAAATCAGTATCAGTAAAAGACTATAAAAATACATTATTTTAAAAAACAAAAAGTTATTTAAAAATATATATGTATCTGTTACAGGAATATGAAGTTTGATAATAGAAATAGACATTAATATAAAATTTGATTAATTTAAGGAAATAATTATTAAGTTGAATATTATATATGCTATAAAATAAGATTTAAAAATGTATAAATGAATTACTTTAAATCATTTGTTTAAGATTCAAAAGTTTTTAAACTACTGGAAATCAAAATGAGCATATACCCCATAAAATAAAATATTTAAAAACATTCTACTTAGGGAATTTCTGCAGTATTAAAAAATACATGATTTTCTATTTAAGATAAGTGTGTAACATACTGAATTTATTATTATTCTAATATTAATTCCAGCAATATTTCTAATAAAATTAATATTTTAATTTGATTTTCTAGAATTAAATGCCAAAAAATTCTAAAATTATAATTGTTTTAATGAATTTTTCACCTATTTTCAGTTACAATCACAAAATAAGTTATTATAAAACCATATTAAATTACTCTATACACTTTTTTACATACAACAAAATAAGTTTATTAGATTGTTCATTCTTACTTCATTGATCTTTGCTTATTGACCCTGATTTTAATTGTTTAAAAAGTTTTAAATACTAATAAAAATACAAAATTTTTTTAATAAATATTAGATATATTTATTATTTTAATTATGTTTCCAAATCTATTATTCTATGAAAAACATAAGAGCAATTTAAACATCATTAAAATAATCAATTGTTAAATCTTGTTTCTATTTCTTTAAAAATTATTATTCTGTAAAATTCTTTTCTTTAACCATATAAAAAGTGGTCAAAATCATCAATTTTCTTTAACATTATTAGCTTCATATTTGAATATTTCTTGGTATGGAACTAAAATTGGGTTTTAGAGTTTGAAATCTGTTTCAGCATTATACCCAAAACTTTTCTTATAGTAAATAAAACTTTAAGTTCAATAGACAACTGATCATCAAAACAACTATGTCTAAACATGCTACATAATTATTTCCTAATTGAAATAATTATTTCAGTACAATCACCTTATAATTCACTGTTATTATAATTTAATAAATAATATAAATATAATTGTACCTTTAAGAATGACTTTCTCCTTTTCTTCATGCTCAATATCTGAATTATCCTCATCTTTATTTGAAACAGGTTTTGTGTGCATTAAACCTTCCTCCAGCATTGCATCAATTTCATCAGTTGATATATCCGAATCATTATCGGAGTTTTCTTCACCCTCATTTTCATCACTTTCAAATTCATCCAAAATATCAAATTCCACTGGACCAGCTTGTCCTCTACATTTAGAGAAAGAATTAACAACCAAATTTGCATTAACATAAAACTTACTAAATGAACTGATAGTACATTAACTTATGAAAAATATTTCATATTAAAAGGATTAAATTTTTTTCAACATTATAAGTAAATTCAATTATTTACATACATATATATAACAAATTTAGATTTTTATCATTTATCACTGTATACATTGGAAATGCAATTAAAACAAGCATCATCCATAAATCAATACAGGCCAGTTAATCTAAACAAATAAAAAGGAAAAGAATGTATCTCAAAATGTTTTCAGGCCTCAACTAACTCATAATGTATCTCAGGAAACTCTAGCCAGGATTGTTAATACCTAATTGCTAATATGAGATTACGATCAAATCTATTCATTTTTTCATAACAGGGATAATATTTTGCAATATTGGTGAGAGTTGAATCTTTCTCCATTTAAAAGATAGCAAGGATACACTACAACTAGATTAAAAGTGGATTTGACTTCACTTGATAGGTGCTTTGAGATTTATGCTTGTGCTAGCTCACAAGTAGAGCTTAAATTATTAATATAATACAATCGAATATTGATGACAAGATATTATTATCCTTGAGAAATAAATATAAAAATATTCAATTCATTATAATATAATAAAGTATTTATACAATCGATTTAGAATTCTATTCCACTAGACTGATTTAACAGCCTTTCAGAAATTTCCTGATTCAATGCAGATACATTTTAAATAAACATACCATTTTCTATATATATAATATATACATTTTCTATATATATAACCTTATGTTACAATATTTTCGAATGACATTAAAGGAGGAAGGGAAAAAATATATATCCTTTTTAACAGTAAATATCCCCCTGATGCTCTTCATATTCCTTCAAAACTTTTCAAATTTGTAAAAGAAATATCTTCGATATACAATTTTTAAATATAAAACAATTTTTTTTTACTAATAAAGTTGGTAGAATTACTTCTTCCTGCATGTATGTAGTCTGAAATATACATATTTAACCAGTTTTTGACATAGGTTTAGAATTTTGTTCATCTTATGGTTTGTTTGACAAATAAAACTGGTTCTTTAATTTATACCCATAATAAAAAGGAAGGGGGGTAAAAAAATGAAATGAAATGGGGGAAAAAAAAAAGACTCTTTCTTCTTTTGATTTAAATTTCAGTTCTTGATGAGAAACACTTTTAGTATAATACAAAAAGTGTGCTGCTACACAATGATGGATAAAAAAATAATAGAAATTTTTTTCTAACATGTAACAAAATGTATCAATAGGTCCAAAATGTGTGTACATGAGCTGCAACTTTCATAATTTTATTTCGCCACTTGTAGACAGAAAGAGATGATGGCTTGTTTTTGTTGAAACTGCAATGCATAGGATTAGAGAAACAGATGATATATCTTCCAACTCTGAACATGGCTTTATATAGAATCAAAAGGTATAAAGAAGTTTCACACTTTTGAAAAAGAATTCATTCTACAGGCTGCTGTATGGTGACTATTATGAATAATGATTGGGAAGTTACTTTCAAAAATAACAACCAACAACATCCTCAGTTGTATAAATAATAGAGAATTTAAATCAATTAGTTGAAAAAAAATAAATAAAATAATTTAAGTTATGAAGCTGTACACAATAATAATAACTTTATTTGCTATTTACAGTTTATAAATTACAACAGCACAGAAAATTTTCTTTTATATAAAAACCTCACTGATGATGATGATGAGTAAATCCTCAATATTTTTACATCTGAAAAACAATTTAGAGTGAACTAAATGTACTAATATCTATATTGATGATGTTCATTATATCTATCTATTATAGAGATTGCAGATACTTTTTCGAAGTAAAGTTCCTTATCTATTGAGACCCAATGTGTTATTTACAAAAAAAATTTTAAAAAGGATAAAAATAAAAAAACAACTTTTATCAAAATGTTTTTCTATATAGAATAAGGTCATAGAATATATAAAGAACATCATATACTTTATAAAAAAATTTATCAATTAAGGCAAGATTTTTAAAACAATTATATAAATGTTATAGGATTTAAACATATGTTTTTGTTGTAGTGATTTTGTCTTACACATTTAAACTATAACAAGAAATTTACATCTTTCATGCCAAAAATATTTCTGAAAAGAAAAATGCTTTGAATCACAGGTTCCAGTAACACAATATGCATCTTCATTGTTTCAAGAAGAGAGGAGAGAGAAATTTTTTTTTAATTATGGGTGGGGAGGATAAATGAATGGATACAGAGCTAAAACTTGTATCATTTTGTTGTATTAATTTTTTTATTAAATAAATAAAGTTTATTTCCCTCAAAGTAAGAAATCCATTTCTTATGAACAGTTAGAGTACATTTAGTTCAAGGTATACTTTATATGATATATATGTATGAATTTAAAATCAATTTAATGCCAATGCTGCAAACAAATTTCTGCTGCTTAAGAAAAGAATACACCGAAAACAAAATTGAGCTGCATGAAATCAACGGAATCTTGGATGTCAAAATATATAGCCCTTGGTGAAAGCCTGGGTAAATTTAGTCACATTTTCAATTTCTTATTTGGGTGACACTAGACTTTGGTAGCCAGTGATAAAGGTTAAGAAGAGAGAGTACATTAAGGCAAATTTATAAAATTATAATTTCTTTCAATTAAAATTTTCTATTGCTTTAAGAATTATTTCATTTCAAATGTCACATTAAAGGTCATCTTTCTTATAATTGTCTTCCAACATTCCAAAAAGACATTGGAACAAAAATCTTTTTCAATTAAGAATCCAAATATTTAACTTAAAAAAAAAAAAAAAAGAACAACTTAACAAAATTGACCATTAAAATAGCTTATGTTTATAAACTAATTTAATAATGGGATAATTATTAAAATAATCATTCAAAAATTATTCCAACTATATAAGCTTGTAGAAAATTTTAAAAGTTGTATAGAATGTTTCGTGTTAATGTCACAGGACCTGTCATTGATGGGAAATTTTAACACTAAATGTTTTATATATACTCCTGATATCTTTAGTGTCTATGAAAATAAAGTTCCATATTTTTTTCCTTGTTAGAATGCATACAATTTCTTTATTCAGTCAATCCAACCAATATATACAAATTTAGGTAAAGCAAAATTTCCTGCAAAAAGTTTCTAGTATGAAATCATTTCATTGTACATATACTAATGGATTGAAAATTTTCAGTTTTTAATTAGTATCAATGACTTTTTGTAATTCTAATTCAATATTGGTTCCAAATTAATTCATATTTTTCTCAGACTTATTATCCGAATTGGTTATTAACATATGTATAAAAATATATCTATTAATAGGACTGTTATAGAAGATAATAGTATACACTAGGATTGTCACAATATTCACTATACATCAGTGTATCTATGTGCCCTATCAGGTCCTTTTCTAAACAAATACATATGACTAATTTTCTTAAACACATATAATTCTGATTTATAATGGAAAAGAAAGTTTAATGATTTTAAAAACACATGGTACTGTTAGCAAATTAATTAGTTTTTATCCATTAAATGAAACATCTGCATTCAGCATTAAGAAAATTACTTTTTATAAACTTCTTCAAATTAATTTTTATAGGACAGTCTTCATAAAATGAGATCAAATCATACATATAAAAATGTCCAGTAGAATTCCATATAGTGTGATTTTTTTCAACTTTTATTTTGTAATATTTGAGAAATTATAGCCTCTGTCTCAATATATCCTCTCTTCCCTATTAATGAAAATCAACACAAAGAAAGAAAAGAGGATATGACTATGTCCAGCTTGATTCCAAGACTTAAGAAAATATGAGGTGATCCATAAACACATTCAGCTTTATATATACTACTATATAAATCTATATCCTCTGCAGACATCACACTTTTTTTGTTAAATATAGCATAAAAGTTGGTCATAAAATTATATTTATCTTTTTTTAAATAACTCGTCAAATGCTTATTCGATTAAGATAAAATGTTTTAATCAAGTTCAAGCTACAATAATTTAAACTATAGGCTACCTTTTATATCAATTATCTATTGCAATATGCAAATATAATTTTTTAAAGAAAATATAATTAGAAATATAGATAAAGTTTGACTATCAATTGATAATTGTTTTTACACATGTCATCTGTTTTATTTATCAGTTGTTTCTGTCAATTAACTAATTAAATTGCTTTACTTTTTTTTTTTTTAAGAAAGTACAAGAGTAAATATTTCATTAAATATGGTTATAATAATAATAATAATAATGGCAAAAAAAGACATAAAGAAGTATCTAAAAAGAGTAATTAACTAATTGCTTTTTTATTATGTTAGACAAACATTTTAAAGCTACATGATTTGTGGAAGTTAATCTTTTTTTATTTTGCAATTAAATACATTCAAGTTCCAGTAAAACATACTAATCATTTCTCAAATGTTTCTATTTACTTAAAAATCAACATGACTTAGTAGTTATGAGACGGTTGCTATACTACTGTGTCCAAAAAGTAAGACCAATTTTCAAGTTAAAATTCCTGGGGTTTATGGAATCTCAATTTTTTTTTTCCTTTTTTAGGTTGCTGTCACTGTCCTTGACATCTGTGTGAAATTTGTCAAAATATTCATTAGTGTTTGAGTTAAGCTGGCTTTGTGAGACCCTAAAACTGATTCCGGCGATTTTTGAAATGTCTGAATTAATTGAGCAAATAACTTGCATTAAGTTTTGCTTGCGGAAAACGTATAGAATGTTGCAGGAGGCATTCGGGGACACCGTTTTTAGTCGATTGAAGCGATTCAACGTGAATCGCCACGCACTCTTAAGGTCATCCCTGCTGACGACTTTTTAGCCTGCATTGAGGTTTTCAAAAAAAGTTAGCATAAGTGCATTGTGTCCAGAGGGGATTACTTTGAAAGCGATGAAATAAATTTGGAAGAATAAATAAATAAAGAGTTTTTGAAAAAAAAAAAAAAAAATTGGTCTTGCTTTTTGGGCACAGTAGTAGACTGATGAAATGCTGGGAAATCATTTATATTTACAATTATTAATAAAGCAAGCAAAAAATATTTCATAAAAATTGTTGGGCTCATGACATAGTCATCCAAACAATCGACAACGTTTTGATTTTTAACTCATTATAATATTAAAAAACTTATCAAATGATTTTAATTTTATAATTTAAGATTTCATAAATGAAAACAAAACTGTGCAGGTGGATGTTTTATGGTAGCTAGAATTTTATAAAAATGTGAAAGTTGTTGGATTTTATGAAGGTGTTGCAGATTCTATGGGACAAGCTTTTTGAGGATGAGAGAAAAGTTACTTTTGTTTTTAAAATTAATGAGAAATTCAAATCCACCAAAATTTTGTAATAATACAAAATGAGTAATTAAGTTGCAGAAAAGTGTTATAGAAGCTACTATATTAACCACATCAAGAAAGAAATAGAGTGTACTTATTCCTCACATACTTCTTCTAAATTTCTCCGTTAAAATTCAAATGCACTTAATAACCTGTTAAGTCTTTCTTTTACAATGATGATAAACAATGAACGTTAGTGAAACGGATATTATAAAAACTCTGTTTTACACATGGAAAATAATATGTATCATTATCTATAGCAAGATTAAGTACAAATATATATATATATATGCTAATGAAAGAAATACATGAGTGTAGTTTATAGCAAAGCATTAAATTATTATTATTTATTATATGATAAACTTATATAAGTTTATTTTATTATTACAAGCTATTTTTATTATTTATTACTATTTTCTATCATGGAAGTTTTAAAATAAAGAGACATGAAGTAATGAATTACAAGTGATTTAAAAAAATTCCTTTTAACTAAAATATGGCAAAATTTGGTAATTTACAAAAATTGGTAATAATAACATATATATATATATATATGTATATATATTATTCCCATATTTTTGTATATATATTTCACAATCTCGTGCCAATTTTTGTATATTTTAGTTAAAAGGAATTATTTTTTAAATCACTTGTAATTTATTGTTTCATTCCTCATATATATATATTGCACACGCACATGCACATATATATATAGAATACAAAACCACGTGGAGTGAATTAGGAACATGACCATTTTGCACAATAAAAGCCATACTGGCATTTGTTACATGCCAATTGTATAAAAATACCATCATAGCATTTGCAATACAAAAACCCTGAAGTATCTTACATTCAGGCAATTCAAAAAAGGAAGAAAATGTTCAAGATCTGAAGTACACATAAGTTGCAACAATGAAAATGAAAATCATTTAATAAACACAAAAATCAAAACAGTTAGAACTGCAATGGTATATATAAAAAAAAAAAAAAAGGTAGGGGTGTGAAAACATGTTGCCCAGGAAGTTTATAAAACTCAAAAAAATTAGTAAAATGAAAGGAAATTCTTTAAAAAAAAACCAAATGAAATTAATTATAACATCCTGAAAATAGCTTTATCAAGGAATATGTACTCTCGGTATATTTTTTTTCTACTCGCTAGAAGACTGGATCCAAATCAAAGACACTTCTAAAGATATATTTCTATAATATGGAATAAATAAAATAACCTTCCATTTTAAGTTGAACTGAAGAAAAACGATTTTAGAGTGTAACCAGTTATATAACGTAATGCAGATAACTCCCATTCTTCATGACTGAACCTCATAACAAAAATTGATTTTCATGAAACTTCTAGGAGAAAAAAAAAAAAAAAATGTTCATTAATTGTATGCAGCAGTTTATAATCTGTACCCAAATTTTTAAGTTTTTTTTTTTTTTTTTTATGGATTGTGAACCTGCATATTGAAAGCAATAAAAAATACTGAGAAAAGTTTGACTGTAAGTCCTGCAAGCATTCATTATTTTTCATGATATTTGGAGTTATTTTATTGTACAACAATACTTTTTAACACATCACTGAATAAGTCTGGTCTGACACATATATGGTAAGACTGTTGACATACCCATATGATTTTTGGATAGTAGCATCCTTCAAACAATACATATTAAAATTTCATGCCTTTCTGATAATTAGTTCATAGGTTACTGTGGTTTTAGTGATCCCATTTTTGATTTTTAAAAACAATTAATAAAACAGAATTTTGTGCATTGATTAAACATTGTTTTATGATGGGGAAAATACTGTTGAAGCCAAATAGCAGCTTGATAAGCGTTATGGAAACTCTGCACAAGAGAAATCCTCTATTATTGACTGTTTTGCTGAATTTAAAGGTGGGCGTACAAACACCGATAAACACACTGAACGCTCTGGTCCAAAATCGGCAGTTGTTCCCGAAAACAAAAAAAGTCCACAAAATAGCTTTGAAAGACCTTAAAGTGAAGTTGTGTGAGATAACTGACACCTTAAAGATATCAGAAGATAGCGTGTTTATAATTTTACACGAAAATTTGAGTATGCTTAAGTTGCTTTCGAAGTGGGTGCCGCATTTGCTAACACTGGACAGAAAGTAACAATGCGTTGATGATTCGAGAATTGTTTGGAGCTGTTCGAGTGAGATAAAAAGGGATTTCTTGCATCAGCATGTGACAATTGATGAAACATGGATCCACTACTACACACACCTGAATCAGAATGATCGTCAGCTGAGTGAGCAGCAGCCAGTGAAAGTCCTCCAAAGCGATCAAAAACTCAAAAATCAGCAGACAAAGTTAGGGTATCCGTATTTTGGGACAAGCATATTTTGTTCATCGACTATCTTGAGAAAGATAAAACTATCAATAGCGATTATTACATGTCTTGTTGAATCGATTGAGTGTAGAAATTAAGGAAAAAAATGCTGTTTCACCAAGACAATGCTCCGTGTCACAAGTCGATAAAAACTATGGTTACATTGAATGAATTACACTTCAAATTGCTTCCCCACCCATTGTACTCTCAAGATCTGACCCTCAGCAACAATTGACTTTTTGCAGACATCAAAAAGATGCACCAGAGAAAGAAATTTGGTTCAAATGAAGAAGTAATTGCTGAAAACTGAGCAGAGACAAATGAGAGAAAAGACAAATCATTCTACAAAAAAGGCATCAAAATGTATCACTCTTGAAGGAGAGTATGCTGACGAATAAAGTCGAATTTCTAAAAAAAAAAAAAATTAGTTTTTCTTAGCTAGACTGGATACTTATTGAGTGAGGTGTTATCTTTTTTTACCATTGTTTATGCACCATTTGTACACATATTGTAACATTGTACATTGTCTAATCAACTTCAAATTTTAAAATTTAATTTTTAATAGAAGTGAATGCACCTTTATCCAATAGTTCTTACTTAAAGATAGCCATACCTGAGTAATCTTCCTCAAAATTGCTATAAAAAAACATGTCTTACAAACATCAGTAAAACAACAAGATTTGTGATATTAGCTAATTCATTAGTAGTATAAAAAAATTAGTTATAAGCATAGAAATAATTTTAAAATCACTGAAAACAGTATTATTGGTTAATTATATTGAATAAAGAATCTGTGCGGGTAAATTGCTATATGTATAAAGTGATGGCAATATGCACATTTTTAAAATACTGTTGCAATTTTTTTTTTATAAATAAATAGGCATTTCATTGTATTGTTTGTAAGAAGCCTCATGTCTGTTTTGAAAGTGATACCTGAACTGAGAATTCATAACTCAACATTAGTGAACTATTTTCAAGAGCAGTGAAATTCAAATTATTTTAAACACAGTATAGTATCTAAAATAAAAAAAAAAAAAAAGGGTACCGATGCATTAGAAATTCATATATTTTCCGTAAACACTGACTTTCTATGGAACATAATCTGAGAAATTAGCATTACAGATTATAAAGAACTGTGTGACAATATTTGATATTTCAAAATTAAAGAATTGAAAAAAAGTGATATTTTTATAATTTCATTATGTTAATGACTCATTCTTCACATTATCATCAACATGTATATTTTGTTATAGAAATACACTAGCAGGATAAGTTTATTATTCTTAACAATAAAATGGCTATACACAGCATTCCCAAAGAAACATTGTGAAATACCATATTAATTAAATGATATCTTTACTCAAATGAGTATGAATAACTTTTCATTTGTTTACATCAATCAATATTTATAGAATTTAAAACTGAAATAAGTATATCACTTTTAATATCCATTATCTATATATTTTTTTCAAACTTTGTGTGTGTGCCAACCTATGGTGGCCATAATTTATATTTTAATTTTATCAAAATTTGCAGGGATAAAACTAATACAAAGTCTAAATCAATTGAAAAAAAATTCGAAATTGGACCAATATTTATTAAGAAGCTACCAAATTAGATTTTATGCCAATTTTAGGACTTTTGATGATTGGCAAATAGGATCTGATCGTCCTATAAACAAATGAGACATGTCTATGGTCCAGTCCAACTGTCTATATTGAAAAGATTGTAAATAACATAGTTTATTTTTCTGTTGGACAACTATATATAATAAACAAAAATATATTGCTTTTTATGTGGTTAGTGATAATTCTAAAATCTAAAGAAAATATGTTCTTATGCTTCTCTTATTAAAAGTTATTCTTCGGAAAGTAAAACTCCCAATAATTTTGAATTTTTTTAATTTATAAAAATATTATATTATTTAAATATTAACCAAAAAGGTTAAATTAAACAATCACTATTTTAGTTTAATATTGTTATTTTATAACAACCTTTGTTAGACATTTAATAAAATAAATTTCAATTTTCTTAAATTTATAAACAAACTATTCAAATTTTTTTCTGGAAAAACTAAAATTTATTGTTGTATATTAAATATTTGTATTAATAAAAATTTAGGATTTGTTTTAGTTTTTCACATAATTTAGTTTTGTTTTTATTTATTGTTTTTTTTTTTTTTTTTTGCTCTATTTCTTATTGGCCTGGCAAAAAGAAAATGGCTAGGCCCCAAAGTGGGTTTATCCAGCCCTGTTGGCAAACTTTAAATGGTTGACATTTTTTATTTTGTAATCTTCACAGAAATTATTTCAAAATAAATAAATAAAGCATACTAACTTCAGAATTGCAACCACCTAAAATTTTTGTTTCATAAATAAAAAATTTGCATTATCATTTTACTAATAAAAATGATTTATTTTCCCCATTTAATCCTAGACTTCTGTATCTATCAAGAAGTCGTCAAAGTTTCATTCTGAAGTAAATTGTTAATTTCTTTAGGTTACCATAGTTAAATTTACAGAACTTTCCATTGATTGTTCGAAAATTTAATAGCCATAAAGGTGAGTTTAGGGGGGAGTTAGCATCATGAAGTTAGAAGAAACTGGCAACATTAAAAAAGGTTTAATTCTGTTTACTTTTTTGGTGATCCCCCCATTTTTGCAGTTTTCAATGATGAAATATATATATATATATATATATATATATAAAATTAATTGCATATGACATTTTTAGAAATTTTTTAAACAGTCATTGCTTTTGCTGATAAGTAGATCAATTGTTTCTTAATTAATTGATATATGGCATTTTTAAAAAGTTATTACTTTTGTCGATAAACAGATTATATAATCAGTCTTATCTCAGTTTGGGCAACCTTACTCCTGCACAACTACACTAATTGTAAAGTGAGGTACAGACCTTTTGTTAAGATATAAGTTACAGATACACATGTTTAGTGTACACTACATTAAGAACAGTAATTAAATAAAAATATTAAAAAATAATCAATTTTACATACAATACTTAAGAACTGCACTCGCACTCAATTCATAAAAATAAAAAAGAATTCATAGGTCATTTTATCCATTTTGCTGTCTGAGAGTAATGCAAGCTGCACTACTTACCTGCCATCCATCGATGTTTTTGCATGGCCATACCAAATGAATAAAAACAAAAATATAGATAACAGCACAATTTTAAATTTAAAAATTTAGCTTTAACATCAAATGATGTTGGCACTGAACAATCTGTTAGACAACCCAAAAGTAATGGTTTTAATGAGAACATAATTAGATCAGCACAAGAACACTGGTCAAGGACAGGAACTTATGAAATATCATTAATAAAAGACAGTTAACAGAATTAACAAACATATATATGATAACATGAACTAATGGGCAGTTATGATGTCAACCAAAAAAACAAAATTACCATAAAAACAGAATAATGAGACAAGGTGAATAGATTATCACCTTTTTGCATGAAAAAGAATAACGAAATCAGTATTAAAAATTGCAGAATCCCCAGAAGATGCCTTCATCCCCAGTATACCCTTGATAACTTTTAATATGCCATTTGAATTCGAAAGATTACAACTCCCAATACAATTTGCTTTTGATATATCTATAAACAAAGTACAAGACCAATCACGGAAAACTGCAGAAAATGATTTGAAATTAAGCTGCTTTAGCTATGGACAGTTATATTTGGCAATGTCTAGAGTTGGGAGAAAAAAAAAAATTTATACATGCTTGCAAACACGGAATCTTGTTTACTATCAGGCTCTAATGATAAAATATAACTTACATGATTATTATGTACTAGTACATTCATATTTTGCTACTTAAAAGAAACATAAGTATTACATCTTGAATTCAAACATTTTCGAATATATATACTGCATCTCTTATTATTTACACAATACTAAATTAACAACCTATTAAAATATCGTGTAGACAAAAAACATGTTTGATTTTTTACAATGTACTTAAATGGCAAAAACCGAAATCGCTTTCTATCCGACCACTATATTTTACTGATATTCATGCTAATAGTGACAGAAAGGAGCTTATCTCTTCATAAAAGCATTAATAAGTTTTATTTTCTAAAATCAGGCAAAGCAGAGTTATATGTGCTAGAACATTTATATTTTTTACTTTAAGTTTTCTCTTTTCATTTAATAGTTTTGATTTGTTTAACAATGAGAAAATTATAAATTTTTAAGCAAATTAATACATTGTAAATTATATTAAGTTTAACAAAAATCAAAATTATAAAAATATTAAAGAAGTCAATTAAGTGAAAAATAAAAATTTATGCTTCTTCAATTTTTATTTTTCATCTTATTTAATAATTACAAATATATCATAACCTACCTTGAATGCTTTTGACTCCGTCATTAAACATATTAAATGCTAGTATATAGACATATTTATAATTAAGATAATGAATAATACTCAGTCCATTTTACCTATATGATTTTTCATAACTATTGCAAAAAATGAAAAAATACTACATAATAAATACTGGCCAGTTTGTAACATTCATTTTTTACTTTACACTTTAGTTGATTACCATAAACAAATCAGAAAAAAAAAAAAAAAAAAAAAAATCAATTTTTAACAGTACGTTTACTTTATAAAACATTTTTAAATTTAAGGAAAAAAAAATTAAGCCTAGAAAATTTAGAATAATTTAAGATAACTAATAAGAACAATTTATAAATTTTATTCATATTAAAAATTACCTATGCAACTTATTTTTTTCAATACTTACATGCGATATCAAAATAAGCACAATTGCATTAAAATATATTTAGAATATAAAATTTGATTTATAAAGCTTTTTTGAATTAATTTTTTTTAATATTTTACTTAACAAAATATAGGTAGAACATTATTACAGAATTTAAATAAAGCTTAATTAAAATATAAGGTATTATGTAACTTACTCATTTTGAGAAGTATCTACTTGATTACTTGTTGAAGCATCAGATACCTTTGGTTTCTCACTTAGAGCTGATGGTTTAATAGCAACTTTAACATTACTTTGAGGGTGAATGTCATCAAAATTTTTATCTTGTATAGATGAATTCTTTTCCTTTGTTTTAATATTTAAGTTAGAAGTTTCAATACCACCTCCACCATGCTTATTGTCCAATCCATCATTCAAAAGCGGATTGGGCAATTGCATGACCAGTGGTGGTTCATCAGTAATTGTTATTGCTTCATTATGTATGTCATTAGATGCAAATGGTTCTACCTTTTCGCCACTATTAGATGTTTCAAGTTTAATCTTCTTTTCTGCAGGAGATTTTACATTACTCTTTATAACATTTAACTTTTCATTATGGAAAGAATCAAATTCAGCATCTTTATCAGCAGAATCTTTGTGTTCTAACTCAGTAAAACATAAAGATTGAGAATTTCCTGAGCATTTAATACCTGGATCATTCCTTTCAGAAAAATGTAAATCATCATGTGAGACTTTTTCTGTTTCACTTAATTTATAGTTTTCATTAATAGAACTACCTCTTGATTCATCACCATTTTCCAAAAGTTGCATTTTAAGAGATTCTCTTATCTTTTCTAACTCAGTTATTTCTAAGTTACCTACATTATCATCATCAATGTCCATTCTATCATTGAAAGATAATAGAAGTGACTTATCACTGAGTTCGTTTTCTACTGATGAGCTACTTTCAGTAGACTTTTCACTTCTTAATGTTTTAAATGGGCAAGACAAAGATTTTTTGAAAAATCATCATTTTGATCTTGTTTATTATTTTTGGAATTCTTTTTTGGGAGAATGATTTTTAGTTCCAAGCTTAGAACAATCAGAAAACTCTTTATATCTATTCTGTTGAACTACAATTGTATCTAAAGAATTTGGAGGTTCAATTTTGACATTTAGTAGGGAAGATTCAAATGTGTTAGAAACTCCATCATTAGATTCTACTTTAATATCAATGTCTGCAGTTACACTACACTCATTATTTATATTTTTCTCCTGATAATCAATATTTATTGGTTCATCTTTCATTTGTATCAGTTGGTATTCTTGATTGATATTGTGTTCCAGATTTGTATTTTCCTCATCTTTCATATGATTTAGAAGGGTTTGGTATTCATCAACATTTGTCTCCTGTTGTTGACTTTCCTCTTCTGATTCATTCTTCAAGTGCTTTGAAAAATGATGAAGATTTGATTCACAAGAAGTAGTAGCATCAGGAAGCATTTCTGCTGCTAAAAGCTCTTTTAATTCATATTCCTTCCTTCCAATTTCATTTGTTTTATGTGACTTAATAGCCAGAATTTGGTCATCCTTTTCTAAATTAAGGGTTGAAGCTGAAACTTTATTTCTAGATTTGGAATGCTTACTCTTTTTCTTTAAAGGTTCCATATTTGTTTCCAAAACAGTAGTCGCAATGCCACCTCCATCATACCTAACGTCCAACCTATTTTCATTAAGGAAATTGGACGATTGCATGACAAGAGGTGGTTCAACAGAACGAGAAATAAATCTCTCCTGTTGATCTTTTTCCACATTTAAACTTCTTGAAAGGCCATGTTCTGAAGTTGTTTTGAAATCACGAGAAATCTTTCTCTTCTTTGACTGAGTACTTAGATTTTTAGATGCATGTGAATCCCTTGAATTTTCGGATTTTATTTTATTTAAATCTTTTTCGAATTTAAGTTCTCTACTGGATTGACTTTCTTCAAGAACTGAGGACTCATAATTTTTTGAAATTTCAATGCCACTCAAATACCGAGTATGCATACGTGGAGGTCTATTTGTTTTTTCTTCAACTGATTTTGAAGTTTCAACACCAGATTCTATATTTAACTTGGTTGGAGAATAAGATAGCTCATCATTTTCCTTTATACACACATTGGAATATTCATTTTTTGAAATTCCAGAATTATACTCAGTATTACATGAAGATTCAGATTCTGTTTTAAAAACCAAAGAATGATTACCAGAATTAGCACCAGGAATTAGATGTATTATTGTTGGTGATGCTTTAATAGGAGATGAATCAGTATTATCCAAAACTTTTTTTTTAGAATCACTCATCATTGAAATATTTTAAAAACCTTTTTTTGATGTTTCCTTTTTACTGTTATAAAAGTCTATTTATTTATTTAGATATTAAGGATTTCACATAAAGTTGGCAATAATTTGTTTATAAATTGCCCTAAAAAGAAAATTAATAATAAATAAGTGATTTACAAACATAATATACAATGTACTAACAAATTAATTAAAATTTCATTTCAAATTGAGTGATAATGCAATTTTCTACAAATCTACTTTTTTCTCATTTTGAAACTACCAAACAAGTAAAATACAATATTTATTCGGTTAGTTTATATAAGTTTAGTTAATTATGAGAATAAAAAAATTACTTCATGGAATAAATGAATTATTAAAAAATTATTTACTCTGCATAAATAGATAAAGACGAACAATAAACATTAACTATAAATAATCGGACAATATTTTTAAAATATAAAAAATTATTATTTTGTTAATTGTTGAAATAAAATTAAAGTATAATATAAATTATATAAGTATTTACAAATTTTTTATTTGAATTATTTGTGACTTCGAAATCCCAATTACCATGTAATCCCTGTAATAGCATAGTTTTAACTAATGGCCAGAATATACAATAAACTGAAAATTTTAAATTAGCACATTTTACTTTGCTCAATATCAAAAGAAAGCATTATTACTAAAAATATCTTACCACACAATACTGTCCATAATTCTTCCGTTTACTTCAAAACATACCGAGCTACAAAAAAACAAAATACATTTTATGAACTTCAACTTTGACTTCCCCCAGCCTATAATTATAAATATATTCAGATTTTAAATATTTAACTAATATTTTTTGGCAAATTTCTTGAAAAGAAAATTTTTATAAACTTTTTAGTTTCTATTATTGGCTTTTTTTAATAAACACTGGTTAAAAATTGGCGAAGTGAAAAATATTAAATAATTACTTCAATATACAGACTTGACGAAAGTTCTGCATATTTTCCCAATAAACACAGAAATAGATTAATGATTTATGGCCCAGGGGGAAAAAAAAAATACGCTTTTAAAATTATTTCACAATATGCTGAAAATTATAAATACAGCTAAGAAGCATGAAAACAAAGATAAAGTAACAATATATATAAAATAAGGATTAAGAAAATTTAAAAGACATGCAAAATGTTTAGCAGTTAAATTTGTGTAATTACCATATATTTTCTCCATTTGGAAAAAATACTTCTTGTTTAAATTTTTTTTTTTTAAGACTACAGTCACTCGAAAAATTATTTGAGCACTTCGCTGAAACAATATATGAACTCTGTGAAATTTGAAAGAAACCAGATTCGCACGTGCAGAATCACTTCATCTGAATCGTACAGGATTTTTCAGGATTGATTTTCTCAGTATTAAAAGGATTCTAAGTTCAAAAAAATATTTTTAATGATTTGAATCAAAAGATTCGTTAAATACCTTTGCGCCATCTATTTTTCTTTAGAGAAACAAATAGAATTTAATAAGCTGTTGACGAACATATAGTACTGCTAAATGTTTCTACAATAATAACTATTTCAAATAAATGTATTAAATTTAAATTAATTTAAAATTTTATTAATATTTTACATTTGTAAATTCTTTACCTTCCTCAAAAAAAAAATTTTTTTTTTTTAATTTCTAAAAGTGCCTCTGCAATAAATATGTTTTAATTGCCCTATTTTACTAGTATTTTTTATCTTGTTAACTACTCAAATTTTAAAATAATTTTATTTTTAATAAAAATTTAGAAATTATCTGCAGTCTGTGATTTGAAAAATTGAAGCAATTCTTTATTTCCCATTTATTACTTGAGCTGAATTTTTTAAGTGCTTTTTTTTTTTCCATGGAAAATCTATTAGATTATATCTAACAAAATTCTCAAAAAATAAGATTTCTTGAATAATGTTTATTTAAAATCATATTTACGCATTTATCCATTCTTTACCTATACGAAATTGTTTCTTGTATTGCTTTTTTGGGGCAATATTTTTGCATTTTTTCAAAAATTGGATACATATAATTTTAAATTTAATTTAAATAAAAATTAAAAAGCACTACTTATGCTTATAGAAATAAAAATTAAGTTATTTTTATTTGTATAAGCATAAATAGCCTTTGAATAAGTATAAAATAATTAAGGTATAATAAAAATAACTTACATCAAATATATAAGCTTTTTTTTTCATGCATCATTTAATGCCCTTAAATTTTAAATGAATCTTTTATTTCCTTTTACAAGACATTTAAAATAATTCATATTAAATAACATATTTAATGTAAAAATAGCATGCCAAAACAAAATGCTGAGAAAAAAATGTAACATATTTTCTCTATTAAATAATTTAATAATCATATTCTTATAAGAAATCCATTAAAATGATGAAATATTTTCATTAAAAATATTCACTTATAAGAAATAAAAAAATTCGAAGATGCAAGAAGAATAAAGAAAAATTGTCTTTAAAACAATACAAAATATTTTAATAAATAGATCTATTACTGGAATGGATAGATTTAGCTATACATTAAATAAAAAATAATTTTTATCTTTTGATTCTGCTTCTAATTTTCTGTTTAAATTTATTGTATATATCAATAAGTTTGGTACTAAATTCTTTATTTCCGATAAAATACTAATTGACGTAGTTTAATTTTGGTACAAATTATACAACTTTATATCATGCAAATCATACAATTGTTACTACTAAGTTGAATAAAGAGACCGATCGACTGAACGCGAAGTGTTCATCTACTCAATGGTATGTGATGGAAGTAGGAAAGAATAAACAGGGTGAATAGACAATAGTAATCGTATGAATCGGAAAAAGTAAAAAATGAAAAACATTGGGGATAAAAATGCAACATGAAATTTGCGATCAGTAAAAAGCGATAATATTAAAAGATAGATTGGAAGTTATTACAATTGTTAAATATTATAAAATTAATTAGTATATGCCTTGAAATATGAAGATGATTAACCAACAAATATTTTAATATTGCTGTAAAAGAATTAATATTTAAAATTCGAATTCACTGAATTAAAAAAGACTGGGTTTTTAAGAAATCAAAAATAATTTTTTCAAAACTCAATGTACTTTACAAATTTCTTTTGAATAACTTCAATAAAGGAGAAAAAGTTATATCACTCTCAAACAAATGCATTGCCTTGGACGGATCTCAAATTCTTGAAAATTGAGACTTTCAAAAAAAAAAAAAAAAAAAAAAAAAAAATTCTTGTTTCTTACGCTAAATAACAAGTAACACTGTTTGGTAAAAAAAAAAAAAAAAAAATAGATACAATATCTATATATATAGAGAGAGAGAGAAATAAATTGCAGTAATCATATAATCATATATAAAATATTGCTTTATCTGAAATAGTTTTTTCTCATTCGATCGAAAACTCGTATGTACTTGATACTTTTGCATTTGAATGAATTATTTATTTCGTACTTCTAATATTCAAATAAGTTCAAACTGAAATTCGCTTTTCAAATAACAGCACAATTAATGTAAATAAATCATGCCAATACAAAATCCAGACAACAAATTCATATGTTTCAATTGAATAATTATGTTGTTATTTCAAAAAATTTATTAATAGATGCTGTTTTTCCGATAAAAATATTCAATATTCAAAAATGTGCGAAGAATAAAGAAAAATTGCTTGTCTTTCAAAATAATACAAAATACGTTAAAAAATACATTAATTATATAAGTGATGAACAAAAATTTCATTATAATTTTCGTTTAAAATTAAATGTAGATATAATAAATAAATTTAGTACAATGCTATACATATACATATACATAACACGCCATAGTGTAATCAAACATTAGTGCTTGTTATTTGTACACCGAATCCGCATTTTCCTTATCAAACGACATCGAATTTGTATTTCCAGTATCATACGAACTGTTCGATTTTCAAATAAGTTCGAACTGAAATTCCTATGTTACCGGAAATACGAATTTAATACTGTTTGAAAAACAATCTGTAATTCGGTGGGTCGAACAGTTTGAACCAGACGAAATGAATGTTTCGTAATATATAAACGTATAATGATTCGTTCAATTTATGCGATTCATACCGATTCGACTCTTCAATAGACTAGTTCCATTTTAAACTCGAAGGATCAAAAGCGTGAAAAGCGGTCTGTTTATAATGTTTCCTAAAATGAAATAAAGCAGCAAACAGTCGATCATAAACCTCTAAATTAAAACTACACTAAAATGAATTAATATCAAAATTTACACAAATGGATTTGAATATTTCGAAACCTCTAGTAGCAGATTATGATTCATCTGATGAAGAGGATGAAAAAGCATGCTTAGTGCCTGGGTATTTTATTTATTTTATCTTGACTGACTTTTTAATTATTACATGTTTTTAAAATTATTTTTGACAGTGATTGTAAGAACTTTTTAAAAACAAAAAATTTACAGCATTGTTAATAATTTTATGTAAACTTATACAGAAATATTAAACAATATTTGAAGTTTTTTTTTTTTTTTTAGTAAATAATTTTAAATAATAACAATCTTAAGTAACAAGCTGTATAATACCCTGTTGTACATATTTTTTTTATAAATAAATTTCTCTTTGGTGATGCCATTTAGTACGCAAAACATGATCTCATATAATTCTTCCTTCATGAAGTGTAAATTTTACAACATAAGAACATGTATGTTATGACTGATACAAATATATATACTAAATAAAAAAAAAAAAAACTAATAATTTGTAAATCCCACAAAAATAAATGTGTTGGTGTACTTTTACAGAAAAACAAATTGCAAGTTGTTTTTCTGTAAAATTTTTGTTATTTGAAATTGTTTTTGTCATTGGGACAGGAACTAACTCATTGTCATTGAGACAGTGACAGGGATTATATTAATAAATGGCATTCAAGTATTTTTAGCATATTAGCTTAGAATTAAGATTATAGAGTAGCAAAATTGAAATGAAATAAATAAGCTGAAACTTATGACAGACACTTAAATAATGAATTGAAGAAATCTACCTTATGTGACAAAGAGTATACCATCAAATATAGCATATTCCTGATGAAGTAAAACTAAAATAATTTGTTAAGGATATTTTCTTTCAGAACTGCATTGAATTATTTATCCAATAGGTCATTCTATGAGATAGATATTTTTTATTCTTGCATAAAAATCACAAAAAATTTCAAGTTCAGTAAAAACTTATATATTGATATAATAGTTTGAAAATTAAAAATCATAAGTAAAATCAATTATTTCAATAAATACGATTCCTCAATGCTGAGAAAGTTATATTTTATTTTGATTTATTATGCATCTAATTAAAAATTAAACTGTAAATACTGGATGACTATTTTTAGAAATAATCAAATACTTTAAGCTGATTTGCTGAACAGACGGTTTTCAAAATAAATGTACCAGACATCTGCACTTATATTAGGTTTCTTTAAACAAGTGTATATTAATAACTGAAAATGTAAAATCATAGGTATATTATACTGTAAAAGTACCATTTACATGTAATTTCTTTAAGAAAACAATATGTAGATGGAAAGCCATTTGAAATAGTGATTTTTCTATATTCTCAAATATGTATTTAGTTAAATACATCTTTTCTCAAATATGTATTTAGTTAAATACATCTTTTCAAATATGTATTTAGGTAAATACATCTTTATTTTACTATTTATACTCAGATCTTCACAAGAGTATTTTTGAAAATTTACTGGCAATAAAAAAAATGCTCTTTTGATGCAACAATAATTTATTTTGATAGTTTTATGTTGTTTGTATTCTTGGTAAATAATATTCTACTGTTTTGGTTGTTGTTATTAATGATATAAAAATGTGTGTATAACCTTATTAATTTTCTAATTTTTTTCTGGAGGAAAATTTTGAATTTGAATTCTAAATTTATCTGGGTTCTTGTATTTTTTCTTAATGATTTAGTAATAATGCTTCATGATGATGCCATTGTTTATTGATCTTAATTTTTTTTTTTTTTTTTACTGCAATATAAATACTCTATTCACAATTACAAACTAAATTATATTAGAGAATCCCTGAATCCTTATTTCTGCACAATGCATTCTAGTGACTTTTAGATTTAAGCAATTCAAGCATGTTTCAGAAAAATCCATATAAATAAAGAATTACAGCTCAAGTGTCTATTTATTTTTATTATTTAAGTATCTGTAATAATAAATTTTTAAAATCATTTAAAAATATGTAAACATAACAATGTTAAATCAAAATAATTTTATCTTAAAATTTTCACTTGTTTCCTGTTGTAAAAAAAAAACAAAAAGTCTTCTTCAAAATGCTCATTAAAGAGGAATCATCCAACAAACAATAAGTAAACTTCGTGAATAATTCTTTGCGTTAAACACCGCCTAATGTTGATCATTAATGATGAAATGCATAAAGCATTGAATGTGATCATGCCTACAACAATATTTCCACTAAAATAAAAAAATATTGTCTTCTAAAAAGTAAAAAAAGATACATACTGTTTTTTGATTTGCTGAATATCTGTTCATTATTATAATACAATAGAAGTTAAAATATGAGATTCAAAATATCTGGCCTGAAGAAAAAAATGTTACAAGTATGACATGATAAATTTTTGGTAACAGGAAATTACTGAAATAATCCAGTAGTTCTTGTAAATGTGTTTTTTTAGAAATACAAAATCTGTTATATGGGCATCCTCTGAAATCTATTGGGCTTCATCACTTTGTACATCAGAAGCAACATTTGCTATGTATATGGTGCAATATATTAAAAAATGATTTTAAATTGCATTTATTTTTCTTAGAAAGAACTGATTACCATATTGTTCTAATTGTGGTGACTGGCTTAAAATCCTCATTATGTGCTTGAAGCTATTTCTTGACAACCCAAAAGTAAATGTACATGTTGATAATTAGATTATCAATCTTTTTTGGCTTAAAAGGCAAAAAAATAAAAAAAAAAATATCTATATGGTAGAATAATTTGCCATTCCCCAACTTCATTATCTGAATCTATTGATTATTTTTAAATATGATGGTGCTGTTACTGGAGTTTTAATGGAGTTACAATGTTACTGTTAATGTTACTGGAGTGCTAATGCTTTATACTTAAAAAAAAAACATTAAATGTTATTTTCACTTGACAGATTGATTGCATGTGATGGTCCAATATTATGCCAGCCTTGTTTACTAGATACAACTCCATTGACTTTTTTAATATGCTATTAGTTAATTCTTAATTCTTCTAAAAAGTTAATTCTGTTGATGGTTTAAGAGTGCAAATTATAGCTGAAATTTTATCAATAGCCACTTTTTTTTTATCATATGTGAACATGATATGATATTTTCTTGGTATGTTGCTTATGTCTATAAAAATATATGTATAAAGATTTTTTTTTACACATAAGTTTGTGTTTTTAAATTTCAAAGCTATTCCTAAATGCATTTTTTATTTATATTTCTATCTGCACAAAAAATAAAAATAAAAAATAAAGATATGAAATAAAATATTTTTAAGTTGATATATGAGTTATATTAAAAATGAAATACCCAGGAATGTTTTAGAGTGAAGTAAATAGCAAAAAATGTGCCTTAATATATAAATTTAGGTTGGTGATTTCAATATTGATGGAGGTACTGAGCATAGTTGTAGGTTTTTAGTTATTTATTCTAGAGACAATACTGCCTATTATACAAGAAGTGTATTGATTTAACATTTTGAATAATATATAGTATGAAGACAATGATGTTTATAAAAGTAATTTAACATTATCTCTTGGCTTAAGTTATAATGCTATACATGATTTTTAGCTACTAAGCTCTTAATGCTACTTATGAATTTAAGTGCTTTATTTTTCATTTGCATTGAATAAAATCTCAACTTTTTATCCATTAGTAAAGAAAACCATGCAGTTCCTTTAATCTCAGCTTCAGAAATTCTGGATAAAAATTCAAGTGATGTCTCCAGCTCTGTATTTACAAATCCATATCAAGTAGCAGAAAATTATGAACAATCTATTTTAGAGAAGCATGTCAAAATGACAGAAATTAAAGAACCAGAATTAAAAAATAAAAAAATTTGTTTTAAATTCAGTAAAGGCAAATGTAAACTAGGAGATAATTGTTCTTTTCGCCATCTCAATCCTACTCAAATAAATGATTTAATGAGAATCAATGATGATGAAGAAATACCTGAAAAGAATAAGGAAAAATCCAAAAGAAGGTGTGGATTAAAAGATGATCTTGTACCACCAAAGAAGTATATGAAAACTTATAATAATTATAAATAAAATTGAATACCTGCATTTTTACTAATTAAAAGCAGAATTGTATATATATACTAAAATGAAATCCTACTTTTGTATCTATTTTTCTGTTGTATAAAAATTATTTTTATAAACATGATCTAGATTTTCAATGAGTAATTCTAGTTTTACAGAAATGCCAAGTACAGAAAATTTTAGACTAGCTACATGCTACAGAAAAAAAACTGATACCTTTTAGAAATTAAAAAACCTGTTAATGTTTATTACTTTTCCCAACTTTGCATATTTAAAAAACTTATATTAATTTCAGCTTTTGCAAAAGATAAAAAACTGTTATGTAATGTTTTTAAAAATTTTAAAAAAAGAAACATTGAATCTTATTTTAAAATATGTACAAATAAATATATTGCTGCTAGTACATTTTCCCTTTGTTATTGTAAAGAAGAATGTGTTTCCCTTTCCGAATGTGTTTTTCCTTTGTTATTGTCTGTGAAGTTTTTATTTAAAAGTGGAGAGTAGTGTAGTATTTATAGGTAGTTTTTTATATTAATTTTCATGAAGTTTTTTGCACTTCCAATGGTTATATTTTATTTCAAAATGTTGTGCAGCATTATTTATTTCTAAAAATAAATTGGTTTATATGTGTAAAAAATACCTTTTTTCTAATAAAACAATAACACATACTAATAAAAGAAATATTTATTTAAAAACCCACTTACAAAATATTATTTAAAAACCCACTTACAAAATATTTAAAAAAATTATTTAATATGCCATAAAATTCGGAAAATGTACACTCTTCTAGTAATTGGATAAAGCTCCTAAATTCAAAAAGGCAAGTTTGCCCATGAAAACTTCTGAAATTAAAACTTTTAAATATAAGAAGCTTTCATTGACATTAAAGGCATATCAATAATGTTTGTAAAATAAATATCCAATATGAGTATAAATAAAAGTATCAAATAAAGAGCAGGTGAAAAGGAGGACACATTTTCAATCCCTAATAAATCACAAAAAATATCAACTTGAGAGAACTTTTTAGAAAAGAAAGTATTTTTATTTGATGTATGTATCAGCTAATATTTTAAGTTAAAGTTGGAGAATTGCATCTTTTTTTTTTTTCCCCCTACAAGGCTACAAAAAATTGAAATTTCTGAAGAACTGCCAATTTTGAAGTCGAATAATTCTATTTGACACTGATTAAAAACATTAAAATATGTCACAGATAACTGTTTGAGTTTTGAGCAATACAAGAGACTGAAAAGTTGTTAAACTTGTTTATTATCACAATATTAATTATTTGCTTTTTTTCTTCTAATTGTTAAGTAAAACCGTTAGTTTTGAAATCAAATTCTTCTACTAGAGAAGGATTTAAAAACTGATAACATCTAAGTAAAATATTTTAATTTCTAACTCCAGAATCAAAATTATAAACATAATTGAATCCAACTCAAATCTCATTATTTTTCAATCAAAATGCAAAAATCTGATTAATAGAGCATGAAAAAATGCCAAGCTAGACTTGCTACAAGAATTTTAAAGTAGTGAAACTACAAAAAAAGATTATAGAGACTTAACAATTTGTTACAATGCATTAGAATGATTACTGTTAAGAATTTAAAGACACATTTTCCCAATAAATTATTAAAAAGTTAACTTTTCTAAAGATACATTATTTTACAGAACAAATTCACTACCTGAGAGAGAAAAAATTTGGACTACATGAAACTCAATGAAGTATTCTTACAGATTTAGCAGGGAAATTTATTTTTGTAATTAAAGATGGGCTCTTGGGATTGAACGTCACTCTGGGCTCTTAGATGAGCTGCAATACACTTGCAATTCACATTAAGAAAATTGATCTACACATAAAAGTTTTTTGTTCTCAAATTGTGTAAATGATGTGTGAACAAGCAGAATTTTATTTTTTATATTGAATGGAATTTATTATCTTGTTCAATGTATGAAATTGCAAGTGAAAATGTTGATGTTTAATTTTATCATGATTAATCTATGCCAAATCATTCCTTTCTAATAGGCCAAAATTCGCTTGAATATTTTTAATTATGAAATTACTTTTTGTATGAAGTTATATGTCATTTATTTACAGAAATATATTATAAATATATCTTGATAATAAATAAGAATTGTTTTTTTAAGTCATTTAGAAAATCTTCTCTTGAACCACTCAGATTCAAAATTTAAACAAAAGCTACTGACGGCAAACTATTTTACTGTGGGCAATTTTCATATATTTTTGGTCAGTGTATATCAAAGAAATTTGATTTCAAAGTTCACTTTTTTTTTAATAATTAAACTGTTGTCACTCTCAAACTTTAAATAACATTTAACTTAAAATATTAATTGATATCTACTTAAAAAAAAGAAAAATTTTGTTCCTTGCATCCTTAAATTGAAATTTTTGCAAATTCAATGCAAAACTTTACATATGTAAATTTATTATAAAGAAATATTTAAAAAAAAACATGTGAATTACAAAATTGTACCTTATAATGTATTAATATTAAAATAATTGTTTTCATACTTTAAATAATGAGGTTTCTGTTAACCCTCTATAAACACAGAAATCCCCTTATCACACAACACAAAAATAGTTGACATCACAAAATCAATGTGAATAAAATTAAAATAATATTAGTTTCAACCTGTCAGCACATAAAAAATAAAATCTTCAAAAAATTATCGAGCAACAAACATTGAATGACTTTAAACGAAATTAACCCACGAAGGAATTCTAATCCATTTAAAAAGGAATGTCTCGTTCTCATATTGTTAGGGTCTTATGGTACATTAGAATACATAGTATTTTTGAAATAAGATTTCACTTGTTTAACTAGTGGTAGTCAACCTAGTCCCTACCGCCCACTAGTGTGCGTTCCAGCTTTCATGGTGGGTAGTAACAACCAAACTGCTGTGATTCTTGACCACGAAACAGATTTCAAAAGCATAAGTTTTGTTCACGTTGCATAAGTGAAGCTGAATCGAGTCTCCAAAATCGTTACATAATCGAAACTTAAGTCAGTACATAGTTGCATTTCTGAGAGTAAATGTGCATATAGTTTCAAACAAAATATTGTGAAATATCATGAGCCTATGTCTCGCAATATTCTCACACAATGTCTCTATTCAGCAGAGTATCTGAGGATGGGTTTCATAGATTCTGTTGCAAATAAATAACATCCAATGTATTTATTCTGACATAAAACATTATCTAATGAGAAAATCTATTGAAAACATCTTTCTACAAAGCATTCAAATGACAAGTCCATTGAATATTTTCAGGAAATACACAACAAATTTCAAAATTGTTGCATCAATTAAGAAACAACATACAATGAACAAAGGTGGACGCATTTCACAATTAATTACAAAAAGTGGTTAAAGCTTTAGTATTGGAGAAACTGTAATGATACAATCTATAAAAGAATTTTATCGCAAACAGCAATACATTTTGATATACTCCAAATTTTAAATGTTGCCCTAAGCAATAGCACAGTAAAGCGATGAATTGATGAAATGGCAGTTAATGTTGAAAACAAAATTATACATATTCTCCAAAACTCTTCATTCTTTCATGCAATTAGACAAATCTACCATTGCAGATAATGATGCTTTACAAATGCCAGCTATTTTGATGAAAAACAATATATTATGAGAAGAAATGCTATTCACAATAACTCTCATTACAGATACAAAAGGATTATCTATATTTAATAGAGAACATACTTTACAAAATATAATATTATTGCATGCACTACTGATGGAGCATCATCAATGATAGGTCGCTATCATGGATGCTTATTTGAAGCAGGAAGTGCCAAATGTTTTATATATTCATTGTGTGGTTCACAGAAAACAACTTGTAGGAAAACATCTAAGTACAAGTTTCCATTCATCATTAACTATAATAATTTGAGCTGTACAATAATGAAGATTTTATTAAGTTAATTTTACACTCAGAAGTTTGATGGCAGTCAAAAGGTGCATCTTTAGCTAGATTTGTAGCATTATATGATAGTGCCATACAATTTTTTAAAAGTAATAATGAGACCAATCTGTGTCAACAGTAAAGAATGATGCCAATTTGCAGTTTCAAGGAGCTAATAAAACTCTTATAGGTTACCACAGTATTGTGCTATTATTTATTGACAAACTTGAACTACTTTAGCATAATTTATTGAAGAGAGAATTTCATCAGTTTCCTCAATCATCATTTATAAAAGATGATGTAACTTCAGAGGATATTGATAGATTCAGTAGCCACCTCAAATCGTTTTTTCATGTCCAGTTTAAGTTCATTGAAAATAATTTGAAATGAAGGAATATGACTGGATGAAAATCTTTTCCACAAATATTGAAAAGGCTAATAAAACTTGCTAAGAACTGTTAGAAATTAGATATGATGATGAAAGTAAACATAACTTCTATGGCAATGGATATGAAAACCTATGGCAAAATATTAAATGCCGGTCTGGTATTCAGTTTATTGATATCTTTCCCTACCTCATATTCTGTGGAATTAGGATTTAGTGCTGTTAATCATATGACTAATGAAAGAAACCACCTGAATATTTCCGAAAGGCAAGACCTTCATTTGTTCCTCACAAAAATTGAACTGGATATTCAATATTTGGTTTCTTAGCATCAGCCTCAGGGATCCCATTATTAATTCAATTAACTAATATAATTTCTATGTATGCAAAGTATAAATGAAAAGATAGATTTAACTGTAGTAAGTTGTTTTATGGAGATTATTTTTAAGCTTGGGGAAATCTGACATAAAATACTTGGTAAGTAATTATTATTATATGACTCACTCTATGTAACTCTGCTTTATAAATATCATAAAGTGAAGTCATTTCCTATTTTATAAATCGCCATTACTGTGGAACTGATGGGCAGTTAAAAATTTTACTACTAACAGATACAAAAGTGTGCTGTAGGTATGAAAAGGTTGACTACCACGCTGTTTAATAAATGCCAGAAAACTAAATATAAGACTATAATATTTACTCTTGTTAGCATATTTGAAGGAAAAGCACGATGATTAAGTTTATCTATTTTAATATATACACTTTTTATATCACATCACCAATAGAAGAACAATATATGTTTACAAATAAATAGCTTTTATTTATTAACAAATAGTTTCAATATAAGCATATAAAATATCACAACTAATTTCATTGAAGTGAAACATTTTAAACTGAATATAAAGTAAATAAGTTAACTGGTTGAATTGTAGATGAGCCATCACAGTCTAAAAATTTTAAATTTGTAAGAAGAATAGAAAGAAAATTTTCCTTTTATCACATGAAATATTCATCGAAAGGACATCATGGAAGACTAAATTAAATTTGAGGTATATATAAAAAGCAATTATTATATTACAAAAAAGATATAGATTAGATGATAATTCTATTTATAATTAACTTCTAATTTTTATGACTAACAACACTATAATAAAACAATATTTGTTAAGTACTTTTTTAAAAATTGAATATATATATATATATATATATATATATATAGGTATTTTTAGACATTTAATGCATATAATTTTTATGAAAATTCTGGAGAGAATTCAGTTGATTTTTAAAATTTACTTTTAATTCTAAGACAAATTCTATTTTAATCTAAGTTATTTAACATACATAAAAATTATGTTGGATACATGACAATGACTCTGAAATAGAATGTATCCACTTTACAGTATATTTTTCAATATTGTGATATATAGGTTCATTTTTAATAACAATATTTCTCCTAATAAGTTTTTTCCTAAATATAACCAGTTTCTGCTGTCTTTATCCTCTTGGTTTAGAAAAATAAATAAAAGTACTCAACAGAATTCTCAACTGAGAAAAAACATCTTTTAAAGATATCATTCATTTGAACGAAGTATGCTGAAGCAGAGTAAATCTATGGAAATTTGACTTTATCTGGAATTGCTTATTCTTAAAATCTGAGAATTAATTAGCAAATTAACATGACTTGTTTTTCATTGTAGTTTTATATTATGAATCAATAAATAAGCATAGTACATATAAGGCACAAACAGATTTTTTTTTAATAATAAATATATTTCTCAGTTTAAATACTTCATAAATGATTTTTTTCCGTATATGAAATATAGTAATGAAGTTCAAAAATATTATATTAATATTGTTTGTTTACAAAATCATACAAATGTAGGTTTTTGACACAAAACTATTCTTTAAAACTAAATTATGTTTTTATGTATGGAATGTAAGCATATATTATATAAGAATATAATACATTAATATTTTCTCCAAAATTTGTAAAAAAAAAAAAAAAAAAATTATTCATGATACATATATTTTACATTGATAGATTTACTAATCAGATGAAATAATCCTAAAATTTAACATACTACAATTTTAATATGGCACCAATATGTTTTTAATGAATTAAAATTTGAGTATATATTTTAATATCAAATAATGCATAAATCTGCTAGTTTGCTGCATTTAAAAATAAATGTAAGGGTAATAAGGTAAAAAAGACTTACAATTTAATATTAGCAACTTATTAAAAACACTATTAATATAAATGAAAAGCTCTGAAATAACTAAGTTTCATTGCTTTCTCCTGAAAGACATTCTTTAAAAATGCTACAAATTTAAAATATGTAAATAAAAAAAAAATATCAGAGCAATTTATTTTGAACAATACAAGTTTAAATTGCATTGTTTAAGTAAAAGCTTATTTAAAAAAAAAAATAAATGCATTTTTTAAAAAATTTAACTATATATAATACACATAATACATTACATTTGCTTGTTGCAAATAGAAAAAATATAAAGTATCACCATTTCATCACAATTATTTGTTTAATGGTTAGTTAATTCATAATGTATTTTGAATTAAATATGAATATTTTTCTAATCTTGTATTTTAAATTCCAAAAAAAAAATTTTTTTTAAGAAATAAATTACAAAAGTGGAAAATTGGGTATACTTTTAAGTTAGCTACTCAGAAGTATACTCACTTTTTACAGCTACTTTAAGTATAAAATTTAATATTTATGATGTGAATATATATTACTCTGTAGAAAATAAAGTGCTCAAAGATCAATTAAATTAAAAATAGAAGAAAATCTTACTGAACATTGGCCTCCTAAAGAATTTATTAATATTATGTTTATATTTTTGAATAATATACAGATATGGTAATATATTTTGCATATTACCATTCTGCACGCCATGAATCAGTGTTAAAAGTAACTGTGTTAGTATTAAATTTCATCACTTCCAGACTTGTCATAAATTCATCAAATGTTTTAGATGTATATTGTCTAGATGCAAGTTCAAGATGTGGTTCAGATTCCTTATCTGAAAATAAATTTGTTTTGTTAACTAATTACAAGATAAATAGCTGATTAGAAGATTAACATTATTGCACTAACTACTGTTTTTTAAAAAAAAAGTGCAAAAAATTTGAATAACTGTTTAAAAATAAAATAAAATGTTTAGAAAGAATAAAAGTCTCACACTATATTCAAAATTTCAACTGTACAACATTTTATAATGTGTAATCTGTTATATTCTTTTATTGATAGACACAAATATTATTGGAACTATGGCCACAGCAGTGAGAATGTGGCCTAAATTTATTCAATTATTTGAATGCTTGATATATTGTTGAGAATAAAAAAACATACACAACTAACTGCCCCTTTTATTTACTAATTCTATCATCTAAACATTGGTGATTACTCATTTTTACTGTTTGAATTTAACTAATTGTTGTGACAAGGTGAGCGAATGAAATGCAGATTATGCCATGCATGCTCCTCTACTAGGTTTGTCCCCACATACATATATGCTTACATATTCGAACATACAAGATTTGCATCTTTGATTCAAAGTGGTAGTTTTACATTTTGGTCAGTTCTTTTATAAAATTCGACACACACACACACATATATATATATGTATGTCTATATATATAGAAAATTTCTAAGGCCAAAAAGTCAGAATAGGGGCAAGATGTAGAATCAAAAGCCACTATGCATTCTTTTACTAATCTGATTTAACATTATTAAAATTCTTCAAAATTAGTTATTAAGAAATACTTTTAAAATTGATGTTGCAGCTTTAAGAGCACTGAAAATTCAGATGGCTTGGATAATATTTTCCTTCTTTGCATTAGGTCATCATCTCCTTATTATAAATATCTACCATTTTGACATTAGAAAGGGAATTTATTTTGAAACTCTTGTCCGTTAGCATCATGTCAATTAGGGTGCCTTGTATTCTGTATTGATGTCACATTTCACGTTCTATTACTAGGTTTGTGCTTCATCCATTTCTCTTCCACTCACTGCTTTCACATTCACATGTCTATTATGGCATGATGATATTCTGCATTGCAATTTTATAAGGAAAAACCCCACAATGGCGTCTCATTTGAGTTGGGTAACTGAATATCCTTTCTTATATACAAGGCAGAGTTTTGATGAAATATCAACTATTGTTCAACAATCTTCTACAGCACCTACTATTTGTGCATCTATGAAAATTGTTCAGATAGTACTTTTTTAGACAATGCCTTCTAATTATTTAATGTCACACATTTTTTCATGCTTCCTGTTTTATTTCATTTGTATAATCCCCCCCAAAATTTAATTTTCACAAAAATGAAGATTTTAAAATTTTATTTTAACAATTAATTAATAAAAGTGTGTGACATGGAACAAGTCCATATATATTTACATTAATTTGCAAATTTCTAAAATAGTATCATTAGTATGCTTATAAATAATGTTTTTAATAGTTTTGAATGGTCATAAATTTATGCTAAAATCTTTCAATTTCCTTTAAAATGACTATATAATTAACGATATTTAAAATGAAGTTAAATGCTTGTAAAGATTGGCAATTTTATCACAACTAATAGAAATCCCACATCTTAATGAAATAAAGATAGTAAATATTTTGGTGATCATTAAACTCATTTATTATAATTCATTTTAGATAAAACTTACCTTTCTGTATTGAGATGAAATCAATGATCCAGTAAATGAAAAATAAAAATAAAGGTAAATAAAAATCAACATGAAATTATGCAGCAAAAGAAAACCACATAAAACAAATTACATTATAAAGTTAATTTTATACAATGTTTAATATCTTCTACAATATTGAGTTAAGAAAATTTAGCATGACTTCATACAGCAAAATAGGAATTTCTTGAAAAAACAACATTTATAAAAAGAAATATTAAAAGCATTCTGATGAAAATTAAATTTGTTTAAATCTTCGAAATTGTTATGAAACCTTTACAAAATATATTTATATAAATTATATAATTTACATATTTTCATTCATTTAATATTTTTAAAAATTTTCTACAATAAATGCATATCAATCATGAAATATTTTTGGCATCAAATTACCTAAATTAAATTGAATATAAATATTTTATGAAATAAAAAAATTCTTATGAAATTTCTCATAAATTATATTTAGACGTAAATATCATAAAGTCATATATGTTACATTTTAAAAAAATAAAGTTATATACATTAATCGATTTTAATAAATGTTAAAGGTATTGGCAAAGATTTATCTACATTACTATTTATGTTTTGTGCCATTGCACAATATGAATTTAAAAAGTCTAAATCTCTTTTCAATTTTATTTTTGGAAAAAAATAAAATAAATGAATTCAAAAGTTTAATTGGTAATAAAATACAACTTTATATACAATGAATTGGTATACTTCAACAGTATGACTGCTTTTAAGATAATAAAATAAAAAACGAGTAATTATAAGTAAAGACGTAGCTAAATCAATAATAAAAAACAATTTACCGCAGGTAGGTATGGATGATCCAGTAAATGCTTAACGAAACAAGCTTGATATAATGCTTCTAGTTGAGTTTTTGCAGTTGCTTTTGGGCTGAATGTTACATAGATCACAGCTAAAAATATTGCAGTAATGAAGTTAATAAAAAGTAATTCAGAAAATAAAAGAAGACACATGATTATTTTGATACATTCATAACGCATGCAATTTTAATGAATTCTACAAACAATTTTAGTATTTTTTTAAGAAATAAAAATAAATATAGAAGTATTGAATAAAAAAAAAAATTTACATTAAAATATAATTCTTACAATATTTTATTATCACTACATAAAATTAAATTTTTGAAAATTATAATTTACAAATGTAGTAATCTACTATTAAAATTATAAGATATTTTATATGATATATTGCTACCAGGCATATAAATTGCTTGTCCAATCAAGATCAATGTGCTAACTTTTATTGAAGAAACGTCTTAATCTAAATTCGTCAAACTTTCAATATACAAATAACGACTTAACTTCTTTTTGTTGAACTGAGTAGCAAAATTGGAATTTAGTGATTAAGAAGGTTAATAAATATGCAATTGTCTGGCATAAACACAGACAGACAGGGACGGACGCATACACACACTATTTAATAATATTAATTTAATTTATAATATTAAATAAATTGTTTTGTATTACTCACTTTTTGAAGATGTTATCCTAGAAACTCGAAGAAGATAGTCACAGTTTTCATAGATCTTTAAAAATTGTTCAGCTTCTTCACACCTTAAAAACCATTATTAATAATTAATAAATCATAAATTATTAATTAATGTTAAACCATAATTAAAAATCAGTATTTGTTATCAAACAATTAACTTAGAAAGCAAAAAATTATTTTAAACAGCAAATACACTGATGTAATTTGAATCAAGTGCCTCCTGTATAAAGCACTTAAACATTATATGATCAAATTACACAAATTCATGTTATATAAAATAAACAGCTATATTAAGTAAATCAGTGAACAAATGCATTTCAAAGAGATGCAGATGTGCCACTATTTGTAGATGTACATCAAGAATAAAAAAACAGGGAATTCAATTGAAACCTCAAGTATTTATCTCAAGAAATATAACAACATTTTTCAACATTTAAAAAAAAAATTCTACATTTTGGTAATTGAATAATATATATAATCCTTAATTTATAATACTTTATGCATATTCAAAATTAATTAAATTTGGATATTTACTTTATTAAGATACTATAATTACAGAAAACTAATATTTTGTATAGCATAGAATATAGATGATTGAATCATTGAGAATCACCTGTAAAATTTAATATACACTAAGTGATATATAAGTGATGCATTTTTTTTTTGTGTGATTTAAATAATATATAGCTTTATTTTTAAACTATCATATATAACCCAATTTTGTAATATTAAATGGCATTATATGTTTTGCTTTTATCTCCATGAATTTAACACCAACAATACATGTAAAAAAAGCAATTTTATATTATTTATATTGGTATAGAAACCAAATAATAAATAAATAACAATGTTAAGTGAAAATTATGAATTAAGAATATGTATAAGAATACACAGAAAAAACATCACAATAATTTGAATTTTTTACTTGTTTTATATCAAAAAATTACATTTTATTTTCTTAAAAAACAACTGGATCAAAATTAAATTCATTAAAGAAAAAATTCGAACTATTAAATTTTCATTACTATTATTTCTAAGATATGATCACACAAAAACGAAATTTAATTAAAATCTAATAATTATTTATGGTGGATTATTAAGCAAATGATGATGAAATTAGATGATTTTGAAAGAATAACTTCAAAATATCAATTTAGATATAAAAAATTATAAAAGAATTTTGGGACATTTTAACTGAATTTTTAAAAAAATAACGAACATAGAGAAAAAACTAAATCTCTGAATATTTTAATATTTAAGGAATATTTTTATATAATCCACACAAGTTTGCTTATGATGAATAAGTGTCACAGGAAATTTTTAACCTTGGAAAAAACACAGTATGAAACAATTTTAAATTTCTCTTAAATGAATTGAAAATAAATTATTTAATTCATTTTAAAAAGAATAATAAAGACATATCTTCAAGTATCTCTGGTTCATTAGAAAATTTAAAAAGAACATTTTTTAAAGCACTCATTAAGAGACATTGCATTGTAAACTGAAAATCTTTATATAATATACATAATTAATTTTAAAGAACTGATTTTGAAAATGTTTTTTTTTTTTTAAATATTAGAAGACTTTATTTAAAATACACAAAATTTGTATACAAATAATTTTTTTTTTTAAAACTTACTTTCTTTTCCTTATAATATCCATAAATGAAGCACCTAACTTAATCTTAACTGGGTCAAAATAATTCACAGAAAATAAATTTTCCATTTGGTTAACATCAGTAACGGTTAAATAATTTCTACTCTTTAGACCTTCTTTTAAATAGTGACTTGTAAATATTTGAAAACGAGATTCATTAAATGTCTCCATAACAACAGATTTAACAGCAAAGTAATTAGCAGTTAAATGAAGGGAAGTCATTGCAAAATATACAATCCATGTTAGCCTATAAATGCAATGAAATTTATTATTATTAAATAAATATGCTACATGAAATTATTTATTTTTAACAAAATTAATTAAAATTACAGAGTAAGCAATTCCAATTTTATTTTGATATTAATTATAATAAAGCTATTTAAACAGTTGTTGCACAATAATAATAATTTTGAAACAAGAAATTCTACGGTATGTTTACTAATATATAACCCATAGATTATAATGCTAAAATTCAGATGATTCCAAAATTAAAATTTAGCAACAAATACATATATTAAAATATATACTTACATCATACTTTTAGTAACTACTGGAAGAATAAGTAAACTAAACAGAAGGGCGATAAGGTTTACTAGAGTTTCTTGACTACCATCTTTAGCAGATACATCAGCCATATTGTTCATTCTAGCTTGATGTTGTGTTAAAGCAGCTCTAGTGCATCCTCCAGCAACTCCAACAATTGACTACAACAAACAAATTATTGAAAATACATATAGTATTACTTTATGAAAGACTGCATATAGTTGTTTTAATAATCATATTTAATACTCCTAATAATACAACTATTTATTTGAATTCTGCCCTAATAATGTCAGAGATAGCATATCTATCTAAAATGCTAATATGATAAATTCCAGCTCATGGAATACATTGAAGTGTTTGGAAAAATAGGTAGAATGAGTAGCAATTCTGACAGGATATTCCATATTGAATAGGACTGTTTAATGGGAGATTTCCAAATTTTTCATATGATACTTATATATGGAGTACTTTCCCCTGAATAGTTCAGTTGTGATCATTTAATGCATTTATCACTATACAGAAGTGAGCAGGTATTCCGTAATTTAAAAAAAATTATTTTAATCTTGAAATATAAGAATAAGTATTTTAGAATTTATTTTAAATATTAAATTAAAGATAAGTGAATATTGTATTATAGAAAAAAAATAAAAATGAAATGTGTATGATCATATACATATGTAGATAATTTATTTAAGATAAGAATCTCAAAATATCTCATAAGGTTAATTATTGTCATAATATTTCATTTCAATTTAAATAATACATAAATTAGGTAAGAAAAAAATTAAGTAATACCTTCATTAATCCCGATATGCAGACAATAAACATAAAATGATTTTGGAAATAAGCTGAAGATAAATCTAAAAACATTGCAGTATCATTCAATGCATCAGCAAACAGTCTATAAAATAAAAATTAAAATAAATTGATTGGTTAAAAACAAAAGAATATTAATATATAATGAAAAATATATTTACCTCCATCATAGTTTACAATCACTATCTAATTTCGTCCTAAAAAAGAACATGCATAATATATTTCTGCATTCAAGATATTATTTTATCACAATAACACAATATTTTTAAAAGGTTCTTTGACATTATGTCAATCACTTCAAAGTATATAAATTAGTTTTTTAATTAAGTATACTGATTTTATTACATATAGTAATATTTAAACAAATTCTTTTATTTAATAATATGGATAGCTCAATAAAATGAGATTATTCATGTTAACTTACCCTTGCAGCCAAGCAAACCCTATTCGGCCAATCATTGATACTCCATCTAAAAATTAAATTTTTCATAACTAAAAAAAAAAAAAAAAAAAAAAATTATACAGTTAAAATATACTATTCAAATACTTAAATTTTCTGCCAGTAATCTATAATCATAATTTTAAGCAGTAAAAAAATAAATTTACAAGCAATTTGCCTTTGTATAATTGCAATCTTTAACTTTTCTTATTCCATATTGTGTCCATATTGTTTCTTAGTCCATATTGTGTGCAAAAATTTTAAACTACTATAACATTTTTCAAAAATTGAAACATTTCAATATTAAAATAAAATTTGAAAATAATATGTTATATATTAAAGATGGTGGAAATTCTATTGAAGATATGTGCATTATAGCATGATAAAAAATATTTATTAGGCATATTCTAATAAAATTCCAAGCAAGTAACACTAAAATAAACAAAAGTGTTCATTTCAGAATCTTTCTTTATATAAAAGAAGAAGTATGTCTATCTGTGTGTATTTCCTAAAATTTAACAGTTAGAATTCCAATTTTTTTCTTTGAATTTAAAATTTTTCCGCTGATACTTTTTTTTCTCAGATACAAAGCCAAAAATCAAGAATTTTTTTTTATTATTTAATTGAATAAAAATCATATTTTTTATTGTCACTACATGATACCAGGCAATAAAGAATTAGCTGGCATCATAGTTAGCCAATTCTTTATAGTCTGGCATCATTTGTTAAATTACTTTAAGAAAAAAAAAAGAAATCTTTTATTGTTTTGACTGTATTAATTCTTGATTTACTTTACAAACAAACAATACTATATTCTTAAAAAAAGGATCCTATCAGTGGAAAGGCAAGAAAATTACTGGGAATTGTAGAATAAGAATGATTGCTTTACTTAACAAATTTATATCATAAAAGATGAGTCATTCAGAATCTAAACCTTTTTATTTCAGCACCAAAAATTTTCCTAATAAAATTTACCAAAATTAAAAATATGGTATTTTTGCAGCCAAGCAACACCAGATCATATTTGTAGTGCAAGAATAAATTTCAAAAATTAAAAAGCTATTACTATAGAGAAACTTAAAAATTTGGATTTATTCAACTCAAAATGGAACAAATGCTTTTTAAATTTCTGAGAACTCGTAATCTTTGCATCTGTTGTAGAGATGAAAATCTTGATTGTTATCACAGATAGTGCACAAGTTTCATCTATTACCTTGAAAGAAAAGAGTTTTTAAGTGGTGCATTTTTAAAAATTAATTTTTACTGATACTTTCAAAACATAAAAAAACTACAGATTATATGAAACAGGATTATAGCATAATGATCCTAAGGTTTTTTTCATGTATAATCTACGGATAATAGGTAGAGAGAATTTAAGGCATTTCATTGAATGCATTATAAGAAATAAAAGATGCAAATGGTTATAAATATACTGAAAACATCAAACAGAATACAAAACTCTTTATTAAAAAAATGTAATGCCCTCATTAGCATGCAAAATACTGTGAATGCATACAGGAATTGATCTGTATAAATCATATATGGTGTTTAAAGAATTATATCATTTTTTAAAAGAAATCATAACTGTCTGACAGAGATAATGATAGTGGATATCTGTTATGGGTTCTATTCTCCAAAAATTGAGCACAGGTCGCTCAATAATACTAAGTCTGAAAACTAGAATGGCCAATGCATAAAACATGTTTCCAGAAGAAAAATAATGTGATTATTCTCAAATGGAACCTGACATGTATGTATGAACCTGATTGTGTGGTCTACTTGTATGGATTGGCGAGTTATCATTCGGGAAAAATGACATTTCCTTTTTAAAAAAAAAAAAAAACCACATTTGCACCATAGGATGCTTTTAATTGACTAAAATATCTGGACAGTCAGCCCATGTACTACTTGCTTTTTGAGACAAAAGGACTTACAGAAAAACCACAAGATGGCTGCCTAAATAATGACAGAGAAGATTTCATATTTCACAGTTGCACAAAAGCAATCAGAATGATACACTTACAAGGGTGTTTCTTTAGACGTTCACATTTGTTGTGGGGAACAATGTAAATGACAATTCATATCACTATTTTATATATATTATTTGAATACTATTATTATTCAACCTCACTTTATGTTCATGGCATCATTTGTGTGATGAAATTTCGCACTCAAATCATATAGAAGTGGCTTTGAAATTTCAACTTTAATATAATTTTTTTGTCTAGTTACCTTCTATTTGTAATTGTTGATACAGGAGTTTACAGATGCTGATTGAGTTATGTGGTTACCTTGGCTGTGGTAATTTCCTTTTTAACTTTTGACAATCTTTTTTAACATAACTTAATCTTTTCTCCATAACTTAATCTTTCTCCAATAAGCAATCATTATTTTGCTGAAGCTGGAGGACACCCACTAAGTTAGTGTCTGTAGTTATAGATGCTCCAATCAAACAAGACCTAAATTTATCCTTTCTAAATATTTGTGACATATTTTTAATGCTGAAGCTGGAGGACACCCACTAAGTTAGTGTCTGTAGTTATAGATGCTCCAATCAAACAAGACCTAGTAATTTATCCTTTTTAAATATTTGTGACATTCTATCTATAAAAACCCCACTACTTCACAACATGGTACAATAATATATATATACTATTTGTATGGAAAAATTCTGGCAATTATACTTCTATGTCTCTATTATGAACTATCACAAACACCACACATATTAATAGCAGTTTCCATTGTTTTAATAATCCCCTATATAATATAAAATGAGTGAATTATTAATGGGAATAATAGGTTAACAATACAAACCTTTTAATAACCATGTAAAGGTAGCAGCAATAGCAGAAGCATTTTCATTACCCACTCCAACTCCTTTCAAAATAGCATGAGTACAAATGCTCCCAGTAATACTACTAGCAAATGCCTTAAACATAATATATGAGATATACATTGAATGTTATTATATACCTGTAATGTAAATCTATTATAAAGTAACTTAAGTAATATCAATAAAATTAATTGAATTAATTCAGCATGGAATTTTTAGTATTTAACAATATTAAAAAATGTAATATAATAATTTCAAGAAAATAATAAAAACACTTGTAAATAGCATATTGTTTTAAACATTGTACATATTAACATTATGATTTTTTAATATGTAAATAAAAACCTGATAAATAAACAAAGACTAATAGCACTAGTAATAAATAACTGATTAAAATTACAACACATTATTTAATAATTTCTAAAATGAATTTAGAATAAAAGTTTATTTTAATAAATCATTGCTATTTTGATGTATTGATAGAGTCAGCAATTCAAAATAATTTCTACACATTGATTATATTTATAAAGTTTTTTTAACATAATTAAAATAAACATAAAAGCAATGAAAGAGTATCAATTTATTATTTATTTTTTTAGATTTATTCATTTAAAATAATTAGCAAAGTTTGCCAATATAATCTTGACTTTAATGGGAAGAAGATAAAAAATTTGTTAAGACCAAAGACCACATTAAATATTTATAACTTACGGGAAGGACACTAGAAACTACACAGAAATTTCACATATTGTAGCAAAAAGGATTGCAAAAAATAAAAATAAACATTAATTTTGACGGAGCTCATCATAATCAAATAGAAAATTAATTTTAAACCTATATTACTTAAATGATATCTGCTACTTCTTAATGAAAAAAATTTCCATTTAAAAAACAGGCTTTCTATTATTCACAACTAAAAAGTTTGCTTACATTTATATACTTGTCTAAGACAATTTTCAATTTCATGAACCTCTAACAATAAATTAATTTTCCTTTATTAATACAAAATACAGAAATTTAATAAATTAAATACATTATGTTATTTTCTCTAGGAGTAAATACTAAAACAAGGATTAAATACTAACCAAGGAGTAAATACTAAAACTATTTTAATGCATTTTTAGGTGAAATGATAAAAAGCATTAACATGCTTTTATCATTTCACCTAAAAATGCATTAAAAATAGTTTTAGCCTTAATAAGCCATAACACATTTCGGTACTTACGTATTAACGGTACCTTGGCGACAGTTGCGCCAATAAAGAGCACACGCGCCAACAGCAACTACAGATTTGGCGCCAATCTACACTTAAAATTTTTGTTCCAAATAATAAAATATATATGAAACACTTCATTTAAAAATCAAAAACGCTTTCAAAATATTTTTATTCCAAATAATAAAGATTGGCGACACTTAAAACCACCAAGTCTGTCGCCAAGGTACCGTTAATACGTAAGTACCCACATTTCTTATATGCATTGCAACTATTAAATAATATTAAAGGCAAAGAGTAATACATGGTGAAATAGGTTGAGAGTTGCTGATATTAATCATATAGTTTATTCATCCAATAATAAAACAAGAAATATTTGAAAATTAAAAAAATTTTTAAAATTAGTAACTCCAACATTAGATGAAAATTCTCCTAGATTTTAAGAAAACTCAAATGAACAAAACATGCAAAAATTACTTGTGCGCTATCCCATAGTTGATACTTTTACATAATCTTTACTCACACTATCTGGAAAACCATGAGGAAGAAATGCATCCTGAAAAGTATTTAAAAAGCATTTATAGTAATGTTATAAATAAAAATAAAACATTTCATTAAAATCTGATATGTAAGACAATAAACTAAAATAGAAATTACAAAAAAAAAAAAAAAAAAAAAAAAAATCACACCTGTTAAAATAAAAATTTTGGAGCAGTTAATTTGGTTAACCCCAAAAAATTACAATAATCATTAAATTAATTTTTACATAATAATTGCTATTGAAAAAAAATACTTAATAGTAATCGAAGATGCAATTTTAGTTCTATAAATTTTTTAGAAGCCAGAGAGTATAAAAATTCAGTAGTTTTAATTCTTGCTATTCTCCTTCTTGTGTGCTAACCGAGATTATTCATCATGATATCTGGTCATGTTGATTTTTATTTTGAATAATAAAGAATCAAGGCATTACTTGAGATTCCACGCTAGGTGCAACAATAGGAATTTCTTCAGAGATTTAAATGCAAGGGAAGTTGAAAGTAATTGAATGGTATATATTTGAAGATCTAATACCTAAAACCAGCAAAAATCTTTTGATTTTGGTAGGGTTTTTTTTTTGTGCATTTTCATGTCTAATTCAGCATTTTAATACATGGAAACATTGTTTATGAAATTCAAGGAATATGGAATAAAACACCAAAAAAATTTTTTTAAATATATCACTCAATATTTTCAGAATTCTTAATACTTTTTTCAAATTACAGCATTTTCATTTTAAAATACTTTTTTTTTTCAATTTTTTTTTAAAATCCACAAAAGTGGAGTAATAAGGAGACTAAAACTATACTTGTGGAAAAGAAATGTATAAAAGATAAATTAGATGGTTATAATAGGCAATGCAAGGCCAAAATGGATAATAAAGCATATAGTGTGAAGAGATCCATTTAAATTAATTCATGGTTCCCTCATTCACATACAAGTTTGAGCGATATAAGGAAAATAACATATGATGAAATACATAAAGATTCGACTGAAAGTATTGTAGATGAGTTTGAATGTACATTGATAACCATGATTGAACGGAAAAGTTTATGTATAGAGATTTGTATGAATGTAATAATGAAAAAAATATATATATATATATAATGTTTTGTGAATCTAAAGTCAAGAGTCGTTGTTGATGAGAGCAAGTTTGATAAAATAAAGTTCAATTATAGTAGAAGTATGCAAGGGCACTGGGTGATTGAAAGAGGATAAATTTTTTTTTTTTTTTAATAGAATGCATGAAGAAGATCTTGTGCCTGATTAAAGAATGGATCAAGAATGAGACAACAAAAATATTTTACTGCTATGAATGATTTTCTGATATATGGAAGCTTTATTCACTAAACTGTAAATCACTTTAAATTTTGTAAAGACTCACAGAAACTGGGGCAAACACAAACACAATCAAAGATTATGGTCCCACATCAAAATCAAAATTTTTAAACCTTTTTGAATTTCAACATTTTTATTTTTATAACATCATTTTCCTTCGATTTCTTTAAAAATTCGCGAAAGCGCAGTAATAGAGAGGCTTTTCAAATGGAGACTTGACCAGCATTTTGGCGACTAAAAATTCTAGTTTCCACGCAAATATAATTTCATCAAAATATGTAAATACACGTTAAATTGTTTCAAAGCAATAAATTTTCCAAATTTTGTTTTAATAAATTTCTTATTTGATAATATAATACACGACACGTCTTAAGATTATGTTTTAAAACATACTAAAAAGAAGCTTGTTAAAGATTGGTATTGTAGATTTTCTTCTTTGTATCCACTTTAGTTTCAGAATTCTTTATGTGATAAATTCTTCTATGGGTGACACCATATGTCTCTAAAACACTATAAGATTTTTCATTATGGCTCATTCTAAAACGTATTTTGAGAATTCGATTTTCGTATATTTGCGGTGAAAAAATCAACTTGACTTGCTTTCAGACTTTGAAATTTACGCACGCGTTATAGAAAATCGAAACTATGTTTTCATTTAAATTTTTTACTTTGCCAGATTGCAGAAATACAAATTTGTAGTATGTTAAAAAAAAAAAAAAAAATCATTTCATATATATACTAAAAAATGTATAAAATTTTTATATTAAGCAAGATAATAATTTAAAAATTATCTGCTAAAACTAAATTGATAAGCTAAAAATATAAATTGATAAAGCAAATTTTAAAGCTTTAGCTTTTTGATGTTCTCAATGTTCATTTCTTACCTATCACAAAAAATAAAAAAAAAAGATAAGGTTATATTTTGGAAACGATAACAAATAAATAAATTTTCTTTAGTTGTTTTAAAAAAATATGCAAAAATTTTGCAAAATATCCATTATTCTGCCTGAAAATATTTTTATTCAATTCAGAGTGTCATCTAGTGGTAAGTAGAGAAACCAATACTGCTAGTGATCACTGATAATAACATTGATGTCATGTGAAATAAGGAAAGCTGTGAAATTAAAGCAAAAGAGCAACAAACTTGTCAAATGGCTGCTGCGGGTAATAGGACGGAAAATAATCACAGAGAAAAAGTGCAAAAGGTTTTTATTCAACGTGATTATTCTGAAGGAACAAACGTTAAATTCCAAACTAAATTTCCGACTGAACTAGAAGGCTTGATTGATAGGCATTTATTTGAGCAAACTATTAATACTCTTAATAGAATATACGCAGAAGCTGAGAAAACTAGTACTACGACATTCTGTGAAAGCTGTTTGGCTTGCTTGACATCATATGTGATTTATCTGTGCATAGAAACTCATTACCAGAAATGCCTGAAAAGAATTTCTGCTTATTTGGATGATCAAAACGAAACTGTGTATCTTCCTCGAGGACTGGTTATTACCGACCCTATTGAACGAGGTTTAAGAGTCATCGAAATTGCAATATTAGTCGATTCATCTAATCGAGCGTGATAAACAAACATAAAAACAGTCATGTATTTCATATTTTATTTAATTAAAATGTGCATTTAATTTTTTCTCTTTCAAAAAATATAAATGTAATAAAAAATTATTTGTGCATGATTTTAATATTTGTAATACTTTTAAAACTACACTAGTTCAAAAACTTAAAAGAAAAATTTTTTCGTTTTCATAATTACTGTGTTCCTTTGAGCGTTTTTTTCTTGAGTAAGTATATTTGATTTCTACACTTTTTTTCCCTTTAGTATTTTAAGATATGTTTATGTAAAAGACAACATTCTTTTGTTAATACTAAATCACTGATGTGATAAAATGTTATTTGTGTAATCAGAATTAGTTATTATGCTAGATATGAAATTTTAGTGCAATTAAGAATATATTGGCACATAATTCAAATTATTTTGTATGTGTGTCTTGTATTTTATTGACTGATTAATGATATTGGAGTTAGTGTGATATGTCTTGTGATATACTGTATACATAACTTTTAATCTTATCATCATATTAGTCTATTTAAATTCACTGTATATAATTTTTGTATTAAACATTATGAGTTAATTGTATCCAATAAAAAGTGTGAAAGAAGTGTATGTGTGTGGAGAGTAATTTGCATGATGTATATTACACAAACTTGCATGCAATTTCTCTAGAGACAAGATTAAGAAAATACATCATTGTAATCCTTTAATTAACAAATTATATTTTAAAGATAATAGATAATTATGCAGTATGTAAATGTAGTTTGCTGTTATTGTCTCATTGTAAGCAATTCTAATATTGAAATGTTATTTTGTTTTTAAGTTCAAACCTTCTTATTTTTTATTATCTATAACTTTAAGGAAACATTTTCAAGTATCAAAATCAAATCTTTTGAAATATTCATTATGCATCATTGGGGTGGAGGGGTTCTTCCTTTTCCCTTCAGGCATCCTTCAGGAAGGCATCCCTTCACTAAGCCCTGTTTGGCACCAAGAGATAATTATTTCATCTTTGTTTGTTACTCGGAGACTATTTTTTATGGCAATATATATATATTTTTATGAAGACTGACAGGTTGGCCATTTTTTTATGGCATGGTGTCATTCCTTACTGCATTGTCCTGTGTGTTTCTTTTTTTTTTTTTCATTTCTTACATTTTACGTTTTTTCAGAACTTCCTTACACTCCTTATAAAAATAGTATATATAGTTAAAAAAAGATCGCTTTAATTAAATTTAAAAAAAAAAAGTTTGTGATAAAATCTTTATTCCATATTGAAGTCTGTTGGTTGTTGTGTGTAGGAGAATTCGGTGCAGAGTTCGTAATTTATTGAGGGTAAATTTTATTATTTAACTAAATTCGAAGACAATTATTGATTATAAAAAAGGGTCTACTTAGCTTATATTTGAATACCTAAATGAATTCATTAAAAAAAGCTAAAGGTTACTTGAGAATAACACAGACAAAATTAATGAATTTGTAAACAAAGTAAAACTTTGTTAAAATATGATGAAAAATAGTCTTTTTTGCTAAGTTTAGTTTATGTAACTCAAATTTAAAAAGAATGCTATTACTTGTAGATAATAGCTGTACCATGTTTCAGAGAAAGCTTCATCACTACTTTGAATTAACAGAGATTAAAAAAAAAAAAAAAAAAAATTGGTTAGTTTTAAAATCCATTTGCATGTTCATTAGATAACATGGTATTTGATGTAATAGTGAAAGGAATGAAATTAGCACACTTAAAAAAGTAATCTTGGCCTTAAAGTTGAGTTGAAGGATGTATCATTGTCTAAAGTCAGGAAAACTGGAAAGAAAAATTTCTTGTCCTTGGGAAAAAAATAGTATAAATATTATTTTACCACTTGGTATAAAAAAGAAGTGCGAGCAGTTTCTCTTTTATGTTCATTGTCAAGAATTTAAAGAGATCATCATTGAAAAATTTGATCATTAATTATTTATTTGATAGCTGTATTTAGATGTATGTACATAAGCGCTGCTTACTTGGTCAGAATTATTTATGCCTAATCTTTTTTGAGTAAACTAATCTTACTTTAGATATTTTCACATCACAGTTTTATAAGATAAGTGTTCTAAAATTCAATCAGTTTTATTTAATCATATTTGAAAATTTAGTAGATATTATAAAAACTGCCAAATATCAATCACTATGATGAGTAGGTTAGATATTTTTTGTTCCATTTCCTTATTTTGTGCTTATGATTGTATATGACTTACCTGAAATGAATGTGACTTAATCGGTTAATTAGCTAGTGCTCTGACCTTTGGTACTTTGTTACCAATGGTCACATCACTAGCTAATTGGAAAACCTGAAGCCCAGAGGTACTTCTGGCTTCAGGTTTTAATCCTGGTGATGGCATGGATGTTTGTTATTAGTTTGGAATCTACATTAAACAGTAGGACCCAGTCTAATTAGCCTAAAGTGTACAAAAATTACCATAGAGCGGCACACCAAACCATACATGAAATGAATGTCTAGCTGGAATTTTCATGCATTATAATGTAGAAATATTTGAAAGAATGTTTCTATTAATTAAATCCTTAGTATGAAGTAGAAGATATTAATCATAAAACAGTAAAGAACACATATATATGAGTGGTATAATTCATAACACATCAGTGAAATTATTTATGCTTATAAGATTTATTGCGGTATGAAAAAAGGTTAAAGCACTGACTGTCAAGGTAACTAAGATTGCATTGAATCCAATGTGTACTTGTCTTTTAAATAATTTTATAAAATTGGTCTGATGCAGAATTTTTTTTATTCAGTTGTAAAATGTTTCTTTGGTGCATCATCACTGAAAGACTAATCTGTTTCATCAGCATGTTGTTATTGTGTCAAATTACTTAATAGGTTATAACAAAAAAATCCTTTTGACTTAAATTCTAGTTTCGTAACTTATTTCTTTCTTTTAAAATGCCAGCATAAAATAATTTTAATTTCTGTTTGATTGATGTATGATAGCACTGAGATTATCTCAATCTATCCACTACTTCCTTCTGGCATGTTAAGTAATTTATTTTAATATAAATATCAATACTTTAAAGGATTTTAATTTTATAAATACAAATTATTTTAAAATAGAGGGATAAAGATATTATGTTCCTACATATATATTATCAGTCTTGCTTCTCACTGTTTTCCTTTAGTTGGATTTTTACAAAAAAGTTATTAATGTAAAAAATCAAAGTAATTGTTAAATAGTTTATAATTATCTAGAAATATTTTTAATTTTTGTGTTTATTATTTTAGGTTATGTCTCGATTGTTTGCTGGAATTTGTCCATTATTTACTGAACCAATACTTATGAAATGCCAATCTGCAAGAATAAGAACTGTAACAGATTTCATATTGTGTGATCCTGAAGATTTAGCTAAGAAAATAAAAACACCCTATAAAGTAAATATTTTTTTGAAATGAGGAATTAATTTTCACAAAATGATTTATGTATTTTTTAAGATTTGACTTTGTTTTATGTATGTAATATATTTTTATGTATATTTATGTTTTAGTATTCTTGAAAACAGAGTACTAAATAATTGAAATATTTACATGTATTGATTGTTGTTTATTTCTGTATTTTATAAATTATTCAAATTTTTGTAAAGATTATATTAAAACAACTAATTGAATAAAATATTGCTAAGACTTATAAAAATTAGCATTCATTAATTAAACATTTAAAAAAGGTTCAGTGTTGACAAGAAACTTTCTTGAATTTACATTTCTGTTGATAACTTTCATTTTAATTTATATATTAATTGAAACATCTGAAAATTTCTTCTTTAAACAGAATGTGCAATCTAATCTTAGAGCATGTGTTACCCTGCAATATTGAAATATATAATTTAAATGTATGTATACCTTTCATTTAGGAATATCTAATGTTATCTGTGTTGTAAAATTTCAGAAATAAAAGTTTTATTTCTAACTATGGTCTTATTTATTAAATTGGCTTATCATGTGAACGAACAAATCGTGTAGTTACTATTATTCTATTATACTAATTGATTTGGAGAAAATTTTATTAGAATATAATTAATTTATCTGTATAAAGAAAAAAAAAGAATATTAAGATACAATTTTAAAGTTTTTCCATTGTGTTACTTTTAAATAGGCAAAACTTTAGTTAAATTATTTTTTTTAATATTTTTTTATTAGATTCTTCAGGTTCAATTAAGTTTTTAAAAAATAAAAGCAGTAAATTTATGTATTTTTCTAAGTTAAGTTTTTAAAAGTAAGTAAATTTATGTATTTTCCTCTCATTTGTAAAGAATTATTATATAGGTTTAATGATATACCATATAACTAAATGTATAAATCGCTCCAAAATGTCCCATTTTTTATTATTTATTAGTTTTATTGCATTTGTTGGCTATAACTTACAGCTTCCCCATTCTCCAATATATTGAAATGTACAGTAAACTGGCTGTAAATCTTCATTAACCTATAGCTATATAAACTTTTTTAACCTTTCCTTTTTAATTTCTTTTTCTTACTTTGGAAAATTGATTTTCCCCCTTAAATTTGTCTAATACTTATTGTTTCATTTTTACTTCAAAATTTTACCTACACTAGTCTATTTATTTTATTTAACTATTAATAGTAATAAAATTAATATTTATAGTTTAAAATTTATATATGATAAATGTTTAAGGTTTTTCCAATTCTATTATCTGACTTATTCAATGCTGGATAATTAAAGTCTACAATACTTTGCATTTCAGTAATTTATATTAATACATCCAAGAAGGTTTTTTTTTTTAAATGAAATGATCTTTTCTTAAACTGTAACCCTGATTTTTATTTTTTGATTAATTACAATTTTCATTTTTGTTAAATAAAAAATAGCAAGGTTTTTTTTTTTTTTATAAATCATTTTTATAGAAGAGATTAAAGCATTATGTGTTTTTTTTCAATATGTAATAAAAGCCTTAATATATAAAAATATAAAGCTTCCCTTATATAATAAAATAATTTTTTATGCTTTTAACTTAGAAATTGCACCAGTTAGAAGATCTATGTTATATTATAATTTGGTTTATGAATAATTTCAATACACATGTAACTTCTTTATTTTAAAAGTTGTATAAAAATAAATAATGAAACAAACTATTATTAGTACAATTTAGATTTCCAATCTATTTTTGCATTTATGTTGAAATACATTTGCATTCTGTCATTATATAAAGGGTGGCCATACAATAACCATCTCTGCTTGGAGGCATCTGCAGTAAAAACTAATGAATAGAATGAAACCAATTTCATATTGTGAAAAACATTTAAAAAAAATGAATTTTGTTAAAAAAAAATAATAAATAAAAAAAAAAAATTAGTTATAAAATGGGCAATGCAAAAAATTTTGCTTTTGTTTTCCTATACATAATAGAAAATTACCACAATCTATGTAGAAAGAGACTTGTTAGCTAATATTTTTTGATGGAATTGTCACCTGATTCCCAAATTTTACCCCATGCTATTTTTGGTAGTGATGGTACTTTAAATATGTATGCTGTTGGCAATACCAACTGTACTACTTCTTTCAAGAGAACATGACATGGGTTGTTACAAACAACTAAAGTGACAGCTTATGCCCAGCGGTAGAGAACGTCATACACTAAATGTAATATCTTGTAAACAGGGAACATCAGCACATGGTTTCAGAACAGACACTCTAATAAAACGATATTTTCCCGTGAAATTCATACTGTATGCCATTCATTTCTATATATGTATATTATTTCAACATGAAGGAAATTTTGAATAATCTGTTTTCCATATGTTCATTTTTATTTATTGAACTTGTTTTTGCCATAGACATAAAATCTCCCATTGGCAACTTTTTGGTACTAATTTTTTTCCATGGACTTCATCATCCCATGCCTTCCAAAATTTCTACAAGAATTTGGTTTCATTCCATTTATTAATTTTAGTTGCAGATGCCTCCAAATAGAGAAAGTTATTTTAATTATTAGGCTGTCCAAGTTCTAAAGGGCTTTCAGATTGAACCCTTGTTTTCCATAGAATTGAGTATTATAATAATAATAATAATAGTCTGTGTTAGAATAATAATAATCATATATCAATCTGGAAACAAATTTTCTTCAGATTAAAAAATAATTGGATTTTTACTATGCATCTTTTCATGAGATTATTGAAATGTGAATGTTTTCATATTTAAACCAAGATGTTTTGGTGATTTATATAAAAAATTTTTTTTACCATTGTAATTCATAATCATTTTAGCAAAACACGATATATTGACTTCAATGAAAAAAATTCCTTTATTTAGTTTTGAAATTTTAATTTTATTAAATACTTAATTATACTAATACATATATACTTAAATATTTTTAATTTATGTAATTTTTAAATTGTAGATACATGCAGAATCACAAATTATTATCTATTTTTCACGAATTATGGGATATTTAAATAAAATGGATCCCAAATATAGAACGATGCTTTTTTACATTGTAAAATGGTTTATAAAAATATTATAACATTAATTTAATAAATGGTTGAAATGCACAAGTTGATTTGCATCTGGTTATGATATATATTTGACACTAAATAATATTTCTTAAAAATAAAACAATGAATGGAAAATAATTATATTAATTTATAAAATAAGAAAATAATTGTTTTCTAAAAACAAATATTTTTTTGGCTAACTTTCTTTTGTATACAATATACATATAATCTCGTAAGAGTATGGAGATTTTGTTTAAAATGTTGATCAATTTAAGTCTATAGATGATATAATCTTTTTTCCTACAAATTTAATTTCTATTTTTTCATTGGCTTTAAATTTGCATTTCAGTGTGTTGCTGAAACATGATATGAAGTAGCTGAGTTTTTCACCTTGTGAATAACATTTACGACACAAAAATTTATTAATGACTTTCTTTCCTCTATTATGTTTTTTAATTTGTATTTTTAAGAAATCAGATATATTTAGTACATTGATATTATTTTACATTATCTATTACAGGATGTATTGTCTATGCATAATACTCTGATAATTAAGCATGCAGGATTTCCAATAAAAGCTCTTAGTCTTAGAAATGAATTACTTGAATCATTATCAATATTTAACACTGGATCAAAAAGGTACTTAAATAGTTTTCATATATTAACTTTGGGTTGAATTCTGTCAATATGCAAAATAAACTCTATTAAATAATCTATGAATGTTCATCAATTAAAGAGTCAAATTGGACTTTTCCCCCTTATTATATATCAAATTTAATTTTTCTTTGTATAAAATTATAATTGTGACTTTTGAAAATTAAGTATACTTAAGCTTGTTATTTTAATCATTAGTTTGATATGTCATTTTCTATAAAAAATTGGAAAGTTGAAACAAAAAGGATTTAGAAGATTTTGTTGTATGAAAAATTAGAAAGATTTTTAATAAAGTTTTCCTTACTTAATGCTAAAAAATCTTAAATAGTTTTTCTATTTTAACTTAGGAAAAGGTACTTAAATAATATGAAGTAGCACAAAGTCTATAAATTTTGTTGCATTACATTCATTTAATAATAATATATTTTACAATAATTATTTAAAAATTTTTTTCTTTTATTTATACATTTTAGATTAAATAAATTTTTAAGTGGTGGAATATATACTGGTGAAGTGACAGAAATCCATGGTAGGCCTGGATCTGGTAAAACTCAGGTAATTTCTTATATTTAATAACTTATTTTTTATTGTATTTAAAAATTAGTTTTGGCTGTATAAATAAAACCATATCTAATCAATTCTAATTCCTTTCATAATTATCGAAATAGGCAAAAAGTAAAATAATATAAAATAAGTAAAAATATCAAATTTTGTAAGAAATTTTAAAGGTAATGGAAATCTGATGAAAATTAAGCATAAAATCCCTCAATACAAAAACACATGTCGATTGATTGTCCCATCCATAAGACTTAATTATGCTACTCCATTTTGGAAATGCAATATTTCTTTCAAATAGTAAATTATTTGAAATATTGTTATTTGAGGAATACAATGTCATGTACAGAAGTGATTCATTCAATGGTTATATTAGTTGTAAATTAAAGTTGTGCTATGGACATTTCAGTATAAAATTTTATTAATTAAGTATTTAAATTTTAAAAAAAATATTTCATTTAAAGAAGTTAAAATGAAGTCGTAAGTTTAACAAGTAATTTGTGAGGAATATTTATGTAAAAATAAATAAAAAAAATTTTTTTTTTTTTTTTTTAATTAAAATTCTTTCCATTTGTTTATTTTTAATTTTACCTCATTTTTATTTGATTTATTTAATTTTCTATTTTGCAATTAATTTCTATTTGAATACCCAAATGTATTGGTTTAAATTATGTTGAATTTAAGTAATCAAAACAAATCTTTAATATTTAGTTCATTTTTATTTTAATATATATATATTTGTTTATTTTTCAGTTTTGTTTAAGCTTAGTTTCAAATTTAATTTTGGAAACTAAAAGTACCATTTTATATCTGGATGTGAGTAACAATTTTGTAGCAAAGCGTGTGGAAGAAATTTTACTTGAAAAATCTGGAGAAAATCAAGTAATTTGTTTACTTAGATTTTATTTGATTTTGGTAATTGAAATAAATGCACAACAGAATAGTTATAAGTATTAGTATTGTTACTACTTATACTACTATTTATAATTAATAATATCATATTATGTATTACTTTTAATTTATTATTTCACAATAGTATTATTAATATTATTAAAGTATATTTAATTAGTATCTATAATAATCATAATAATAACATTTGTGTTTTTTTTTTTATTTTGTTCAGGATGTAATTAATAAATTACAGAATGTTAAAGTAAAACGTATCTATGATATTTATGACCTGTTTGATTGTGCGGATGTTTTAGAAACTGAGTTATGTAAACAAGTAAGTTTCTTGTATTAGTATTATATATATTAAAAGATATTTAAATATTAAATTACACCTTTGTAGAATATATTGCTATTGATTCTTATTTAATGAGACTACTTTTTATAATATTCATTAGTAAAAAAAATATGTTAATATTTAGAAATTTCTTAAAAAAAGAATGGGACTTTGTTATAGGTTAAAATATATTTTTAAAAATTACTAGTCTTGTATTAAAAAAAAATTTTTTTAATAGATCTTATAACTACATGTATGTTATATTATTTATAAATCAATTTAACATCGTCATTGAGTAAATTAAATAATTTTTTTTTGTTGAAGGTTATATAAAATTTTGGAAATATGTGCATTGCTGAAACATTTGCATCTTTAATTTATTATGTTGTTAAAAAAAAAAAAAAACCTTTAAAATAAAACTAGATGTATTATTGCATACTTTAATGAAAAAATTTATTCATGCAGTAAAAAGTCCTTAAATTTTTAATACTAATGAGTTTTTTTTTATTTTATAAATTTTAATCTTATTTTTTATTTATATTTTTGTAGTGTTTCTGTTCTGTATCTTTACATTCTAGTAAATAATTCTTTATTTTAATGCTCTGATAATAGAGGGAAAAAGGCTTTAATTTTATTTTCTTCTGAAAACTTGTTTTGTAAGAATTAAATAAAATCCATGTATTACAATTAATATGGGTATATATATTTAAACTGTTCATAAATACCTAAAATAGATATTGCATTATTATTATAGTTCTAATTTATAATAATATCCAAAATATTTTTTGCAGCATTTATTTATATTGCAAAACAATTTAATGTGATGAATAATGTTTTAAACTTGAGTTAGCTGTAAAAATTGTTTTTTGATGTTGACTTAGATATGTAGTTCATCGTCATCATCAATAGCATCACAGTCCAGCATGGGCCAAGGCTTTCCTTTGAAGAGATTTCCATGCATTTCTCTAGGTGACAATATGCCCTCCAATTCCTAACCTTTAGTACAGCAAAATCTTTTTCAACTGCTTCTATCCATCACAACTTGGGTCGTCCTCTGCCAAAATGAGTCTTTTTTTACAGGGTTTAAATCATTCATTTTAAATACATGAGCAGCCCAGTTTAATCTATTGATCTTAATAATTTTTATAATATCTGGGTTTTTATAGCATTTATAAATTTCTGCGTTGTACTCTAACAATCGCTTTCCCTAACAGCTCCAAGAATAGCTTTTAAAATGATGTGTAGTTCAATTATTTATAAAATTAAAAAAAAAAATAAATTAAATTTTCAGTATATTTTAATATAGAGAATTGTTATTATTGCTCCTACTTTTTTTTATTTTGAAATGATTTTTAAAAAGAAAAATATTTGTCAGATATTATATTTATTTTAGTGATGTAAAGCTTTTATTTTATTTAAAAATCTGATTTTTTTTTTTTTTTTTTTTTTTTTTTTTTTTACAGGAAGGTGTATTTTTTCGATATATGAAACTGTTGATAATTGATTCAATTACACCTCTTCTTGCCCCTTGTTTTGATGGAAAATATTTAGATGGATTAGGCTTAATAAATAGTCTTTCTCAACGTCTTCACACACTATGTTCTGAACATAAACTTGCTGTTTTGGTAATTTTTAACAAAATATATTATTTTTCTCTTTTATATATGATAAACTTAATAATCTTTTTCTTATATTATGCTTCTAAATAAATAGCTGAATGTTTAAATATATATTATTGAAAAACTTACATGTATAAAGAATCCGTTTATGAAAATTGTGACAAAATAATGCATATGAGTTAATATGTATTAAAAAATCACATTGTTATTTAAAATCCAATTAAAAAAAATTCTTCATTTTAACTTGATATTTATGATTGTGAAATAAGTACAAAATCATGCAAAGGGATATATAAATTAGAAACTTATTTGTAAATAGCATTAATTTTTTTGAGATGAAATATTTTTGAGATATCAGTTATTTTGATAATTCTATAAAACAAATTAATCAGTATTAGCTTGAATGTTGTTCATTTTATATTGATATGATGTAAATGTAAAAATAACATCAACTGCCTCTAATAATTCAACATTTGTCGAAATTCCTTTTGAAATTATTCTTATTAGGCAAAGTAAAAATATTGTCTGTAAAAAGTTTTAAAAAGAAATAAATTGAATAAAATAATGTAAGATTTGATTTTTATTATCCAAATACTTTAAAATTATTCTATTGTAGTTCTATTTATCTACAAATAGTCGCAAGTCTTTTAATTAGAAATGATTTCAGATAACAGTCAGGCTGGAATAGATGATTATTTGTGTATTTCTAATATAGCATTCCGTTAAGTTATTTACATATGTTTTATCATGTGTGGATTATTGTATAAGCTTAAGAGAAGAAATCTGCTTTCATAGCAGATATTAAATTTTTTTTTATTGAAATTTATTTAATTCCTTCTAACTAAATGTTAAACAAATCTACAGTTAATACTGCTGTATTAGAAGGCTATTCTAAAAAATTAATTATTTCCAGGATTATAGTGATAAATTTGTACAGAAAAATACACGGTACTTGCAAAAGAAGGTTCTAGTTTGAAGTAATTCTATTTGAAAAACTGTTATAAGCATACAAATGAATAATACTTTATAAGCAAGGGAAAATTTTCAAGGTTTTATATCAACCACCGTTATATAAACCATTTTTATGAAGTTGCCAAATGCACAACTAAACAGCATGGTGTTTCTGTATTAGTATCTTACTGAAAAGAACATATTTTTGCCTGTAATTTTGCAGAATGGCAAATAACAAGAAGAAAACATTTTTGAGTTTGTTAAATTTCTACCTTTTGTTTCATTGAACTGTGCTCTTCAAAATCAATATTGAAGACATTTGAACATCTTGATTAAAGCATGATTTTTGAGACCAGTATTTAATATGGATATGTAATCATGTGCTATTTAGTGTCACATTTCATAACCTGTAGTTGGACTGAAAATTTTCCTTTCTGTTGAAGCATTATTCACTTTTTTTTTTTTTTTTTCTAATAGTATGTTTAAGATGTCAGTGGAATTTTCTTAATTACTAACATTATAATCAACAATATTACAAAGTTAAAGGGATCATGGCAATGAGGAAAATTAAAATATAAAGAAAAGATTAATTTTTATTTTATTTGTTAAGTTATAAGAAAAATATGTATATTAATTACACTATTTAAAAAGCTTGATTAATCAAAATACAGTTGAAATAGTCTATGTTGCTTTTTAAATCTTACTTTTTGTGTTTGAAAACAATTTAAACAACTATATGTATTAATTAAATTTTATGATATTTATGTTAATTGGCATTTAAAAAAACATATTTTTCTTCTAGTTATGCAACAACACAGTTCAGGGGAAACATGTTTCCATAAAACCTGCTTTAGGATTGAATTGGAAATATGTGCCATCAGTTTCACTTTGTATTGAGCGCTTAAGTGAAACACCTCTTCATAAAATAAAAGCTGTGAAAAGTTGTCGCAATGTATGCATTATTTTTAATACATGAGTATAGTAGATTATAGTTTTAAGCTAAGAGTGTTTCTTTGTATTTTGTTGGAATAAATTTTATTGCTAAAAATATGTTACATTGTATAAATTGAAAAGGAGGTGGATTTTTTTTTATTTTTGTCATTGTAAATTTTATGTATTTGTTAAATTTCATTACATGACAGAATCTATAAATGTAATTTAATATTATAAAATTAATTTTGAGCAATAAAAAGCAAATTTTACCCATACAAAAGGATAACACCAAGGGTTTTTCATCTCATAATCAATACTGCCCTCCCCCAAGTATTTTCCTCTTTTTATACTTCATTTATGAATGTTTTGCTTGGTCTTCTAGTACCTTGTAATTTGAGTATTTCTGTAGTGTGTATGTATATATATATTATGTACACACACTGATGTTCAAATTTTATATTTAGTTGATTATCTCCAGAACAACTCTACAGATTATAATGAAATTTATTTAAACATAGGTTAATATAATACAGATAATAATAATAGTAATAACATTTCAACAGTTATTATACAAGCATGATTGTGCATAACACTTGTCGGAGTCTGAAGGTATGAAATAATGGTTACAGATTCAAAGAATGGGTTGATAGAGGTTGAGGTCCCCTCTTATATTGACACCATGATTTCACATTGGAAATACAGCAGTTTATGAGTTCCTGCGGCAATTGGTCCCACTCGTTCAGCAATACTGTATTTTTTTTTTGGGAGTTACAGTTGCCTTTCCAGTGTCCAGAAAAGCTCTATCTGATTAAGGTATAGAGATCTAACTGTCCTATCCATCCAGAAAATATTTTCACTCTCCAGAAAAGTTTTGACTAGATGTACTTTATGTGGCTGTGAGTTGTACTCCATTAAAATGAAATCTGGACTAACTACATCCCTGAAAAGTCAAATATAGGCTCCAAGACCACATTCCTATACCTCACATCAGTCACAGTGCCTTTCAAAGACATGGAGTTGTGTGTAGTCATGCAACATGATCCTGCCCAGACCATCAATCATTCGCTACCATAATGGTCGATTTCTCCAACATTGAACAGTTGGTTGCTGGTCCCTGTTGTACTTCATATGAAAGTACTTCGAGAATCAGTGATTAGGTTGAACCGGGACTCAAGTGAAGAGAATGGTCACTTATTGATCAGTGCTCTAATCTTTGTAATCTCTGCACCATGCTAAGTAGACTTTCCTGTGCATAGAAGTGCAAACAACATGTCTTCTTGCAAACAACCATCTCTCATGAAATGGGAAATTAATTTCTGGAAATTGTAACTCTTGAAAACTCCTTTCCTATGGCCACATAGAAGTCACTAGGAAGCTGAAAAACTGTAGCATCCCAGTTATGTCCCTCTCTAATGAACAAATTGTGATCATCATTGGCTGTCATGGCTCTTGGATGACCTTGTCCAGTCTTCCTCTTGATGGATTTGGTATCCTGAAACTGTTTGTATAAGTTGAACACGAGACACTGGGCAGTACATTAGAGTCTCTACAAATCTGGACTTAAGACTGGCCTGTTTCTAGCCACCTAAAATTCAACTGCATTCAATCATCTAAACATTGGTTATTAGTCATTTTTACTATTTTAATTTAACCAATTTCTGCAAAAAAAAAAAAAAAAACAAGAAATTCAGCAAGCAAATGAAATGCAGTTTTGTCATGCTCACTTATAAAATCTCTTTTCTCTACTAGCTCTGCCCATACACACGCATATATATGTTTACATATTCGACAGTATATACAATATATAATATAGACAATATTACAATATATGTTTACACATTCGACACAAAATTTGCATCTTTGTTTCCAAGCAGTAGTACGTTTCACTCAGCTCTTTTCATGAAATTTGACAAAATATGAAATTCTGAACACCAGTGTGTGTTCTCTCAATTTTGAACACCAGTGTGTGTGTATATATATATATATATATAAATTTCTACTACCAAAAAGTCAAAATAGGAGTATGATGTAGAATCTCAAGCCAATATGCATCCTTTTTCTGGCTTATTGTCATTAGACATTCTTTCTTTTATTTCTGTGATGCAGCTTTTAGTGCTCTGAAAATTCAGATGGCTTGGATAATATTTTCCCTGTTTACATAAGGCCATCCTTTTGTTCACATATTGATTGTCATCCAATTACTTTTTCTCTATTAGAAGTATCTACTACTTCAATACCTGTTCATGATATTTATTTTGAAATTTTTTTTTTTTAAACTCTAACATCATCAATAGTTTCAGTTGTAATTAATATCATTTATTGTTTAATATATCTTTAAAATATATGCACACAGAGGGAGACATTTCTATTGCTTCTTGGGATTTGCATTTGACATAGCATCTCTTCCATACTTTCCATTTGATGTTATTGTATCAACTTTTCTTCACATAAAAATTACTTTTTTTGCCTGCTTAATGTTCAAATCTAATTATATTTTATGACTTCATAGATTGAAATTTTCTGCCTTCTACTTAAGTTGAATAAATAGATAGTAAATAGTTTGTTGGATCTTTTCATTCAAATTTGCTGATGATTGAAACATCATGAAATTCAAATTTCATAATATTGTGTCAAAAACCGGACACTATCTGGACTATGTATTCTGACTTGTCAACTGTAGGCTCCCAGTATTTTTTCATTATTTATATTCCTTTTTATAAATGGCTTCCTAGTACTTCATATTTGAATTTTTGTAATATATTTTCTATGCTTGAGGTAGTGACTTTTAGCATCCTGAAAGTTGAGGACTTTTACATTTGAATTTGAATTATAGATATATATAGTATGTTTAAAATATCTGGTAAAAATATAATGGTGGGTAGACATAATAAAAAAAACGGAAATTTGTAATATTATGTATGTGCATAAATGGCTCATGTAATTGATAGCATGTAAGGAAAATTAGAATAACACGTTAACATTTTAGTGATTATACATTTTGCAATAGGTGCTCAAAAGACTAATCTTCAACAGTAATACAAGATTCACAGCAGTACATGTATTGACAAAAATATTATACATTGGCAACCTGAATACTAGATTGTCATTGGACTCAGAGAGAGTTCTGTTGATTGCTATAATATGCCTCAGACCCCCTTTAAAAAAAAAAATCCTTGCATGTCCAATTATCATACTGTGAAAGAAATGGATCCACTCAGTTCAATCCAATGTGGGCCTTAATTATTGTTATAATAATTGATTTACCTGCTCAAGTGAGCTGAGGCTCTAACTCTGGAATCACATTCATGTACGAACAATTATAGAAACATTTGAAATTTTTTAGCAAGATATCTTGTTGGAAGATGCTATACATTTGGCATTCAACTATGCAGAATATATGGTTTTACTAGGTTGTGCATAATACCAGCCCAATATTAATGAAAAATGTGGTCTTACTCCATATGCATTAAGATATCAATAAGAAAGCACGCAAAAGATGTTTCAGTGTTTTTACGATCTGCAAATGATACTGCATTTCTTTTTATTGTTATTGTTTATGATAATTTTTATGTGATTGTTACAAAACACCATGGGTAACAGTTCTCATGCTAGTAATGGTGTTATCTTCAATGTGCATAGTACAGCTTCTTTTACTGCAATTCTGAAAATCTTTCTCACTTTCCCCATTTCTCACTTCAAATCTGCAATCAGGTACGATCTATTCTCACTCAATTGGCAGTGAATTCGCTTGAATGTTTAACCATTCCAGAGCTATCTTCATGGAAATCACTGGCTGTTCATCCTTTGAGTAGCTGTTCCTTTTCAATTTATAAGCCCCATATATAAAATGTATGTTGGCAAACTCTAGATTCTTACAGTATTACATGCTGCCCAAAACTAAATCTGTTCAAATAATGCAAGTGAGTGAACTGCTTTCATATATGATCTAAACAGTATCCTTAATTACAACCTCAACATATGTTTTCTGTATAACATTCCATTATGAAATCTGCTTACTTCTATCCTTTATCCTCCTTTTTTGACATATATTTTAGACACTTTGTTTATATACATACATATGCAATGTCTTTAAAACTATTAATAGCCTTGCATTTTTTCCTTATTTTTGTATGTGATTGTTACAAATATTATGCCATAATTTTGTTTTTGGGACTATGAATATAGATTCATGCCATGAAACTTCAACCAACCTTGCTTTTGAAAATGACTTACATTTGATAATTTATAGTAATTAATTTATGTAAAATTAATTATTGTTCTTTATTATTTATGTTTAAACATAATTATGAATTAAATGGAAATATCTATTTTGTAATTTCAAGACATTAAACATAATTTTTTTGATGTTAACAAATTATAATTAATGAAATCTATTAATCTGAAAGACTGTAATTTTGTATTGTTTGTATTGATCTCTAAGCATGGAAAAAAAAAATAATAATTTCATATTAATAGATCATTTTATCTCTTCTATGCATTGCATATACTATTATTTTATTATTGTAGATGAATCGAAGTAATTTAAAACTAATGCTAAGATGGAAAATTTTGTATTTAATTGTTTGTGAAAAGTATATGAAATGTTTTACTATATTAAAATATAACTAATAATGCTTTCACTTCTTTTAAAAATTATTTCATATACATTACTTTTTGCTACAAATTATTTGTTGCTTTTATTTTTATATTTATACTTAAAATAGTTTTGTATGTTAAAATTGTTTTACTTACTGACTTTTTTCTTTTTTTTTTTTTTGCAGAATGTGTATGGAGAAGTTGTTTTTCAGTGTTACTAAGGCTGGTATCATTAATTGATGAATTGTTACTCTCAGTTTGCTTATTAAATTTGAATTGTTTTTCATTTTTTTATATGTGATGTAATTAATCGTGATTTATATGAACATGTAAAGCAATAATTTTTGAAAATTTTCAACTCGTATTCTATGTATATATTATTCTGCCAAATATTTTTGTTTCTTATGTAAATGAATTATAAGACATTCCAGTTTAAACACAGACATACAATTTTTCATTAAAAACATGTTATCTTCAAATGTGTTATGATTTTTAATAAATAATTTATTATTTGTAAAAATAATTCATGGGCAAATTAATTTTACTTGATTTATATTTATATTATATTTTTATTTGCATGTGTTAATTTTTAATTTTAGATATATATATTATTCAAAATTTGTTCTTGTGATTTGTATACAGATGTATTTTTATTATTGTATCAGTTAAATTACTTCCAGTTTAGGAATATTTCTTAGTATATCTATAAAAACAATTCGAAACAATCAACTCATATTGTTTTATGTTTTCATTGTTATTTACATTTTAAGATACAAGTTGCTACACTTCAATAAAATAAATGAAAACAATAAATTAATGTAAGATTTTATAATTGCTTTTAATTGAAAGCTGGTATCATAACCAGTTTACACTAAAAATATACTAACAAAAAAATTGTCAGCAACATAGAAATTAAGATTGTGTAATTTTTTTTTATTTTACATGAAATGCACTATAATTTTTAGCTTATATTCTGGCAAAGTATGAATTTATTCAAATTTTGATCAGTTAATGAAATTTGTACAGGACTAAAAATATTTCTATAAAGTGCTTTAATTTACAGTTGGAATTTTTTTTTTAAATAGGAAACAGTCTTTTATTGCAACAAAGTTTTGTTTTATAACAAAATATTTTTCATCATTATTACGAAACATTTAAATTCTTATCCAGGTCTGCTTAGAAAATTTTTTTTTAGATTCTTCCAAAATAAAAGATGTATAAAATCAATTTTTGGTAGGGTTAATAAAATTTGTGATTTAATTTATGAAATGTAAGACATAATCCAAATATTTACAGTAACATAAACTAAGCATAATAAAAATAAATTTTAAAAATAAGTTATGTTTTTGTTCTTGGGTTATAATATTGGGATAATTTGAATTTTGATTAAATAAAAATTATTTATGATGATAATGAATATAATTATTTTAAGTGGGGGGACAAAATAAAAAAAAAGAAAACTTTTCTAAAAAGACCACACATTCGGGTAACTGTTATTCATCAACCCTATTCTATTTGCTTATGTTACTTATTTTAAAGTTGTGTTTTTTTAGAAGTCTTATTTACTCTTTTTTTCTACATGCATATATCTAATTCTAGCTTGCTAAAACAAGAAATTAGAAACTGAACTTTTTATATTGCAGAAGAAAAGTAGTTATATGAAAAAAAAAAAAAGCTTATAAGATTGTTATTCAATATGCATTTTCTTTGAAACAAACTGTTAATGTAAAAACATATTTCTTGTTACTGAAAATAAAAATAAATTATTATTGGTTATAGAAAGAACAAAATATTTTTATTTCAGTTCTGCATTTGTTATAAACCGAGTTTCTCTTTTATATTTTTCAATTTGCATTCAGAACATATGTACTATTTTTTGTTTTTTTAATATAAAATTACACAGTCCATTCATTCACAGTATTTATTTCTACTGTATAAACTAGCAATGGATAACAATATTCCACACATTTTATCTTTCCTTGTCATCAGTGTTGCTGTTCACTGGAGAGACAACAGATAATGCTGTTATGGTGTTGAAGACCTGGCAATCAATTGAGTGTCTTCAAATGTTATTGTAGTCTGGATGCATGAAGCTGGCCATATATACATAAGCTGGCATCATACCAACCAATAGATACCATCTGCATTCTATGAACTCTGCTATGCAAAGGTTATTTCATAATGGTTGCTGTTAAGAAACTCATTAATTTAGATTTTTATTGAAACAGTTATGAGCTCAAAATATGATATGTATTTTAAATAGGCAATCTGATATAGCTTTCAGCAAAACTTTGTCATCATCATATAGCTAACAGTATTGATTATTTTTTTCTCTGCAAGTTTATGTGAGTATCTTTTTTTTTTTCCTTCTTTTTTTTTTAATGTGTAAGGCACATATCCCAGTTTTCCACAGAAAGTACAGTACAATTAATCAGGCGTTAGTATATATTTAACCATGCTTTTATTAAATAAGTTATTAATATGAGAAAAAAATTGAATCTAATCAGTTATTAATATGAGAAAAAAATGAATTTATTAAGTTTGCTGAGTTCGTTCAAATTCTGTTTAATTTAGGGAGCAGCCAAAATGCGATTATTTTGTTTGCTCTGATATGAAAATAAAATTAATCAAGTCAAGGTTGCGTAATTTTCCTTTAAACCAAAATTGTTTGCATATATATTTTATTTATACAAAATTTTGTTAGCAAAATAAGTTAAAATAATCATCAGTAACAGTGATCTGATATTGTATATATTTTAAAATCTTCTAGCAGTTATAATATCACTGTCATTAATTAGATAACTAAAAGATTAAATATTGTATGTTATGTAAATTTCTTATCAAAACTTTTTTAAATGACAAAAAGAATATTATACAAAACTTTATGTTGAGTATAAAAATGTTCTATTTCTAAAATCATGTTATTCTAAAATTACTTCTAAAAGAGAAAAATTATCTACTCTAAGAATTGTATTTTGTTGAATATTGAATTACTTCAATTTCATAAGCAATTTTCGAATTTGAAAAATAACATAATAATGGTGCAGGAAACGAAGGATAGGAATTAGAAAAAAAATGTTATTTGTATCAAATATTTTGATAAAATTGTGTTACTGAAAGTAATGCAAAATGTTCTTATTCTTTTGTAACTACTTTTTCAACAAACAGAAAAAATCATACAAACTTCCAAGACTGTTAATGTGATTTTTTTTTTCTTCTAATGCAGCTGGCAAATAGACCGTGATCTTCGCCATAAGGGCTGCACCTATGTTACTCACTTTGCATTACCCAGGGGCGCGTGTAACTTGATGGTAAGCACGGACGCGGAGTAACAATTGCCCCGCAACGCTCTACGATCCTCTAAGGACCGGGACCTATGGTTTAAAGTGGATTCCGAACCACTACAACACCCATGGGCAAATGCCGGGATTTGGACCCGATACCTGTCGTACCGAGCGCTAGCCATTCGGCCATCAGGCCCCGTTAATGTGATTTTTAAATAACGATAATTGGATTGTACTTGTGTAATATAGCAGAGATGTTAACTACTACGAATTTTGAATAGCTTTCACAAAAAATAATAAAGTTTTTGGATTAACTATGGAAAAAAACTAATACTTTTACAGAATTAGTACACAAAAATGTTTTTATTTTTCAGATTTTACGCAATTAAAAACTTCTATCGATTTCGAGAAGCTCTTTCAAAAAAAAAAAAAAACATTAAGTGTTTTTTTTTTCTTTTCTTTTTGTAATTAAGCAAGTAACATTCAGCCTTATTCAATAATGCTATTACTGTCGGCGTATTGTTTTTTTTTTTTCTTTGTTATTAAATAAATTGTTGCCCTGTGATGGACTACACTACTTAAAAAGAGGATAGAATTTTTAAATATTTGTTTAGTTGTATGTAAAGTATTGTTATTTATTATTATTATTTTTTTTTACTTATAGTGTATATACTTTCAAAATGCTGTGCGACATTATGTTTAAAAAAAATTAATATCTAAAAGTAATAACTTCAGTACACGTTGGGCTTCCAGTGTGTTATTAATATCTTAAATGATATTTACATTAACTGTACTTTTTAATAAAATCTTACTGAATTTTTTTAATTGTTAAATTACTTGGTACTATTATAAAGTATAGCTATAGTTATGCATGCAAATCACTGCTGATGGGAATTTTGTGGTAGTGTTGGTGGTCTTTTAAATTGGAAAATAGCGCCATGTGTTTGTCGCTTATGTCCTTCCACTTTCCACTTATTACTGAAGAGCATCAAAACATTTGAGGTTGGTATTTCAGCTATAAGATAAACCTATAACACCTAACTCCTGGTGCAATAGTAACTTGTAAAAAGGATTTCGTGGAATTCACCAACGGCGTCTGTGGTAGTCGCTGCTTTCAGAAATGGAGGAAGACTCGATGGAGATTGTGACAATGTGTGTAAGTACCTAGCATCAAGATTCAGGCTATTTGATGTGAGTTCTCTCTCATATAACTCGTAAATATGATGTGATTCACGTTTAAGTCCTGCTGTCATCACCTGTCGATGAACTATTCGTGCCCTGCTTAAATGGAACACGATATAAGAAAAACATTGGATATATGAAACCCTTACATAATTTTACTCTTTACGAAAAGAAATAACTTTACTCGTTTATTAAGAAAAGATGTGAAAAGCATGGTTTTAATATTTATATACGTAAAATAAATGAGCTAATTAATAAAAAAAAAAAAAGGAAAGATACGTCAAAATTTCAATTTGGCTGGGAAAAAGGTAAAAATGCATGCCTTTGGACGTCATAACAGGTGTACGAACAAAAAGTATGTACACCTGTTATGACGTCTAAAGTCACACTTCGTCTTTAAAAGAATATTCAATTCCTCAAAGAATTATCGCTAGATATCAATAGGAGTAGGCTGAATTTAAAATTTGATTTAAAACTAATTTTAAAAAAGCGTAAAATTGTATGAACATTTTTGGCAGGGGAAAATAGAAACATGTTACAATTGATGAGGCTTGGATATAATTATCTAATTGCAAAAGAAAAAAAAATCGATTTATTACCAAAAAAGACCTAAAATGTTGATTCAAAGTGGAAAGTTTTGTAAAAGTTTTATATTACTGGATTTTCTTATAAAAACTAAAAAAAAAAGGAAGTAGAAAAGCCAAAATTAAATCAGACCACTATCAAATATATAATAGTTTCAAAGAAGAATTATTTTAACTATTTTTATAAATTGTGTCACTTTATCAACTGTAGATGGCGCGGTCAGCGTTGACAGAATAGTATAAGCTTTCAACGAGAGCGGAGTTTCTCAAAATGTAACCCTGTAAAGCGAGGTTTTCCTATGCGTAGAACCCTCGATTCGAAATATACTAAAATTTCGTTTCACCGCAAAGCAGTGAAACGTTGTACTCAAGTAATAACTCGCGTGATTTTTCTAACCCATGAGAATCATATCAGTTTCATTCTGAACTTTGGCTTCCAAAAACGTGGTAGTTGAATTCCTGTCGCTTTGAGCATATCAAAACACATAGTTTTTGCCCGAAAATGTATTTGCGACATGTCATTAATAACTGGAATGTATTTTAATTGGGTGTTATTTTCCAGCGATCGTCTTAATCATTTAAATCAGGGGGGTGCGGCCAACCCAAATGCTCTTGCGGGCCACTTCGGAAATGCATCGTAACTCTGCGGTAGCATATAAAATTATAAATCCCCCTATTAGATTTAGACTTACTATACATTTTGGGGGGTGAAGAATTGAACCATAATGAGTTATTATTTTGTGTTCAGTTTTATTCTTACATGTAAGCATAGATAATATAATAATAATAATAATAAACGCACATTGTATATAACACTAAAAATGAAATATAAAAAATATATAAAGATAAATGAAATAATTAAAAAATATTTATTTCTCCACTTTTGCAAATCGATATATCACTTCGGGTATTTGCATATCATAATTTGTGTTGCGTCCTTTATGTTTGATCTTGTTTTCTGCTTGATCAATTTCATTTTCGAAAAAAAAAAAAAAAAAAAAAACGATTCACAGGTGTAAGTTGAACCAACGATTCACAGCGCTAACAACTTGAACTAAGAGTCTGGTTTGCTCTGATATCAACAATCAACTGTGCGTACCTAGGGATGGTCACTTAAAGTGAAACATGGAACCTGTTATATTAGATGTTCCAAGAGACGGGCGCCTCATGAGTTCGCCGAATATAATTTAATTATTTTGCGAACTCATAATTGTAAACTCATACATAAAAGAAGCAATATCTGTCATATATTCGCAAGAATATTATTATAAAATCAAAGTAATTTTTTTCTTATAATTTCGGCAGTTAATTTTTGAATATAAGGATGCACACATATTGTATTTTTTTAATATATTGGTTTTCACTACTTTGGCCATTATAAAATAAATATATTTTATAAAAGTGTGATAAATCGCTTTGTAATTTTATTGATATTCTTAAGCTTTGTAACACTTGATACTTTTATAATATTTTATAAAAGTGCGCAAAATATTAAAGGCGGCCCAGGTTGGCCACCCCTGATCTAAATAAATATTTGTCAGTTGAATTTCAGTCTTCTTCTTTCAAGAGCTGTAACATAATGCAGTACTTAACATCATTTGAACTTAACTTTAAAATGACTATTATTATTAGTCTTTTCTCTCTCGAAGAAATTTAAGTTAGCCGAGAAACGTTGGGTGAGATAAACCCAAATAAAAAAATTTTTATTTTGTAAAAAATTTTAACTGGCTTCTAAATTATTTCATAATGAAAATTATTTACTTATGTGCAAAAATAAAATAAACGTTAACAATTTAAAAGTGAGATAACTATTAAAAAACCCGGGGATTAATTATTACTGTCTCCAAGGAATAAAAAAAAAAGGTAAATGATTTAATTTTTCTTTTCTGTTCTAAAGTACTAAATAAATAGTAACAAGTGCAAAAGTTAAAGTATACGTATAAAAAATGTTCTTTGGAAAAAGTAGTAAACGGTATGCGTTATACAACTAGCAATTGAGATCGGTTAGCTAATCACAGAGGTCATTGTAGTTAATATAAAAGTACAATTACAAGAAGTTAAAATTATGATGAAGTATTTGTTAAGCAAGTTTTAGGAAGAATAATCAGGGAAAAGAATTAAAAGTGGGGAAAATGAAAAGCTTGAAAAGGAATGACAACAATAAAAAAAAGAAAGAAAAACAGAGACGAGAGAGAAATTGAAGAATGGGAAAAGCAAAGAACTTTTGAATTCGAGATATTAAACCTTCAAAACCAAAATAAAATTATGTTCCAAATGTCGACTGTAAGAGACGCTATCACTTAAACAAGATTTAAGTAACATAGGTTTCTAAAAGATTGAGAGATATCTTCCTTTTAAATTTTATTTGAGAGGCAGGCAAAACCAGTTTTAAAAAAAAAAAAAGTATTTCATTTGTTAGGATTGTTATTTTTTGAAATTACCCAATTAATATCCAGAGAATCTGATGAAAAAGTTAGTGAATACGCGTTTGTTCACTTAAATCTAATTAACGATAAATTCTTAAGTCCAGAAAATTTCGCCAGAACTTTGATAATCATATCAGGGATTCGAAAAGTACTTGGAGAGATTTTGTTTTCGAAATAAGTAATTATTTTAACGAATGGCTGAAGGGATTAAATTATTTCGATTCTTTTAAAAGAATTAATTATAACAGATTAGTTTAAAAAATAAAGTTTCAAATTTATGAAGGAACATTTTATTGATACAGGCCAAAATATGTAAACGCGAATGAGTTAACAGGACAAATAGGAAAAATGTTCGATCGGAAAATAAAATAAATAGTAAGTTTGGAAGTTATTGCGATGATTCAAAAATTATTCGCGAATGTCGAATTTTTTTAACTCAAGTAGATTCGAGTCATAAATTCGAAAACAGAAAACAGTATTTATGATAAATCATAAATCTAATGAAACGGAAATTCGCCTAAATATAATGATAGCAATAAATTATTTAATTCATCTATAGGTAATGAATGGAGGGAACCCACATGTTTTTGATGTTATCTTTTTAGTCAAATTTTAGAAGGTTGCTTATATCCTTGTATATATGCTGCTGAAAAATACATACGAAACATATTGCTCAAAGAAAAAAAGAAGCCAGCTTAAGCGAGTGCGATCTTGATTCTTCCGTAACTGTCGGCAGGTATTTAAAAAATGCTACTATTAATAATCGTATTGTCAGCTGTTTACTGAAAACTGATGCTTCTTCTAGTTTATTGAAAGAATTGCTTGCGATAATCTGAGAATTAATATGTCGCTTTACAAAAATATTTTTATTCTTTGGGAATCAAAAGTGTCCAGTTTGCAAAGATGCTGCAGTTGTGAATTTTAAAATAGATGAAGTAATAGGAAATAAAAGAATGTGCACTGTTGATCCTGTTACAATGCAATTTGTCGATCAGTTTGAATACCTGGATTAAATTTAAAATGAAGATCTTCAACACGACTGCAATCCATGAAATTGGAGTTATCAGCAGTATCCGCCATAGTGAGTTTCAAATGTACACCTTTCAAAGAATAGCTTGAACGGATGTACTTAAACTTGACTTACATTTTATACCAAAGCAAAACTAACATGTTAATAACTATTAGAAAAATATATATAGTGCGACTTAATAAAATGAAAATTAAATCTAAAGAAAACTATACAATAAAAGAAGAAAATGTTATCTGAAAATACTCTTGAGTCCAAGAAAGATTATCTTTCAAAAGGAAAATCAAGTATATAGCTAGCAATACGAAATATATAATAACAGAAAATCTTTACAAGTGCGAAAAGAATTGCTCCAAAAATTAAACACAATTTAAGTTAAACGTGAATGTAACAATTTGGGAAGGAAATCAAGCTTCTAATCGACTGATATTTTGCGTTTTGCATTCGTATATCTAGTGGAAATTCAGCTTAAGGTGGGAGTTTTTCAGAGTTTGTCTAGTGATCATCACACTAACCTTTGATCTTACGAAGCTCAGTTTGAAGTTTAGAAAGTGAATTGAAATGAAATTTTCTATTTTTAGGTTCAAAATGAGGGTTTATATGTAAAGATCGGGAATTCCTTCCATTGAGTTCAAAAAGGAAAATGTAAACTTCGAAATGTTTTAACTGGATGTTTCTTCCGAATTTCTATGGAATAAATGTTGATTCACTTAAATGAGGACTTCATTATTAAGTCACCAAGAAGTTTCTGAAGTGTGCAGATCAATGCAAACGTTAAATATTTTTCTCAATGAAAAAAAATAATAATAATAATAATTAACTTTTAGTAATATTAAACTAAAAATTTAAAGTGAGTTGTTTAAAATCATACAAAAAATTAATAATAATTTCCGGTGAGAAGTATGCATTATTTTAATCATTTATGTTTAGAATATATTTTGACGCAATTAAATTTTTTTACTGTCAAATATTGTCCTCATTCATAAATATATTTACCATTCCTGATGGCAACATTTTTTTTTAACAGAAAGACAGCTGTGGAAAAGATTTTAAGGGTTTGTTTATAATATGAGCAATATCCTTTTCCTGTATTTACATCAGTTTCAAAGACCAAAAATCAAATGATTTTACTTTCTTTGTTATGATTTATCCTGAATGTTAAAAAATTTTGTAATTAGAACCTTGTGTCAATTAGACCAAGGCGGATATTGCGGAAGTCCTCGATTCTTTTTTTTTTTTTTTTTTTAAAGAAAACAACAGCTGTCATTCATTACCAAGAACTTTTCATTTAGCTTAACCATGTGTGCGTTACCACTTTCCAAAGTTCTTCCCCAAAGAAAAAGTAATAGTTTAGACGCCGAAAGAGAAAATTTTGAACGTTCTCAGGTAAGTAATTGTTCATTGACTGTAATATCATGTTTAAGTTCTTTGATGTTAACGCCTAATGCTCGTGGCTCTGGTATGTGCTCGTCATGCAGAACTGATTGTCTCAAGTCAAAATACTTTGAGTTCACTGTTCACGCTTATTGAGTCATAACATTACTGGGACGTGAAAAAGATTTCTCATTGAGGATTTAACATACTTGCAGTTCTTGTTCCACAGTATGAACTTCTTTCTACAGCCATAATGTCAATGGTTAAAATTTTTATTAAATATTTTTGATTTCTTTTTATAACATGCCATTTCATTGCTTATTTTCATATTTATTTATTTATAAATTTTTTATGATAGCTATTTTTTGTTGTATTTTTATATTATACTTCTCAAACTTGCAATACTATATATTTATATATTGTTAAATTTCTATTTTCAGAGCATTAGCATATCAAAAGCTATCAACTGCCAAGAATCTCCTGTCAAAGAGAAACATGTTCGGTGTATCCTTTTAATTTTTCTAAACAGACATGTTATGTGTTATACAACTCTTTTGATATAATCACGACAAAAAAAAAAAAAAAAAAAAAAATGCAATTATTTAACGATTTTAAATTGACGATTCAAATCATAATTATACTGGAAGAAGTTTTCTAATATTTTTTAAAATTCAAACTTTTAATGATAAAAATAAGTAGTTAAAATTTTAACTTGCATATCATATATGTTTTATTTTATAAGTTAAGTATTTTCCTGAGCTTGTTTAGCTGCAATTATTGGTACTTTCACTGAGAAAGGAGCTGGAACATTTTGGAGTGTTGTTATGAAATTGCCATTACAAGGCAATCCTATAGTTTGTTGGAAGTTTTGTCATGTTCTACATAAAGTCATCAGAGAAGGCCATCATAATGTAATTTGTTATTTCATATTATCAAATATTTTTATCTATGAATTACTATATATAAAAGATTTTTATTTTTAGTTAAATAATCCATGTCTATATTTTATTGTGTGTTATGGTATCTTTTATTATATATCTGTGCCATCTTTAGTTATTAATTCAAATTACTTATAGGCTGTTTTAGATTCACAAAAATATCAAACCAGTATAAAAGATTTGGGGAAACTATGGGTAAGTATTTTAGGCTTTTTTAAATTTTTTATTAGTTTATATATTTTAAAAAATACAATTCTCAAGTCATTTATTTTGGTTTTTTCCTAAACATATATAAAGGTTTTTTTATATTTTTGTTTTAGTTGGTCAGAATAAATATGTTAAACTGTATCTATTTTTAAATATTTATTATAGTAATAAATATATGCTTCCGCTGTATTGTTCTTAACAAGTAGACAATTCACTATTAAAATTTATGATTTATGCTGTATCATTTGTTCAAAATTAATTAAATGCAGCTGATATTAAAATTACCTATGAAGTATTAGTAAACAGGGAAGAAACGGGCTACTAGATAAATAATGTTCTTGTTTAAATTGAATGCTAATTAATTAAAACAAAATTGGCACTTTTATAATTATTGAAGATTGTGCCACTTTTTTACCCTAGTATTTAATTATTAATTATTTTCTTTATATTGCCCTCAAATGATTTGAGTTTCTAATGTTTTGTTATAAATAATTTGTTTAATTTTATCCTTATACAGTTGAGACAATGAGATACAAAATTTTCAGTAGCATTCATAATTTATGAAAATGTTCATTTCATGTGTTTGTATATGTTTGTCATTTAATATTGACCTTGATATTTGTATCATATTTAGTAATGGCAGAAATTGCAAAATTTCAATCATTATGCATTGTTAAGATATTTTGCATTGAAGAATTTACTGTTTGATAAGTGTTTATTATAGTTTTAAAATTATTATTTTTTAGCTAAGAATGGCAGAACTAAAACATATTTTATTTAATATGCTTTTTAAAAAGGTTTTTGTTTATAATTTTAGGGTTTGCTAAAGGATGGTTATGGACGTCTTATTCAGTGTTACTGTGCCCTTTTGATTGCCAAATTAGAATTTCACCGAAAAGTAATTATATAATTTTTTGTGTTATTAAGCGATGTTTAGTTGGAAATTAACAATAAAGTTAAAGCTTCTGAAATATATAACATTCTCGGTCTATTATTCTAATATATCAATTTTTTAGAATCCTAGGTTTCCTGGTAATTTATCAGTTACTGATGAGCAATTAGATGATATTGGAGAAAGAGATGTGAATGTCTTGTATGTACTATATTTTGATAAAATTCATTTTTAAAAGTTTTTGTAAATTTGTTGTAAAAGAAAAAAAAATATTTTGTTAATAATTTCAGTTTTCAACTGAGCTGTGAATTTTTTGATTACATGGATGAAATTCTTGCTCTTCAGTCAGCAGGTAATTATTATTTAGTGATTTAAATTCAAAAGAACATTTATAATTTTTAATTTTAGATCTATTTCAAGAATAAAAAAGAATTATTCTAATTATTGAGATGATTGTTTTATTTAGTTTTGGATCATTAGATATGTCAAGATCTAATTCCATGACAAATTGTGGACAATGTCGTCTTGCCCCCCTGATTCCTTGTATTCAAGATTCAAGCCAACTTTATGATTATACTGTTAAAGTTCTGTTCAAACTTCATGCTGGTATGAGAATTTTTTTCTCCCTAACTCTTTTCTGATATCTATAAAATTTCTTTAAACCTTTTCATTATAGAAATGTTAACTTGTTATTTATAGATGTGTGGTGTGCAATCTTATTATGTTGTTCTTGCTTCCAATTTTTCCAGGAAGGCTTAAGATTTTTTTTTAGTATCCGATTGGTAGATAAAAATTTCTAATCAATACAAAATTAAAGGAGAATATTGACAAGGAATGAATGAAACATGACCATTTTGCACAACAAAAGCTATAACAATATTCACTACACATAAATTATTATATACATATATAAATATCCTAAAACATATAGTTTGGGGTTTTGCAAATATTTAACTAGATTGCCGATATGTTTTTGCAATATAAATAAAATTTAATTTTTTATGTTATTAATACATAAGTACTAAAAAAATTAATACTTAATAAAAATAAATTTTAATTTTTCCCAACACATTTTTTTTTTTTCTATTTCCCTCTGTTTACCCATTTTAAACATTTGCTAATGTTTTATTCTTTTAACCAAGATTTTTTGAGGTTTGCAATTTAGTGCCGATGTATGTACAAATACATATAACCTGGCATTGCACAGATATTAATACTTGATAATCTAAGTAAAAGAGTTAATGTCTATTTAAGGCAACAGCTTCACTTTCCTTCATCTGTAGTATTGGCCATTCTTGACTTATTAGATTCATTCCTATATTAGGATATCTCCACATTTTATATAGATCTATATGTGACTCTTCGTGTAGAGTTGATTCTTGGTCTGATTTAATAGTTTTGTTTTCTTAGGCAACATTGCAAATTTAAAAATAAAAAATCAATGTGAATTTCAACATAAAGAAATACTTTCACTATCTTATAAAAACTTTCTTTTCCCTCCCATCTCTCCATATATCTCTCCTTTGTAAACTCAGTACAAGGGTTATCAAATTTTAAACATTTGGAGATAAGAGAGTGGAAATTCCTTGAATTTTTGTACTAAAGTAACCTAAAGGAATTACCAATATACTACATGTTTCAACATTGCTGACTTCTTTGGGGGTGGTACAGGACTCTGCATTAAATGGGGGCATTTTTTATTGGCAAAATGGCAAAAAGGATTTTTTTTTCTTATTTATTAAACAAAATTTAAAAAGTTGCTTCAGCAGTTAGTATGTTTTACTTATTCATTTATTTTATGTCAGCCCATTTGTAAGTAGTACAACAACATAAAACCTAATTTGATGTTTTTTTAACAAATATTAATTCAGTTTCAAATATTTTTTTGGATTTAAATTATAGCTGGCGTATGACACACACATACAAACAAATTTTGAGAAATCTCTTTATATAGATTATGTAATGTAAAATACACAAGTATAGTGAATAAAATTAATTTCCTTGAAGTTCATTGAAGGTTTTTTTTATAATTGATATTTAATTGAATTTTTATAATTTTGTTTCTTTAGCACTCCCCTCCAGATACCCTGACTGGGCATAGAGAAAGATTTCTACAGCAATTTAAAAGTTAGTTGTATTTATTCTTTTTGAAATGTCAAATATTATCCATAATACTTTTTCTGTCTGATTTAATAATATAACATTTCTTTCTTTAGATTACAACAATTTTATTTGAGTGCTAGTAATCTTCAATATTTTAAACATCTCATCCATGTTCCACTATTACCTGAGGTAATTATTGAAAAAAAAAAATTTTTTTTTTTTTTTTTTTTTTTTATTATAACTTTTATCCTTCTAATGTCAAAGCTATTTAGTATCCTTATTTATGCACACATCTTACCATGTAAAAAAAAAAAAAAAGAATGTTAAACAATTTTATAAAATAATAAATATTTATTCTTAAATAATCTTATGACTGCTCAAATGTTAATATTAAAATGCTATTTTTTATTAATTAATTTTTTATGAAAATTACCATTTAAAAGTAATGATTTATAATGAGAGAACCATATGTAATTAATTGTTAAAATATTGTACTATCAATAGAAAATTGCTCCAAATTTTCTATCAAAATTGTGCTTCCCTTCTGCAAATAGTTGTGCTATTACGTTTTTTGCAACAGCACCGTGGCTGTGTTTGCTGCTGAAATTGAACTGTACCAAAGATCATGTAAGATATCTTGTGCAAATGTCATTTATTGATGAATCTACCTTACTGTTTTACGAAAAAGCCAGACAGAACTGTTGTATTTAATATGAGAACCTTTGCATGCTTATCAATAATAAAAGGACTGTCTAAAATGAATTTGTTGTTAGAAATATGTTGGAAATTTTTGCTGTTTGTTAAATTCCTTCAAATTTCATTTTTTACCAAAATGTTGCTCCACCATACTTTCATAAAAATTTACCAAGTTTTTGAATAGGATCTTTCTAGAAGTTGAATCAGAAGAGGAAACGCTCACTTTTTGGTTTCCAGATTTCAAGACTGAATGCCAGTGAACTCTTTTTGCCTGTAAATATTTTTAAATGATTGTGTATCTGCCAAAAATTTGGAATTTGGACGATTTGAAACAGGATATCTCTGCAACTGTTGATTTGATCTTATCCAAATGTTACTAAACTTGGAAGAAATCGATTATCATTTGTGCATCTGTAGAACTATCAATGTTTCATGTATAGAATTTCCTTAACTTAAAAAGAAACCTGAAGAATCCTTTCTTTTTAATGGAATGGAAATTTATAACTTATCAAGTGTGGTTCTCTCAGAATTAGCTATTTTTGTGGATAGGGTTTGGACACCTTGTATATTTAAATTGAATAAAATTTAGCTAACAATTAATCTATAAACATAATTATTTAATCTAAAAATTTTTGTTGTAATGTTTATCCAATTTTTTTTTTTATTTTATTTAGAAACCTCCAAACTTTTTGATTGCATCAGATTTAAGTGCTCATGTTAGTCCTGTTGTTATTCTACCTCCTCATACAGATACTCCTGAAAATGAAACAGTTGATATGAATTTGGTTGATACCACTGTGCCAAAAGCCTGTAAGTGATTTTTATTAAAGAGGGGGGGATTCTTTAACACAAAATAATATTTATGTATATGCATGCTGTCAATTTGCACAATGTTTGAAAGCAGTGTTTCTTATTGATTACTTTCTATAAGCAACTTTTATTTGTTAATCCTTGAAAATGTGTGTGTGTGTGTTCTGATATATATGTGGTGTTTATATATAATATTTTTTTAAAATTCATCTGACACACATTACTAATCTTTGTTTTATGTAGCCAAGTCCTGATGTTCTTGAGGGTATATTTCATAGAAATGATCATCATCAAAGAAATGGATCTAGCTCTCCTGATCAAATATCTGAAAAGTGAGATTTAATTTTTTTTTTTTAATTGTTTTTGAGACTCTTAAACTCAGTAAATAATTCTAACAAAGATTTCACTATAGTTTCAATCAGTTAAAGTTATTATTCTGATTAATGTATAAATAGTTAATGTTTACTTTAATGAATAAATTTTTTTTTTTTCAGGGATATGTTAATTGAAAGATTGAATAGAGAAATTGAATTACTGAAAATGGATATACAAAGATTGAGAATAGAAGTATCATATTTTTTTAATATAATTCATAACACATAGGTTACTTTGCAACACATTAAAATTATATAAATTATGTTTTTATTTTTTTAAAAAATTATAAATTTCAATTTGTGTAATTATTTTATTTATGCTAAAAATATTGCATATATTATAAGTGAATATTGTATACATTTTTATACAAAAAGAGATTTTTAAGTATGTAGTTGGTTTTAAATACAGTAGTATTATACTTTTATGATTTTTCTTCATCTTTATGTATGTATGTATATATATATATATAATATATAATTAACAGTTAATGTATTAAAAATTTCTGTGAAAAGTGCTTATATTATTTTTAATAGTGCTAAAGATTGCAACTTTTATTTATATATTAGAATTGGTCAACTTATAAATTGCAGTAAAATGTAACAATCTTTTCTCTTGCTTTGAATTGCAATATCCATAGCAATGAAAAGAATAATTTAAATGTGTATATTTTGTTAACAAATTTCTATACATTTTTTAATTAAGAAGTCAAAGATTAACTTTTTATTTTATGAAAATTTATTTATTTTAAACATCTTATTCTTTTAAATTTGTTCAAAAAGTATATTCTTAAAATTAGATTAATTTTCTTAAGAATCAAATAATAAAAAAGTTGTTTATCAAATAAATTACTCTTTGAAATTTTTTTTTATTTTAAGAGAATAAACTTAATTTTTTTTTTTTTTTTTTTTGTCAGTATGAAAGAAAAATTGATGACTTAAAACGGCAGATGATTGCTATTGATGCACAAATTTCAGAACAAGATCAAATAATCCAAAATTTGAGAGATGTAAGTCATGTTTCACAATTTTGATGATAGCACTTTTATTTCATATTAAATCAGTCAAATTTCCATTATTTTCATTCTTTAATTATATTTATTATAGGAAAATGAAAAACTGCAAAATACAGCATCTGACAATGTTACACAAGAAGTTGCATTAAAACTGATAGAAACAGAAAGTTAGATTTTTATCTTGTATTTTATATTTTGAGTTATTGAAATTGGTTTTTAATCTTTTAATAAAAAGAAAGAAAAAAATTGGAAGGTGATTTATAAATTTAAATCTGAAATTTGTTTTAAAAAACATGCACCTTTTATTAAATTTAAATCATAAAAGTTTTCTCTTAAGAAAGCTAAATAAATACAGTATGCCCTCATTATACTGCTCATTCATATATTTTGCAGGCTCATTTTAGTAAAAAATGTAACACAACCCATTTATAGAGCACTTTCAATGTATTGTGCTTTTCTATTTGTCTCCTGATATGCACAACATAATACCAATTTCTGTGTTTTATTATCATATATTATAGTTGCTTTAAGGTTAATTATTTTATGACATCATTCTTACAGCAATATAAATTTATATGCAATAAGTAAAAAAAGTTATTTACTTCTTAAAATTAAAAAAAAATTTCATTTCTACATTTTAATCAAAATGATAAATCTATGGTTATGTTTAAACATTTAAATGAATTATAATTAAGTGAAGTATGATTATGTAGTATAATTTTTTTTTATTTCAAAATAAATTTGTTTATAAAATCTGTAATATTTTTTTCTTTTTCAAGATATTAATAATCAAAAGAAAATATTTTCATTATACAATTTTAATTTATTATATTATCATTAACTATTTTTAAATTGTTTTATTTTTGTGTTTTTTCAAATACTTACACTGAAGGTTTTTACTTTTTAAAATTTTGTTTTATGTTTAGAATATTTAAGATACTCATTAATATATATATTTATTTGTATTTCTTTTTTTTTATTTATTACAAAAAAGAAAAAGCGAAAGTCCCAAGAAGAAAAGTTCCTTAAAATGAAGGAAGTGTATAGCAAGCTTCGAGAAGAACATATTACTCTTATTAGAAGTGTAAGCATTTTTTTTAAATCATTTTATTTTTTTACTTAAAAAGTTGAATTTTTTTCAAATATTTTTATTACTAAATATATTTTCAGAAAGCAGAATCTGATAAGCAAAATATTGCTCTTAAAACTTCCTTAGATGCATCTGAAGCAGACAAACAGGTAAATACATTATTTTTTTTTAAATGAATATCTATGAAATGAACAAAAGTCTGCAAAAATCCTTAAATAATAATAATAATAATAAATGTAAAATTCCTTAGATTGCTATGTAGTTTGGAAGAGTTTTAATTGACAAGGTGAAATATATTTTTTTTAAAATCATTGATAAATCAAGTCATAAATAATAAATATACAATTGTCATCAACTAATTGGAAATATATAATGTTACAAAATTGCTTTTTGTATTAATTGCTTCTCAAAAAATTCCAAACACATCCTGGAATTTTAGATAGAAACTACCATCATTTTAACTGTAGTAGAAAAATTATTTTTAGATAGGTTTGATTTGAAATAGAATTATATTAGTTGTTTCATTATGGACAGATGCTATCTTGTTATCCATTCTTGTAAGCAAAAACACCTCAAATGATGCATATAACCAACTTTTAATTTCTGTTAATCTGTTTTCTCATTAAAAATGTTAATATTATGATTTTTCATTAAGTTATTACTAAGAAATTTGTTGCCCAACAAATTGAGTGGACAATTAATGCTAAATGTTAGGATTTATAGTTATTTTACATATGCATGTGGTGCATAATGTTGATATTAGAAACATTCTACTTGTGCTATCATTTATTTAAGATGAGCATATTGTTAATTTTAAATAAATAGAGCATATTATGTAATAAGCATTGCTCAGGTTCAATAACAATTTATTTGATAAATTTAATTAAAAAACAATGTAAAATAAAATAGAAATTAAATTTCCCTTGAAGTATATTTAACATTTTTGTCTCAAATGATTACATGCCAAATATAGTAATTTCTATTTAATACTCAATATTTTAATAATTTTTTATTTCATCTTCACTGATATTATTACACTAAATTAATTCTTCTAAATTAAATTATATTCTGTGAAAAGATGGTGTTTTATAGATATAAAACACTAAATGTTATCTTGCATATGTCAGTGCATTTTATTGGGGATTGTAGCATTTTTCTCACAGGAAATTTTGGCATTTCATTCCCATGAGAGAGGAATGTACGTTACTTGACAAATGTATAATAACAATCCACTCAAATTTGACATCAGGCGAGAAGTATTGGGGATAGTTATATGCAATTAGTGTTTTGTATTAACGAGAACAATCTGTCACTGAAATCTGATAGCAGATATTTGGTATCATGTATAATAGACTCATAGAATTAGAGAATTGCTGTGCGATCTTCACAGGTCGAAAAAAACTACAGATTGAATATGAACTATACCATGAGTTGTTCCATCATGATTAGTGATAGATCACGAGCTGAGAAATGTCTACTTCAATGAGAATGAGGGAAGCTGACCCCCTTATCTTGACAGATTGTCCTAAAAGGAGTTTTTTTTGGTAAAGAGGAGAGTTCTGCGATGAGTTGACCAGAAGTGTTTTGTTTTTTTCTTCTCTGAAGTGACTGAATAAGCCAGAGTTTCCATTTGTTTTTCAAAGGGACACACTTGTGGTTTCTGGTATCACATCAAGTGATAATTAAGTGTGTCCACGTGTTTTGAGATTCGACATGAGAACTCTGAAAATCTCCAATCTTGGAGTGAACTGTACTTATGATTTTATCATGTACTAGTGATCAAATTTTATTTAAAAAAATTTTTCATGTCTTTGTATAATAATACAGAATTCATTATATGTGTATATAAATATAGTGCTTGCAAATAAAAATTAAAGTGCTCTCATGAACCTGAGAGTGTCCCTCTTCATGAAGCCGTTATTGGTCTAATATAGGCCGAGACTTTACAAGATCTTAAAACCTTTTATTTCTTAATTTTATCTCATTTTCAATATTTAGTGTATTAGAAATAGAAAAAAATTTTTTGTTACATATTATATAATTATTTTTTTTTTTTTTTTTTTTTTGTATATGTCATATTATTCTCTTTTAAAATGCATGTCCTGAATTTTTAGTTTAGTAATAAAAATAATTTGCTGCAAAACATCTTATTAGGTTGCTATTCAATCATACATAGACATGCTAGTGTTAAATTGTTGTGGGAAAGTATATAAATATTACATGAATTCATCAAGTATTAATAACAGTAGATAAAAAATTTTTAAGCCATAATGTTTTATTCATAAATTTTCACAGTTTATTATTACATAAAACAAAAGATGTTCTTTTTAACGTGATTTTTTTTTTTGTTTAAGTCCTTAAGTCAAAAGATAAGTGGTCTCGTCTCTGTCAAAAATGTGGAGCTTGAAAGACTTCAGAAATCTGAAAGTTATGAAGTGCAATTGAGTGCTTTAACTCAAGAGAAAGCTAGTCTTCAAAAAAGAACTTGGTAGTATTTCTTTTTTTTTTTTTACAAATTATAAAATTGAATTCAGGTTTTATTGCATATTAAAATGTTAAATTGTAATTTGCAATTTATTTATTTGATACTTTACTATCATTTTAAAATAGCTTGTCAAGAAATATATTTTTTGTTCATTACTTCATTCATTTTGCTTTTGTTTTGGCAAATTCTGAACTATGTAGAATTATTTAATTGTCATGTTTGGGATGAAATCAACCCTCAGTAATTTGCAAATTCTTAAATTTATATTCTTTTATCTTATTTTTTATGTTTTAATTAATTTTACTTACGTTTGTTTAGAACTTATATTTATAAATCTTAGTGGATGAATTATTTGATCTTTAAGTTCCTGTTTACTATAATGAATGTGATCTTAACCAATTCAGATTTTTTTTTTTTTTTTTTTGTGACTGTCAAAATTTATTCTGTATATGCGTACAATATTTAATTTATCAGTTAGTGTAATACTATTTTGTTGATTTTCTCAATAAAAAGTAATATTAATTTTTCTTTTATTATACTCAAATTGATAAAACACTTTCTGTTAAATGTGCCTCTAAGATGTCATCTTTTAAGACATTATAATGTAAAAAGGTACTTACGTATTAACGCCACCACAGCTACAGATTTGGCGGTTTTTAAGTGCCGCCAATCTACACATAAAATTTTTGTGACAAATCATAAAATATATAAAACACTATTTAAAATCAAAACACTTTATTTAAAAACAAAGTAGTCAATCGGATTTTGGTGGAAAATGGGCCGATATAGAGTTTAACATGGATTCAAAAACAGTCTCTATTTTGGGGCATTGGCAGCTCTTTATTGGCACATTAGCACAACTTCTGCTGCGGTGGCGTTAATACGTAAGTACCTGTAAAAGTATTATTTATTTTATCTACAAATACAAAGAGTAAGTTATACAATAGTTAAATTATATGTTCTGTATTAATTTTAGATTCTAATACATTTTTAAAATTCATCTAGGATCTTGAAGATCAACTTTCTGCTGCAAAATCTGAATGTTCAGAACTTCAAAAAGAACTAGGCAGTATAAACACAAATGTACAAGAGCTTGGCTTAAAACTGAAAGAAGCAAAAGAACAGTACACTTTCTTAGAAGAAAAGAACAAATCTGAATCAAAAAAGAAGTTCTCTTATTTAAGTTAAGTTGATTTTAATTTTGTAATTTTAAATATTGCTAATTACATAGTTAAGTTATTTAAATATATCAGAATTTTAACTTTAATTATATTCAATTTTAAATTTTTTTATGCAACTTTTTATGTATTATATTTAATGCTTGATTGTTTTTTTGATGTATTTAATATAGTCTAAAAAAATGATGACAAGTTTTCACATGGGAAATTTCCATTGAAATATTACTTTTTAACACAAAGCTCTTCTCAAAAATAATGACTTGAACTAGGTGTTTTAAGATTTATGTTTATTGATGCTGCTTTATATAAATTTACCTAAATAAAAAAAAAAAATATTATTTTTATTCTATTACAATTTTTTAATAGGGTTTTTATTTGATTTTCATAATTATACATTTTTATTAAATAATATGTGTGTAATACTTATTAATCATGCAAACAATTGAAATTCTTGGAATCCTACTGACAAAATATTATTGATGTTTAAGTTAATTCTATTTTTAACAATAAATTCCTGTTTTATGAATACAAAACTTCATTTTAAATTTTTTATGTTAATCTATGTATATGTATGAAGTCAGAAATTCATTTGTATGCATTTTTTATAAGTTCCTTTCAAACTAAAAAAAAAAAAAAAAAAAATTAGCTAAAAGGCAGCGTGCAAATGTTTTGTGAGCTTTTAAATTGTATATTTTCTTTTAGATTGTATCTTCAAGGAAGCTGAGCAAATAGTGCAAGTTGCTGTTGATGACTTAGACAGGCCTGTTTTGTCTGTAAATAATTGCCCACCTGGTGAGTATTTTTAAAAGAAAAATATTAATTTAGTTCTTATTTGGGTTTATTGTTATTTTTAAGTTAAATTATGAAGAAGGTATTTATATGTTATGTTTTACATCTTATAGAAATTTTCCTTCAACAATTAAGTAACATAACAGTAACTACAGAGCAGTTTGAAAATTCATACTTGAAATTTGCAAAAAATCCTGAAGGTAACTATTTTTCTGCTTCTCTTAATTATTATCAAAAACATCTTTATTTCTGTTAACTGTTTCAAAATTTATCATGCATAATATGTGTATAATTTTTTTATTTACCATTCAAAATACATATAAAGTTTCACCTTTTTTTATTTAGATATTGAAGATATTTTACAGTCAACAATGTCATTCACTCATAAACTAACAAATATCTTAACAGAAGGTAAAGCTACTTCAAATGCATCACCAAACATTGAATTAGGGAGACCGTAAGTGTTAAATTTTTTTATTATTATTATATATCTTTTATCTGTTCAGTTTCATTGCACTTAAATAGGTGTTTATCAATTCTATTATTGAAGAAGAAGAATTTTTTTCCTGTAATTCCTTGCCTTTTAATTAGCAGTACCATATAATCTGGAGACATCATTTTTGATTGGAAAAAAAAATTATTGTATAATCTATAAATAAGTAGCACATATTCTCTGATATACCAGTCAAGTTTTGATTTTATGCCCATAGCATAAAACTAACAGAATGTTTTTAATTTTTGATGCTACATGTATTTTAAAAAAAGTCTATGTATATTGGGGATAATGTTTTGCTCTTTTTATTTCCAAAAAACATTTTTAGGAGACAATTTTATATGATTAATTTTCATGAAACTTTTGAGAAAAAAAAGTGAAAGATAGACTCATAGATTTTATGCTACAACCTATTGTCTGCACCACACATTTTTCAAAAGAAAAATTCATATTTTCTCTGAAACATAAGTATAAATTATGGCTGGTCAAATTAGAAGAAATAAATATTTAAATTTTATATTTTAATGCGATAAATTATCATTGATAGGTTTGCCATGAATTATTCTGTAGGTATAGCAGAGTTTGATATTTTAAAATACATTTTCATTTAAATTAGTTTTATTTTTATAAAGTTCATATACAAGGAATTTTATTTAAATTACCTTTCCACCACTGCTTTTATATTAAATATGATAGTAAAATGTGAAAATAAATAAACTTTACCATTTTTTTTTTTTTTTATATATATTTTAGAATTGGCTCAGTCATGTAAGCAATTAGGCCAGTCTGGTCTAAATTTGTTCCAAGTTCTCCAAAATAAAAGGTATTTATTTATTGTGTATGTGTGGTGATAATTGCATTTTTTTAAATGTATTTCATAAAATACATTTTTATTTAGTCATGATTAAAATACTTAATTATGTTTTATTTTAAAGATGTGTATTTATATTTTAATTGTTGCAGTTGTTATACTTAAATAACAAAGATTAAAGTATGAAAATTTTCTTGTGGAAAGTTTTCTTTTACAGAGTCTTTTCATATATAAAATTACTTTTATTTTATAGCTTCCCAAAGTGACGTGTTAGAAATTTTTAACAAGGTATCCTCAGAAATTTCAAATACCATGAAAATCATGGAGATTTTAGTACCTAATATGTCTCAGGACCAATCACACAAACTTGGGGATATAATTGAAAGAGAATTAAAGCAAATGGATATTGATATTGAAGAAGCTGCTCAGAGAATTCAAGTATACACTTTAATTTAATTTTTTATTTGTAAGATTCATTTCATAAATGTTTGTACTTAGTATTGTGCCCAAAAGTAAGACCAATTATTATTTTTCAAAAACTCTTTATTTATTCTTCCAAATTTATTTCATCGCCTTCAAAGTAATCCCCTCCGGACTCAATGCACTTATGCCATCGTTCTTTCAATCCTCAATGCATGCAAAAATGTCATTGGCCGGGATGGCCTTCAAAGCACGTGCCGATTCACTTTGAGTATCTTCGATCGACTGAAAATGGTGACCCCGGAGTGATCTTTTGAGTTTATGGAACAGCCAGAACTCGCACGGTGCTAAATCAGGTAAATGCGGTGGTTGTAGAACGATATGGATTTCAGTTTTGGTGAAAAGTCACGAAGAATCAATGCAGTGTGAGCTGACGCATTATCGTGATGCAAAAACCAAGAGTTTTTCTTTCCATAAATGTGGCCTCTTTTTGCAAATAGCTTCATGCAAACGACACATAACACTCAAATAATATTTCTTGTTGACAATTGGGCCCGGTGGAAAGAATTCACCACACCACGGTAACAGTCAACATGACCGTGATTGTTGAGCGACTGGCGCGTGCTCTTTTCGGTCTTGCTTCACCTTTGGCTCGATATTCACTCGATTGATCGGTTGTTTCCTTGCCGTAAGCATAAATCCGAGTCTCATCTCCAGTTATGATGCATTTCAACTTGTCCTGATAGTCAGAAAACATTGTTTCACACACTTCAACGCGACGATTTTTTCCAAATAATTCAGTGTCTTTGGTACCAATCGGGTTTGACGTGTTTGAGGCCCAAAACATCTTTTAGAATGAAATTGACTGATCTTTTTGAAAATTCAACATCATCAATAATGTCTCTAATTGTAAATTGACTGTTTGCAAGCACCAAATCTTTAATATTTTGGACATGAGCTTCATCGGTTGAGATTGATGGTCAATCGGAGCGCTATTCGTCTTCAATACGTTCTCTGCCTTCTTTGAACTGTTTATACCACTTGTAAACATTTATTTCCAATATAGGAATGCTTCTGCAACATTCTATACGTTTCCACAAAGAAAATTTAATACAAATTCTTTGCTTAATTAATTCAGACATTTTAAAAATCGCCGGAATCAGTTTTAGCGTCTCACAAGCCAATCACCAAGTCCTAACTCAAATGCTAATGAATATTTTGATGTCAAATTTCACACAGATGTCAAGAACAGTGCCAACAACTTAAAGGGGAAAAATTGAAGTTCCCTATGCCTGGGAAATTTAAATTGAAAATTGTTTTTATTTTTGGGCACAGTAGCAATTATTATTTTTTGTATAAATTGTAAGAAATATTAACTAAAAAAATCTTTTATCGAGCACATATTACTTAAATATAAAATTGCCAGAGCTTTGACTTTCTTAATGGTAACATGTAAATTATCCATAAGAGTAATGCTAATTTCTACTGAAGAGTGATTTTAAAACTAAAATTTATCTTAATGTATCCCACTATTCTTCTGTAAAATATATTCATTTTTTATTTTAATAATTTTTTGTAACTATTGCTATTGCTTTAAATGTATGCTTTTTTTTTTTTTTTTACTAACCCTAAAATTGATAATAAAAATTTATATCTATAGAAAGAATTATAGAGTTAATAAAAAAAAAAAAAAAAAAAAAAAATGTAATTTTATGTGGCATTTTTTTAGAATTGATTCTTATGAAATTTTCAGAGCAAAAATTTACACAGCACCCTATACTCACTGAAATTTAAAATTTTTTTTTTAATATTTGGCAGTTAAATAACCAAGCCAAGCATGCAATAAAAAAAAAAATTATTATTATGTACATGTTAAAATAGTGTTAACCATTTTATTTATTAATACTGCTTTTTTTTTTTTTTTTAACAATACTTAAATTAAAATTTACAAGCAATAATTTCATATTCAATGAAAATTTTAGTATTGTTTGGGTATTACTAATGTAATTATTTACTGTATGAACAAATTGCATGGAGAAATATTATAATTAGATAATATTAAATTAATAATGTATTTTTGGTATGAAGTATTATCATAACTTACTTTACATTTTATTTTTAAATTACATTCTTAACTTTATCTAGGAATTGCTAAATAACAGTAAAGCTGGTGATTCAGGAATGAAACTGGAAGTTAATAGCAAGATCTTGGATTCATGCACAAATCTAATGCAGGTAAATTTTTTAATTTAATTATAGTATTCTTCAAATTTAGTGAATTATTATTTAGTAAATAAAAAGTGAAAGAAGCATTTTTAAATCAATAATTATAAATAAATTCCTGTTGTGAAGAAATTTAGTTATTTTAATTCAAATTTAGTAATAATATTTTTCCTTACTTATATGCATATAAATGATTGATGTGATTATGAACAACAAAAACAAGTAACGAAATTATATGCAAAGTATCTTATGCGGTTTTTAACAGTTGTTCTTTCTATAAAGCATAGTTTTTCTATGTATTATTTATTTATTGCTTTACAAATTTTCTAAATTATTTTTAGTTTTTAATTTTATGTGTGATTTTTAATCTTGTTATATATTTTTATTGTTAAAGATTTTCAATAATTTTGAACTGAAAATGTGTTGATTTTTACAGAAGAAAATTGATTTTTTTTTAATGTGATGTTTGTATGGAAATTATTCTGTTTTTGTTTATTTAACTTTTTTTTTTGTAGGCCATTAAAGTCCTTGTCCATGCATCTAAACTTCTTCAAGAAGAAATAGTTTCTCAGGGAAAAGTAATTTCTTCAATTTGTTATTGAATTATATAAGACAATTTATTTAAAAATTTTAATTTAAAACAAAATATCTTTTTTTTCAGTGTAAGAAAATTTTTAGTAAATTTTAGATGGGCAAAAGGAATTATGAATAATCCTATGAAGATAATTAAATCACTTCATAATTCTATTAATAAATTGCCATATAGTTTATTTCATTATTTTGCATTAAAGAAAGTTTTATATTTCCTAATATAAAACTTACCACAAAAGTTTATGTAAGTATTTTGTTTGTAACTCCTTTTTTCCCCACTTTATTCTTTTTTTATAGGGAACAGCATCAGTCAGCGAATTTTATAATAGAAATCATAGATGGACAGAGGGTCTTATTTCAGCTGCAAAAGTTGTTGGTTTGGGAGCTAGATTTCTAGTGTAAGGATTATTTGTTTTTATTACATAATTATTGTTGACTTTTGTTTAACTCTGATTATGCTTCCCAATAAAAACTACATTTTAATCAGTTTATATGAGAACTGCTTTAAGCCATCACCTTTTATGGATAAGCTTGAAGGGGACATTTACCAAGAGGGAAGTGGATTTAACAAGAATCAGCTGCCTTTTACGTTTTTTATTTATATTTGTTATTCATCTGAATGACATTTTTAGTATTGTACATTAAATGAATTTTTTCCTTAATTTCCTTTGATATGGTGCTTTATGAAATTATATTTTTTACTATTTAATAATCAAATAATGCATTTTTTATGTAAAAATTTAATATACCAATACATTTGTTCTTCTTCTTTAGAATGACATTTTATTAATTTACTTTCTTTAAAATTATAAAAAGTATGCTTGTTTGAAATATATAACTACATTTATCCTCAAATAAAACTTGTGAAATATTATGGAATTGCATTTTATATGTATTTAATTGTATTATATATTGATAAAAAGAGTCATTTTTTAACTTTAATGTTGTTAAACTTAAGGTAGGTTTTAAAAAAATACATTTTGTTATGGTGCACACACACTAATATATTAATATTTTAATTTTAATGTAGCAATGCTGCTGATAAAGTTGTTAGTAAGCAAACAAAGTTCGAAGAATTAGTTGTGGCTTCTCAACAAATAGCTGCAGCTACTGCACAACTTGTTATTGCCTCACGTGTAAAAGCAGAAAGAGGCAGTGAAAAAATGCTTAAAGTTTCTCAAGCTTCAAAACATGTTACTGAAGCAACTGGGCAAGTTGTTGCTACTGCTAAAAGCTGTGCTGAAATGGTAGAAGAATCTGGTATGTGTTTTATGATATTATTCTCATAGTAAAAACATAAACAATTTAGTTATATTTCTGGTAAGATAATATACAAATTTATCATACTAAAAATATATTTTTTATTATTTAAAAACAAACCAAAAAAACTTATGGATACTTTTTTAATTTTTTTTAAATAAATAAATTTGTTTTTATTTTAAAACTAATTTTGAGAAAATACTTTAATTATATTCAAAGGAAATTATTTATAATTAATGCTAACTTCACTTTTATTAATTAATACAATTAAGAATTAATGTTATAGATTGAATTCTTTTTATTAGTTAGTTTCATAAATGTAAAAGTTATATTTCATTGAAAATCCATGGGTAAAAAAAATTGAATGCTTTTCATGAGACATGAATGTTTTTTACATGTGTAGTTTATTTTTAAGGTTTGTAATGGATATTTCATCAAATTTTAAATTAAATTTGTTCTAATAATTAAAAGGTATTCCCATTTTAAAAATTAATTTCTTCATCTTTGATTATCCTGTATGATTTTATTAATATTAAAAATGATGCATGAGTTATAATTCTAAATAAATACTTTTTTTTTTTTGTAGAAGAGATGGATTTCTCTAAACTTTCTCTTCATCAAGCAAAAAGATTAGAAGTGGAATCTCAGGTATTATATATATAAAAAAAATATTAATAAATTGCTGATTTTAAAAAATGTGACCGAAAAATATTTCTTTTATATTTTGTTTTCTTGAATAATTTTAAATCATATTTAACTTATACTTGTAACATAAGATATTCTCAGAGTTGTGCAAAATTTTTACAGTTAAATAAAAAGATTAAGATTTTTAGTGATCAATATCTAAAATCAAATTTTGCAATTAAGTTAGAAATGTTTCTAGATATTTGTAATCAGTAATCATTTGATATGTTTTATGTAATTGACAACTTGTAAGATGGTTGATTTACAAAAGGTATTGCTGTTGTCTGCATAGTGCCAATAAAAATGAATATTATAACATTCCAGAAACAAAATGCTCAAATCTTTGTTCCAATTTGCAATTATTTATTTTAAACATAAATGATTATTTTATATTTCTTGAATACATTGTATCACAGTTTAATCCTATTTTTAGGTGCGTGTTTTAGAATTGGAAAGTATGCTAGTTAAGGAACGAGTTAAATTAGCAGGATTAAGAAAGAAACATTATCAATTAGCTGGAACTAGTGAAGGATGGGAAGAAGAGGTAAAAAGAGTTTTCATCTTTTTAATTTTTAATTTATATTATTTGTCTATGTAAATTTGATATTCTTGAACAAAAAATAAATTTAGAAACTATTTAAAAATAAATAAAATAACTAATCTAAATAAATTTAGAAGCTATTTTTTAAAAAAAAAGCTGTTATTTTTTAATGGCAATGTGTTCCTGTTAAGGAAAGTATTTATATTGCATTTATTAAATTCGCTGTAGAGTTTAATATTTTTCTTTTTATCAGGATAGACTTACTGTATATAAATCAATATTATTTGTTGATTCATTTTGAAATATAAATACTTTATAAAAATGATATTAAATTAATTATTTTATTCTTCAATAATTTACAATATTTTTTGTATTTATTACTAATTAAGTAATGTATTTAGGCAATTAATTTTTACTTTTCTTTAATATATGTTTTCCATTTTTGAAGTATAAAAGCAAATTTAAAAATAGAAATATTTAAATTATTAAAGAAAAAAATTGTTTTTATGCATTATGAAGAATCGGAACACTTTATTTTTTATATTAAAAATTATGAATAATGTGAAATAAATAAATTAGTTTTTTTAAGCTAGTTATTAAAAGGTTAGTTAGTTTTTATAAACAAGTTATTTTTTTTTTTATAATTGAATTCATGATATATAGAATTAAACAGATTTATACTACCTTATAACATTTGAATGTAAATGAAATTTTTAAATAAAATTTAAACTTACATTTTTGAAAATGTTTTGATTTGTATTTTGAACAACAAATAATAAAATTTTAATACTTTTGTATTTTAGGATTTTGCTTCATGAAACTCTTAAGGATCTGACATACTAAAAATAAATGAATAAAAAAAAAAGTGACAGGTGCTTTATGTTCATTCTTAATATAATGGATATTTTGAATAATTTATAAGCACCAAACTTTGTTATAAGATTTATGTTATTTCTGATTGAGTTTTGATCAGATATTTTGATAACTTATGATATTATGTAGGATATATGTAAATAACTTTTAAGTACCTTTATATTCAATATTTCTCAATCAGACATATAAATAATATATTTTAACATCTTAGTCATGCAGCTTTTAGTTACTGTTTGATTTATAGTATTAAATTGCTGTTATATATATGCATAATATTTGCTTTTGTAATATTTTTAATTCAGACATGGAATATATATATTCTGTAGTGTACATTAAAAAGAACATCGAGGCATCAAAATTTAATCATTATAAAGTGTAGCAGTTTCTCTTCCAATGCTCATATTATTATGTATGTTTTATTATGTTGTTTCTAAGGAACTTGAATTTTATAATGTAACCAACAACCAAAGAATTTTTAAAAAGAAAAAAATATATATTTGTTATTCACTCAAGTAACTTCTTAATTTTGAAAATTTAAGTTAATTCTTTCTTGAATTATATTTATATGTGATGTTAGACTATATATAAATTACAAAAAATTGAAAGAAAATTTTTTTACTGAAAATTTATCAAAATTTCAAGAGCTTAGAGTTTAATGCTGGATAAAGTGATGCAGGATGTCTTGCATTTTTGATATATTCCACTAGCGCTTATAGACAGTATATATATTTTTTTATTAGTTTGCTAAATAATCGTACCAATATATTTCCTTAGTTCATGGTCATAAAATTATTGATTGCAATTTTTGTGTATTTGAGTGTTGTAGAAGTGTGTTAAAAATAGGTGTTTTTAAAAATGATTAATCCCATAAATGAATTTTTTTGTTTATGCTACTAAAAGTTGCATGGCACTGTTATATCAAAAACATTTGTGCCTTTTTTCATGTTTTGAAAAAATTGTTGATAAATGTAGGCTATCATTGTCATAGAACTGTGTGAAGTAAATAATTCATTTTAGAAATATGCATCTTTTTCTCGTAGTTTGTAGATAAATTCACAATTTAAAAGTTAATTTTCATAAAAGTGATGTAAATTGTGTTATAGTATGTTTCTATATGTTATTTATCATCTATTTAGAAGTCAAAATTTTTTGTATTAAAATATTTTTGATTTTGGATGCAAACAACTTTTTAAATTAAAATTTTGTATATTTTTTAATGTTTCAGTTATGCATCCGTCCAAGTAATATACTCTTTTTGTCAAAATATTATATCTGCAGTTATTTAAATAAAACTGAATCTGTAAATTACAGTTAAATTAAATCACCATTCTTGATAAAATTTATGAATAAATTATTAATAACTAATATGTTTATTATTTATTGAAATGATTTATAATAAAGGGATTTAGTATTAAATTTTTCATATACATATTGTCAAAAATTATTAATATGCTTTAAAATTGGTGAATACATTAAAGAAAAGCTGAATATTGTGTTTATTATCCTTTATACAATTTTTAGAAATAAAAATCCATTTGTGTTATATACATTTTAAAACAAGGGCTTATTTTTCTTTCAGTGCGTTCAATGTTGCAGTTTTAGCTGAATTTTATGTAACTTGTGATAATGATTTTAAAATAAAAAGTCACAAGTATTATTTTGTAACATATGTTAATGGTATGAAAGCTTTAGAGAAACATCTTATGAAATATTTGAAAAAAAAAAAAATTTCTGTTTTATATTGTACTTTGCCTGTTACTTGTTATTGTAGATTTCACACTATTGATGATGCAAATTTTTAATGTTTTGTGCAAGTGTCAATTTTTATAATGCTATTGGCAGTATTCTTAAAATTCTAAAAATTAAATTGTGGTATCATTGAAATTATGCTCCAAAGTATATTTTTGTTACCTTTGTCTTGGATGTTGAGCTGTATAGATTAATTTTGCATTTTACAAATACATTTACTCAGTATATCAACCAAAAATTACACTTCAAATGTATATTCATGTGTTCCTTATTCTTATAATTTAAGCATTCCTTAACAATAAAGTTTATACATTTCTTTGATTTGGAATTTTAATGATTAGAACATATTTGTAAGGATCCATCCATATTAAATTGCCACCCTAATACTTTACCATAAAAAGTTGCAATTTATTACAGTTTTTATTATATTAAATTGGGCAAAACATAAGGATAAACTGTAAATACACTCTTAATTCATTATATTTTTTCATTTCTGGTAAAACAATATAGTGAATTTAAAAATACCTCGCATATTTTTAAAAAAATAAATTAATATTGACTTGCATGAAGTCACAAACTGTCTACTAATGTGCGCAAAAAGTAAGACCAATTTTTTTTTTTCAAAAACTCTTTATTTTTTCTTCTAAATTTATTTCATCGCCTTCAAAGTGATCCTCTCCAGACACAATGCACTTATGCCAACTTTTTTCCAATCCTCAAGTATGATAAAAAGTCATCGGCAGGGATGGCCTTCAAAGCGCACGGTGATTCACATTGAATCTCTTCAATAGACACAAAATGGTGTTCACGGTGGTCATCTGAGTTTAGGGAATAGCCAGAAGTCGCATGGTGTGAATACGGTGGTTGTGGAATGATATGGGTCTCATTTTTGGCATAAAAGTCACGAAGAATCAATGCAGTGTGAGCTGGCACATACAGTGTTTGGGTACCAAGTGGCCCGCAAGATCATTTGGGTCGGCCACCCCTGTTCAAGACAGACATCGTAATGGATTAGCACGCAGATCTCCATATATATCTGTGTCAACTACCAGTGAAAATTCATCTGAAGTTGTCTTCAAGTGATTTGGCTTGAATGGGATATTCTATCTGGTATATACACTGATGGAGCCTCTAAAATAGCTAGCAGAAGGAAGGGACTTGCTCAATTTTTAAGTTAGCAGTAATTTCATTTTCGGTATACTTAGAACCAGTTTGTTACTATCACATGGTTAAGCATCATCTTCACATTAATCAAATTAACATATGAATATATCTATCTAGCACTTACTGTAAAAAATCACTGTCTAATTCAAAACATGTTTTTCTGTATGTGAACACCTAATTACATTTAACCAGTCAAATGTTCATAAAAATGTTTCGTTACATTATCAATAAAAAAAAACTAATACAATCGGATGGCTGATTTTCTTAATATTAATATTAGTATGCATAAATTCCCTACAAATCAATATTTTTGGTAACAGAATAAAAAAAACTTTTGAAATGGAAAGAATTCCATTTCAAAACTGGAATCCCAATATCATTATCATTAATTAATTTCTTAGGATTAATTCCATTTTACAACGCAAAAAGAACTCTAGAATGCTTAAATCATTAAGTTAGTTCTTAAAAACGATAAAAAGAGTAATGCATGCTTTATCAAAATGCTTCATCTCTGTCAGGTTGGTTATATATCTTAGTTTTATTTCCTTTTAATACAAATGTAGGTCAATTTGTTTCTAAAATCTACCATGAAGGCATATATTTCTTTATTAGACATTGTATAATAAGTCTCCTGTGATGCAGCCAGGATAAGGGTGAATTAACTATAAAAATATATCATTAATGAAGTGAATGACAAAATCAAGTCCTCAACATAAAAAAGGAAGGGGAAAAAAATACAAGAACAATATATTTAAATATCTACACATTCTTCATGTATAAAATATCATGAAGAGCTAATGCAAGAACTCAGAATTTCAGGAAAAAGCATTTTCTTTCATATATTTCTTATTTAAAACAATCCTATCCTTCATTAAAACCCTCCATGATTCCAAAATTCTCAAACATTCAACATACATTAATGTAATGTTTTATAAAATTTTTGTATGGATTTACTAACATAAAATAAAAATATATAAATACTCGATATGAATTCATAGTGCTTTTAATTACGATGTTCTCTTACATATATTATGAATAAATTATTTATTCATTCATAATGTCTGCATTGTAAGTTCAAAGCAAGATTTTAAAAAATATTAATGATTCTAGCATCAAATAAATAAATAGATTAACAAAATAAATTTTCAAAAATTTAATTTTCTATACACATGAAAGTGCATTTCTTTCCCGCATAAAATAATATGTATAAATTTTTATTGGTGTAATATCTGATTTTTTTTTTTTTTTTAATTTTTCTCAATATAATACCAAATAATTTACTATAAAATTACAAGTAACTTAGATTGCATCTAAATTACATGTCACTAATGCAAAATTTAATGGTATATCGAAAAACCACATTTTAAAAACGTATCGTTTAACAGTCTTTACCGAACGAAAATCATATTTCGCAAGAAATCGACTGAGTGATTTAAAAAAAAAAATTATCCACTCATCAAAATAAGGTAGGGCTATTTTTTTTTAACTGAATCTTTCTTCTGAAAACCAATATTAAAGATTTATTATACTATTTACAGCAAAGAAAAAGTATTTTTCTGTTAGATAGAAACCATTTAGTTTCAACAGTAATTATTGCTGAGTGTTTTAACATTCTGCCGAGAACCGCCATTTTGGCACTTATTTCGTATCTTATGGTTTTACCTATTAACTGAGATGGATTGCACAATATGGCAATTGCCAAATGATGAGGGAAGTGCCATAAAAATGCTTCAAGACTATAGAATTATCCATAGAGAAGGGCAATGCTCGAATAATCACCAGATGAAATTAATGTTTAGTTCTAAAGAAGCACCAAAATGGCAGTGTTATCTACGATCATGCCGAGAAAAAGAAAGGACTCGAACGCAAACGTGGTTTGATGGGTTACGCCTTCCTATTCTCACAGCTGTTCGTTTCATTTACATGTGGTGTCAAGAGTTAAATTCAATTGATTTATGCGAAATGCAACTTGAAATGAATCATAATACCGCCGTGGACTGGAACAATTATTTGCGTGAGGTATGTGCTAATGCTTTGCTATCCCGACCTAATATTGAAATTGGTGGAAGCAACAAAATTGTTGAAATATACAAAAGTCTATTTACAAAAAATGCACTTCCACTTCAAAATGCTTTTTTCGCTGGACATGCACTTCCTAAACAGCGGGTTTTCGGCGGTTTATATCGAGAAACAAAAATGAATGTTTCAACCATTCTGGATCGTTCAGCTAAAACATTAATGACCGCGATTGAAGAAAACATAGCAGATGAGAGTGACATTGTTGGAGCGCGTATGAGACAGATGAATTGCATTAACAGTTCAATATGAACCATAAATATAATTTTGTTGACCCAGAAACTGGATGTTAAACCGGTGGACGTTTATGGAATCTAGCAAAACGGAACAATAAACGACAGCGAAGTACTACTCTTCAGCACCATCTAGGATCAAACTCGATCGAGTTTATGTGGCGCCATTTATATCCAAAACTGTCAGGGTTTCAGTAATGCTAAGAGATATTAGTAATTTTATACCTGCTTTTGAAGTTTGATTTTACCATCTCATTTGTATTACAGTATAGTTTTTAGTGTATATAAATATTTTTTCATTCTATTGTTTTCTAAATTGATTACAATTACATTAAAAGGCTAAATAGTACTCTAGTGATCGAAATAATGGGGAAAAGACTTACTAATATTTACTTTCTGATGATTTTTTGATTTGGTTACAGTTACATTTAGAACTAAGCCATAACTCGCTAATTGAAAAATGCCAAAAAAATGTACTTATTTACTTTTAGTAAATGGGCCTGAATGCCGAGTGGCTAGCGCTCTGGCGCTGGGTACCACAGGTTTCGGGTTCGATCAAAGGTCAAATTAGGAGGAAAAAATAGCTTAGAAGAAAAGCGATTTTTTTTCTTCTAGACAGTTGGGGAGGGGGGGATAATAAATCAGTCAGAGCAGGATGAAACAAAGGAGCAATACCTGGGCATGACGCAATAGCAAGGTTTGGTTGTTGCTCTACGGTCATTTTGTGCACACTTTTAGGCTAATAAAACCGGGACCTACAGTTTTAACGTGGATTCTGAACCACTAACAAGCATTCATACCATCACCAGGGATTCGAACCTGAAGCCTATGGTACCAAATGCCAAAGTGCTAGCCAATTGGCCATCAAGTCGCCGCAATAACAGGGAGAAAATCGTGAATCCTGAGTAGGAATTAATTAAAAATATTTAGAACAGTGTGAGGTCTTTTGCTATGTTTGGGGAAGAAATATCATAATCCTAATTTTGTAGGGCATTTAAAACTGGGTTATTGATGTTTCACATATCATTATAGAATTTAGCAGAAATTATGCAAACAAATTGCCTTAAAATTGGAAACGAGAGAGCGCGTCTAATATCATCGTTACGAAAGTACCAGGGTGAATTTTTTAACATTCTAAGAGTTTATTATCAAGCCTTTTGAATGATTTTTTAAATTAGTACCTCCAGCAGAACCCCAAACTGGGCTTGCATAAACTAATGCTGGAAGAAGATAAGAAGAGATATATTAGTATTTTGAAATTAAGAGGTAAAGCATAGTTTCTATTGATTAAAGGATAGAGAATTCTAAATTAAGTATTAAATTTATTTCTAATTCTTTTATTCAAACGCATGATGACCCCACTATAACTATGTCAACTGGGAAAATTTGTTATTCTTTTGATATAGACTAATCACATTATTTTGAAAGTAAAATGATAAAAAAAATGTTTTCGAATTAATGAATGCAATACATTTCACAATTAAAAATGAGAATATTAAAGGATAAAATAAAAATATCGCACTGAAAGTATTTGTTCTTAAACTTTTGTAACTGGATTTTATCTCCATTTTTTTTTCTAGAATGATAAACTGTTGTAATTATACATTCTTTTAAAAAAAAAAGCAGATTAGTTTAAAAAGCTAGTCACAACAGTTTTCACTCTCTCTAAAATGGTTTTTATACGTTTTCAGTTCCACTTTGCAATAGCAGCAAGACAGTTGAATGAAAATCCATGTTTCAGTTTCCGAAGGATTCCATGGGACCGAGGAATACTGGCCATTCCAAAAAGTGTTTTATTCCTATAAAATATTCCACTGTTTTTGTGTATAATTGATATGTAATAAATTTAGTATGAGGTATTTCTTTTAAAATATTTATATTTTGTTATCTTTTTTAAATTCTATATCTCTCCATGCTCACAAGTTTTTACGTAATTTAAAAAGAAATTATCATCCTAAAACATTAAAACACATTTTTTTATCTCTAAATATTAATTTACCAATTGAACAGTCCTCTAAATACGTTTTAGGATTCATAAAAACAAAAATTAATTTTCTAAAGTACATGAAGATAAGGAGGTGTTATTGAAAGCTGGAGCTCGCGAACGCTGTCCCAAGCAGTTTAATTTAGGTTGGACGTAAACGTAACTCATGTAAAAACTTTTCCAGCTTCGAGGAAATAAAGAATAATAGATTTCATTTCTGCTAGTGTCGGTTTGTGGTACCTCATCAAAGGAACCTCAACCATTCGAAAGACAACTGAGAAATGTTTGTAAAGGATTTATGTTCCTCTTCAAACTGCAATGTCTAGGGCAGGATGGGCAAACTACGACCTGCGGGCCAACCCGGCTCACCGGAGGATTCTATCCATCCAGCGGATAGAATTTTAATTTGCCTTCCGAGGCAAATTAAAAGAAATGTATATTTATATATTATATATCCATCTCCTTTTCTACTTTGATTAAATATTGTTATTTTTTTTTTTTTTTTTCAAAGGACTGATGATCTTTTATTTTCTCATTTTTGTTCTACAAAACATAAATCGACGTAAATAGCAAGCACAGACAGCTTTCAATCGGTAAAGTGTTAAAAGCGGAAGTTCTTTTGTTAGTTATAGCTGTAGATTGGTGCCAACAAGCGTTATCTCTTTCTCGGGGAGCAGACATGTGGGAATCCAATATAGGTGAATTAGGACCTCACATGTGGCAGACTGCGCATTTTAAGCTCCAGCCAGCGACTTTTTTCTTTTGGCGTGATTTCTAATATTATTGATTGCTTTTGAAAGATTGCGGACTAGAATAGTGATGAAATTATTAAAAGTATACCGTAGCTAGTGCTATGTTTGCTTCATCTTATATATGTGAACAAGTGATTTCAACTATGAACCTTAGAAAGAATTATTTTTCAGAAGTAGACTGACAGATGAGCATTTAGCTCGTTCCCAGAATCAGTACACCTGACTTCGAACCTCAATATATTCAAACTTTTTTTTTTTTCGATTTTCGGCCTGCGACCGAAAAAAGTTTGCCTCATCCCTGGTCTAGGGGATAGAAGAACATTCAAGAAGGTTTCAAATGCAAAACCATTTTAAACAGAAATCTTCACAGCGTATGTTGAAACCACAAGTACAAATAGATATATTTGTAAAAAAGGAGTATAAAGGAGCAGTGTAGTGAGAGTTTTTACAACTTTTATTTCCCATTATTTGAGGAAGTATTAATTTCCTCTTGTATAGCATCAAGTTATTTTTTGAAAATAACGAAATTGTACACGCTATTTTTTTTTTTCAAATCTTCTTAAGGCGGATAAGATAATCATTCGAATAGAAATGATAAAAATTCTATAACATTTAATATAATACATCAGTTCTGGCGGATCAATAAACGAACTGATGGGTCAATCATCTTATTAAACTGATTATTAATTGATCTTTAGAAGAGATCAGCCAAAAGAACGAACGAATAAATAAAAAAAAATGACTGCTCACCTACCTTTATGATTGTCAATCAATCAGTAAGTTAATAAAAAGACATAAAGATATGGAATTTTTAATCATTTAATACTTTTAATTGTTTTTCAGATAATTCCTTTGGTTCATTTCTATCGTATGTATTATTTAGATAATTTTGTTTGTCATTGCATAAAAATCGCTGTTTTTCTCATTTCAGGCATCGTTTTGTATTATGCACAATAAAATAGTTTATCTTAAGGGGCCAGGTTCTCAGTACCAGAGGGCTTCAGATTCAAGTCACTGCAAGGGCCATGATGTTTGTAGTAGTTCTGAATCCATTTTAAACCGTAGATCTCTTTGTCTTGTTAGGGTATATTTAGAGCGTTGGGCGAAGACAACCCCCCTGTAAAAAAAAAAAAAAAACCATCTCATGACTGCTTTGGGCTCAGCATAAGGCTGTTACGCCATGAAGAAGAAGTTTATCTTTAGGTAATAACTTAAATTTCCATATTTACTTAAATTCAAATTATGATGATAAAAAGGACAATCTATTTATTAATTTAAATAAAACAATTAATTATAATTTTTAATGAAGGGATATTTAATTTTATAAGCAAAAAATTATGTTTATATTTTTGTTCAAACTAATTTAATTTTTAATGGCATGTAATTTTGTTACTTTGCATGTTTATTCTTTTTGCATGGTAAAATTTTAGTAAGGCACGCTTATAATAAAATTTATTACTTTTTTACCAGCCATTCATTTATTTATTTATCAATGATATAATGTGCTCACATAGAAAAAATCTTTAATTTCGATACTTACGTACTTACTTATAATCGTGCTTTGAATTTCTTTTTTTTTTTTTTTTTTTTTAAAATAAATAATGTTTAATTTGACAAATTTTATCTTCAATTAGTACGTAATATGAGCATCTTAAAAAAGAAAAAACAGATCCCCTAGGGGAAAAAAAAAGAAGGGATTTTTAAAAGAACAAATTAGCATATATAATTCAAAAATTAAGATTTCTCTATTTGTTTTGCTCCAGATTAGAAAAATACAGAAACCCTAGCGAGTCACTAGACAGATTTGATTTACTTGAAAGCTTTAATAGATTTCCGTAATGTAAAAAAATTAGATATTCAAAATATTATTATAAATTGCTATCAATCACTTTTAACAATAACGCATTTTACTTTTTAACAATAAAGCATTACATTATTAGAAAAAGTAATCGTATATTTTAATGTCACTTGTCACCAATAAATTGAAGTTTATTGTTAATTGTAAAGTAAATAAAAAGTCCTTTTTACTTTATTAAGAAATATTCCGTTTAGATTTTTGAATGAAAGGTATTCAAATATAATAAAAATACTACTGCATGTTATAAAAAAGAATCAGGAATAAAAAGGGTTAATTTATTTCATACATGTCCATTATGTTAAAATGTTTAGTTGTTTTCGCAGGAAAAAAATAAATATTTGTAAATTATTTTTTTATTTTATTTTATAATATTTTTTACAGATTAATGTAATGAAAACTTTGGTTTTAAGTACCAATTTCCTACTGTTTAAATAAAATAGACTTAATAAATCATTTAAGTTATTTTGACATTTAAGCATGAAAAAGAGCGATCATTCAATAACTTTTATTATTAATAGGGATCGCATTTTAAGGGAGAAAAAATATTGATGTAGTGGAATAATTTTTATTACAATTTTGCTAAGAACCGCTATGCAGTTCAATATGAAATCTCAAATTTCCTTGAAACAGAGAATTTTAAGAGTAAGGTGTATATAAAAAACATTAAAAAAAAAAAAGAGGAAAATAATATAATAATAATAATAATAATATATTCACACTTTGTTCGTTCCATCAAAAAGTATCAAAAAAAAAAAAATTTTTTTTTCCTCCTTTCCTTTAAATTTTAAAGCGCGCAACATTCGGCGTACGCAATGCATTGAGAGTTGGAATTTTTTTTTTTTTTTTTTTTAGGGAAATACTGGATTAACATTATTTATCAGTTCTCAATTTATAACAATAAAAAATTTAACTACAGGGCCACAGTGACGGTCGATTTTTTCATTACTTCACAGGATTTGATTAGAAATTTTTTACCTACTCGATGCGTAGAGTAGCGGTTCTCGGTGGTCACTATAATTAGACTTTTCAGCCCGTCAGTATATCGGAGATTGTTAAAAAATGTTTTTCGGTATAGTTATAAAAAAAAAAGGGGCAAGATTTGATTCTGTGCCTTGTAGTACACATGTACTGCAATATAATAACCATCACTATAAAAAACAGCAACTTTTTTTTTTTATCTAATAAAAATAAAGAGAGTGTACCTATTTTTAGTAAATATATTTTTTATATTTTTATTGTATATATTTTTTAAATGAATTTTTAAAAATATGAAGAAATTTTTCAGAAATTTTCATTATAATTTTCTATTTATTTCTTATTTATATTGTTAAAAATCAAGAATCATAAGGTTACATTGTTTATATTTCAGATAGTATCGTTCTTGTTATTGTAGATTATTACGGAGATCCTTGGCCGCGTAGCGGCCACTAGCTCCTTCTTTTGTAAAATGCTGAAACATAGCGGTGGTCTCATGCCCTTTGAGTTAATAAGCAAATAGATAATTAATTGCCCTTTTTTTAAAAAGAGAATTATTTATTTAATAAAATTATAAAATGAAAAAAATATCAAAAATGTAGATGTTGATGGAATCAGTTGCATGTAATAACCCCGAATGACAAATTAGGAGAAAAGCGAACTTTTTTCGTCTAGGCAGTTGTAAGGAATTAATTTAAAATATTTAGAACAGTGCGAGGTCTTTTGCTATGTTTGCGGGAAGAAATATCATAATCGTAATTTTGTAGGATATTTAATACAGGGTTATTAATTTTCGTACATCATTATAGAATTTAGTAGAAATTTTGTGAACAAATTGTCTTAAACTTGGAATCGAGAGAGCTCGTTAATATCATCATTACGAAAGTACCAGGGTGAATTCGTTAACATTCTGAGAGTTTTGTTCTCAAGCCTTTGAATAATTTCAAAATTTGTACGTTCGACAGAACCCCAAACTGGGCTTGCATAAGCTAATACTGGACGAAGATAAGAGAGATATATTAGAATTTTGAGATTAAGAGGTAAAGCTGAATTTCTATTGATTAAAGGGTAGAGAATTCTAAATTGAGTATTGAATTTATTTCTAAGGTTGTAGATATGCGATCTGTAGTTAAGTTTACTATCAAGGATAATTCCTAAGTACTTAGTTTCTTTAGACCAGGTGATATAATTATTGTATATTTTAATATTAGGAGGGTTATAGGATTTTTGCAAGTGAAAAGAACTGCTTCAGTCTTGTCCACATTTAATTTTATCTTCCAGTTAATGAGCCATTTTTCTAAATCAATGATATAATTTTGCAAATTTTCCTGGATAGTGCAAGTTTTTCGGCCTTGCGTTAAGATTGCAGTGTCATCAGCATAAAGACTAATTTTGATATTGTTCTTTTGTGGAATATCGTTGATAAAGATATTATAGAGGAAAGGAGCTAGAATAGAGCCCTGGGGCACACCAGCGTGAATATATCACGAATTGAGGAATCAGTATTCCCTACTGCGACAACAAAGTGTCTGTCTGAAAGATAGTTACGAATTACTTGAATCAAATAAGGAGAGTAATTGTAAGAAATGAGTTTGTAAATCAATCCATTAACCCACACTCTATCAAAAGCTTTGGCCACATCAAGAAAAATTGCAGCAGTTTTTCATATTTCCAGATAAATCCTTCAGCAACAGTTTCTGTGAGATTGTAGAGCTGATGAGTTGTAGAAAGTTTTTCTGTAAATCCAAATTGCTGTGGGATGAGAAGGTTCTTTTGATTTGACTCATTTTTAAGAAGGTTCAGGATGACATTTTCAATTAGTTTACTAATAGAAGAGAGTAAAGAAATTGGTCTGTAACTAATAGGAGAAGTAGGGTCCTTTCCAGGTTTAAGAATTGGGAGAATTCTAGCTGTTTTCCAAGACTTAGGATAATAACCAGTATGAAGAATAGAATCAGTAATTTTACATATCTCAAGTATTATTTTGAAAGGAAGGTTTTTTAACATTTTATTAGTAATTTTATCTATGCCAGGAGTTTTGTTAATTTTCAGTGAGGAAATGCAATTAATAACGAAAGATGCTTTAGTGATAGGAATTTCAGAGACTTGACAAGTATTAATAAAATTTGTGATAGTGGACTCAACGAGATTTTCTATATCATGATTATTAATATTGTTCTCAAGAAACTGTTCCTGAAGGCTGTCAGCTAAAACCTCAGCTTTTTGACTGTCAGTGGTGGCCAGTGAATTGTTAGAGCTTAGGGTTCGAATGTGAGAACGTTTACGTTTAAAAGTCCTGGGACAAGACCAGAAAAGAACCATCTTCGCAGTTTACGGTTTGCAGGTGTCTATCCCAAGTTTCATATTTATATCGAGCAATAGCTCTTCTCAGTAAAGTCTGCGAGTGATTATAATTAGTCTTACTTTGTGGATCACGAAAAGATTTGCCAGGTTTTACGGGCATGATTACGGTTAGTGATTAAGGTTTTAATGTAGGGAGGAAGATAACCACGATTGTTAGTATTAATTTGTTTCCGAGGCAGCATTGTAAGCATCAGTAATTATTTTTCGTCATATTTTCTGTATGATAGTATCGTTAATTTAATTTATACAACATGCTGGCCGAAGGAAGTTATCCCCCCTTTCCTGGCAAATGCGGTCGTGTAAATTAAATATTATTTTTAATATTTTTATTAATTATTATTAAAAATTAAATATAATAAAATGTATTTTAGTAGTATAAGTTTTTAGCTTTCTACTAATTTTCATTTTCATTTCTTTTTCAATCCTGATATATTTTTAAAAATATTCATAATTGACGATGCGGATGTCTGCTGTTAAGGATAGTAATTTCAAATATTAAGCGCATACAATTTAAACATTTTCAGTGTTAACCAATTTTTAGCTTTATATACTGAACTTATTCCTAGCGGCTGATCATGGAAGCTTTTATTCTCATGCTTCTATTTCTTTTTTGTTGTTGTTGTTTTCTGTCAGCAGAACTCGTTTTTGTATGTTTGTAAACATTATGGGAAGTCTGCTTAACATCCAAGCAGTTCTGAAACTTATTTTAGAATCATGAGCGATCATCCAATGATTAAATTGTTAGGTGATACATTGTTAACGCATAATGGTACTAAACAGACACTTTCTGTTTGTGAAGAATATAAATATTTCGGATTATATTATTCCGCCGAATGGTGTCCCTCATGTATTGCTTTTAAACCGGAACTTATACAATTTTATAAACAATTTAACGATTCAAATCGAATTGAAAAATTTGTCATAATTTACATAAGTTCCGATTATAAAGAGAAAGATTTCAAAGAACAATTTGCTACCATGCCGTGGCTTGCTTTGCCTTATTCAGATAGACATCGACAGGTATTTATTAAAAATTTTTTGTGTTTTTCTCTTTAAAATTTATGTTATGATAAATATGATAATAGTAAAAAATATGATAAAGCATTAAAATATAAGTAAAATATAGTTTGTGTTTTTCAAATGATTTTTGTATTTTTTGTTATTACATTTACATCTAGCTATTCTAAAAATTTATAGTTAGGTAAATGAATATTTATACATTATATTAATCTCTTTTCATGAATTTATAGTTAATAATTTTTACTGTTTAAATTGTTGAATAGTTTTCTTTTAAATCTTAAAGTAACTATGTAAGATATAATATAATTTTGAAGTGTTATAAAATTAAAATATCTGTATATATTTTCAGATGGAACTTGCCAGGCACTTTCGGGTACAAAGTATACCAGCCTTAGTAATAATTGATTCTCACTCTGGTGAATTAATCACTTCATGTGGTCGAACGTGTGTTATGGATGATCCAATGGGTGTGTGTTTTCCATGGCCAATGAGAGATCCTGTTGAAGTTCTTAAAGAAAGCACTCTGATTTCTTCTAGTGGTGATAAATTGTCTTATGAATCTGTCTCATGTAACATCAAAGGGCTTTATTTTTCTGCTCATTGGGTTAGTAATTTTAATTATTATTGATAATTATGAAGTATCTTGTTCCATTCATCATCAAATAATTGGTGCACATTACAAAAAAACTGAAGAATTGGAGCAAAGATTTATTGACATTCTTTTGAAATTAAATATATATATATATATATATAATGTTTATTTTATTAGAGAAGTGCATCATTGTACTTTTAAGAAGACCTTTATGCCTTATACTTTTATTATTTCAAGCATAAAGTGTTAGAACACATAATATTGATAAACTAATAGGTAATTATACGATCAAACTTTTATTTCATTTACAGCCCTGTCACAAAAATATAATTACAAATTAGGTTCAAAAATATTAATTATTAAGCTATTAATGTTTTATAAATTTAAATTCAAAAACATGAAAATAAATTTCTAACTTTTTCTGCACACAAATAGCAGTCATATCAAAAAAAAAAATATTATCCATAAATAACTGACCAAAAAAAGAATTGTAATTTTGTTGCCTAATGTGTTTAAATTTCTTTTCTAATGCCTTGGAATTTATCTGATACAAGATAAAACTAAATCTTTTGTATTATATATCAATCTCGAGATAATTTTATATCCATTTTGTAAATAAGATATTTTATCCTAAAATGAGTTTAAAAAAAAAAATATATATTTTAGTATTTGACCTTGGATAAAGTGGTTTATCATGATTCACTCTTACTACCCTTTGCATTTGCAATGCCAAACATTATTGCTAAAAATAGTGCTCTAATTCTTTTTTTTTTAACAAATTTATGAAGGAATTGTAAAATTGCATGAAGATCTGCAAAGAAAAATGATCAATATTACTGATTTAGAAGAATCAATTCATAAACAAACCCTCATCAAAATTAGATTAATTTCCAAACGGCAAAATTTATAGCTAAAATTATAAAGACTGTATTATTTAATGTAAAACAACATATTTGTTCAATTTTAATTAATGTTAATTTTTTTTATTTATATTTAAGTTATCAATAATCAAAAGAATTTAAGACTGATATAAACATAATTTTTAAATTGTTCTTTTGTATCTTTTCTTTTTAATTTTATATTTATTTATGTATTCAATTATTTATGTAGTTAAAAATATGCTATAAATTTTAAATTAAATACAAATTTAATTTTTTAGCTATGAATTTAGCCATTAAAATAAAAATAATGGAATTATTTTTGAGTTGAATTGGTATTTATTTTTATTTTATAAAAATAATGGTATTATTTTTATCATTTACAAGGAACTTGAAATATGACAAAGAAATTGGTATAGAATTTATTAGTTGCATGTCAAGAATTATCTGTTAGTTCTCATTTTGCAATCAGTTGTATTGATTCAACAATGTAAGTTAGTGATAGTTTGTAAGAAACTTTTATTTTCATGGTTTGATTTAAATACTTTATTTTGGATAATTTATTAATTTAATTGATATTATTTTTATAATATAAATAAGTCTTGAAATACTACATGACCACATTGCCAATTTAAACTATGCAATTTTTGTTATTTTATTATTTTTATTGTATTTCAAATAAAAGTCACTTTAGTTAGAAGTATATAATTTAGAATTACAATTATAATTATAATTTTTGTATTTATTTAAACATTTGTAAACTGCAATTAATGTAATAATATTTATATAATAGATTGAAATTGTTTTAAAATACTTAAATGTTAATTTGCTAGATTACAGATAAAAATACTTGCATATATATTTCAGTGTCCTCCTTGCAAAGCATTTACTCCTCAACTGATAAAGCTGTATAGAAAACTGCAGAAAATTGGGAAAAAATTTGAAATTATTTTTGTTAGTTCTGATCGTAGTGAAGAATCTTTCATAAAATATTTTTCTATGATGCCTTGGCTAGCTGTGCCTTACTCTGAAGAAAGACTAGAAAAGAACTACCTCGTTTGTTTGGAGTTGGAGGTCAGTTTCTGCTTCTATACTTTTTAATTATGTTAATATTACAAATATTTTTGTTCTATGTTAATAGTGATTAATAATAGTTATGTTTCATAGATTAAATGATTCTGCGATATGAATCAGTAATTATTATTATTTCATTTCATATAGTATAGCACTAATGAATAAGTTATTTTAACAGTTTTAATTAACATTTAAACAATTATTTTATTTTTTACAAGAAAGTTTTTCTTCCCTTGGTTAAGGTGATTAAAATTCTTTATTGTATTTTAGCTTTTTTGTTTGATGGTTAATTATATTTTATGATGGAAATTATATAACAAAAATTAATACATAACTAAAAAAGATCATAATTTTTTTTTGTTTAAGAAGTCTTGCAGTTATTTAATTTTTTTAAAGTTTTGTTTTAACTTGTTTGATATTTTGTGATTAGCTATTGTATTTTAAAAATTATTATTTCAACATTGTAGGCATACCTTGCTTAATAATCTTAGATGAAAACAACTCTATTATAACCAAAGAAGGTCGAGTAGAAGTAAATGAAGATCCTGAAGGGGAGGTAAATATAATAGTATTTATATTATTTGTAATATATTTCCCTCATAAAACTTTAGCTAGGAAATAAATTCAAAAAAAATATATGTAAAAATATAATATATCGATTCACATTCAATATTTTCATGTGGTTTTATATGCATATAAAACAACATGAAAATATATTATATTTATTTATATATATTTTATTCATACATGTGTATTTTATTTATTTCTAAGTATTGGTTATTATTAAATAATCTAGGTTCTAATACATCTATATACGAGATAAAATATATAATGCAAAATAAACATGCAAATGAAATATTTTAATAAAAATTTTAATTATAGTATATATATATGCTTCATTAATATTAAGAATGAAATTTGATTGTAATGTTTCCAGAAGAAAATACAAGTTCTATCTATTAATGAATTTTCACTAAAAATTAAATAACTACATAATTAATAATCTATATACTTTTTAAGCAAGATCTGATTATTTATTTAAACACTCTAAAAAATTAAAATGAATATACATATAAAATATGTTGTGAGTGTTTCTTAATTTTTAAAAAGTTCTTTTTTAGAAATTTAATTTAATTTTTTAATTTGTGCATATTTTTATTATGTACTTGTAGCATGAAAAACTTTGTTTTCTAAATAATTTAAGTATATATTGCAAAATGAAATATGTGTTTTTCATGTTTTACAGGAATTTCCTTGGAGACCAAAACTTGTTGATGAACTGGGAACAAAACATATTTCAAAGTTGAATGAAGAACCTTGTTTGATTTATTTTACAAGTATGTACTAGTTATTTTAATACAAGTAATATAGTTTGAGATTGAATAACTAAGTTATATAATGAAATTTAAAAAGTACTGAAGCAGCATATACAATTTAGATGATTATTTTTTGTAAATTTTGCTTTGGACTTACTTGAAAACTTACTTTTTGATTTGAAAAATTATTTTAATAAATATAAATTTCAAGAAGCAGTTTATTTTTTTATGTTAGTTCAATTTTCAATTCTTATTGCTGCAGTTTGTGAAGATAAGGAACTAGAATTAGCGCATTTTGCCCTACTTCCTGTTGCTGAGGAATATCAAGCAAGAATTAAGAGAGCATCTGCCGAAGAAACAAAAATTACCAAATTAAATTTCTTTTATGCTGGAGATGTAAGTAGTGATTGCTATCTGCATTTTCCTATGTGTATTTATGGACTTTTAATTTACATGTTGATTTCTAATTTGTATTTGTTTTATTCCATTCTATTTATTTTTAGTTCACTGTGAAGATAGTTCTCAACCTTATTACTAATTATCTTAATAATTCTGTCTTCATTAATTTTATGAAAATTATTTTTGAAACATCTTTTACAACAAAATGAGTACACACATAACATACTTCACAATAAACGAGTTTAAAACTTGGCCAAATTTTGTTGCAAATATTGTGACTACCAGCAATCTATAATATCTAGTTGATGACAACAGTGATTTCAGCTTTTTTAAATCGGTTCCTTTGTAGCATTTTAAGTTAAAAAAAAAGTTCTAAAAGAAACTTTTATACTCATAGAATAATAGATATTTTTAATGCTTTGGCTGATCATTGTGCATCTTTTATATCATTCAAGATTGTCATTGCATTGATGATACTATAGTTTCATAAGCAGGTTTGTAGGAAATATATAGTATTCAATAAGAAGTTATTTCATAGTAACCATATTTAAAGAAAAGTTTCAAACAATGCAAGTTTTTCTGAGGATAAAAATAAGTGGTGTGACATTAAAAAATGTCAACAAGTAGCCACTGCAGGAGTCCAAAAAGTATTACCTATTTTTAATGGTTTTGTTTAATTTTTGGCCAGCATTTTTACTTAATAAAATTATGAAAATTTTAGAAATGTATCCTCATTAATTTCATACTTTTATATTTATTATTTCAGATTTATTTATTAAATAAGGAATTTTTTTAGCTATACTTGAATAATAAAATTATTATTATAGACAAAACAAAAGACAAGACAATTACAAAGCATTTGGTTAATGCATTTATCCTCAGAATTTTTTTGAGTATACAGTTTTATTACTTCTTAAATTATGAATTCTTATGTAGATGTCAGTATAATTCTAGTTTTTTTCAGGAAAAAAAATAATAACAATAATATATATATATATATATATACATATTGTATTGTACAGAATATGTTAATGAGTAACTTTTGTTTTCTTCATTTAAATTTCAGGCTGATGTTTGCGATTCAGTTCGGGATATAATTGGATTTGGAGATGATTTTCCATTATTAGTCATTTTGGATATACCTAATGGAAAAAAATACATTCATGAAAGAAGTGAAAATATGACATCTGATATGATGGGAAAGTTTGTTCGGGATTTTATATCGCAAAAGCTCAAGCCAGTTATGATTGGCAATTAAAATTTATTTTATTTTTTCAGTACTTCTTAATCTAGAGTGCCTCACCAAAAAGGAATTAAAGGGTTAAAAGAGAAAAAGAGTAATACATGCTTGTTCAGACAAAAAATAAACTGTCAAAAATCAGTAAAAAACATTTTCTTTTACAAGGACAAGCTTTAACTATTATCAAATCTTGCAGTATCTTTATAGATTTAATATTTATAAAGCTAAATACTGCATTTAAATTGCAACAGCCTATATCATTTTTGGCAGTTTTTATTATATTATTTAATGGATTGATATTATCACTTATAATGTAAAGTAAAAATGAAAAATATTTTCACTATCTTATTAATAAGTCAATAAAATCTTTCATGAAAACTTGTGTTTTCGACATTTGTCTTTTGCACCTGTCATTGTGCTTTTGGTGTTTATCATATTAGCGTCCAGCAGGAATTTGCAATATTTTCATTCTGTTTGTTATTGTATCTGTTTTCATCTGAACTTTGTTTTTCATTCTGATGGAATCTTTTATCAGGTTCATGAAAAATTGCTCTTATTTTATCTGAGAAAATGTTCATGTTCAAATGTAGGAAGGGAAGTTTTAGAGATATTTTGCATCCTAATTCTCATTTCATTTAGTGAGGACGTTTCTAACTATTTATTCTTAATTTTGAAAATTGATTTTCCAGAAATTTTTACATGCTTTCAAAAACATTCTAAAACTGTGCTTCTGAAATTAAAATCTTGAAATACTTATGTCAGTTGAGAACCTCACTTCATCTCATTTATGCATGGAAATTTGTCTATAAAGGACTTGGAAGTTTGTTGTAGAATCTATTATCTGGCTTCATTGTTTTAACAAATTAGCTCATGTTTTATGTATCTGCTTAACATTCAATATAAAAACTATGTATGCATTTTTTTATGGCAATGCTATGCAGTCTTTCATTGTTAATTCACCATGTAATTTCATTCAAGATTATACATACTCTGTATTGGATCGACAATTCTGCTTCAATGTAATAAAAAAAAATCTGAAATAGATTAGTAATTTGTTTTTCAAATTTGAATTTCACCATATAAAATTTGTAAGTATAACTATTATTTTCAAAGAGAAATTTGAGACCAGCCAGTGTAATTATTCTTTTTATTGCTATAAAATTTGTTAAAATATGTTTTTGGAAATTAAGAGATAGATATTACATCATATTATATTTTTTCTTCCAAGTTTGGCTATTTATTTCAATTAGATTTAGTGCTGAATTGTTAATTTTTTATGGAAGGAATTACTTAAATTTATTTTTGTTGCAAGATTTCAATACAACTACAGATGATTTGCATATAATAAAAAACTATTTTTTTGGAATCCAACATTTTTCATTCTTTAATTGGTTAACAAATTGTATTCATGCATTGATGTTGGAAATTAATTTGTGTTTATTCAACTTGTGTGATATTTATTTGAAAAGTTAAGCAAGGCTATGAGATGAGGTGATAACTTTTTTTCCTTATTAAGGAGGGAAAATAAAAAGTTTGAAAACCACTGCTTTAATCATTTATTAAATATTGTGCATTGAGTAAATTATACAATTTAATCTGAACATTTGACTAACTAAATATTGTACTAATAATATTGATAATTCAATGTAGCATAATGTTATGAACAAATGAGTACATATTTTGCTCATTGCTTATTTTTATGTAAAAAGTTAAAATTGCATTTATGTAAAATGATTGTTACTCATTGTTCTTTTGCAATAACTCTTCTATTTATTTGAAATATTATTATACTTTTGTTCCTGTTTTCTGAAGAATAAGCTTTATTATTTGCTTTCTATTTTGTTTTTAAATTTATATTTATTTATAAAATTTATTCATAACTTTTATTTCTCCTTTAAGGCAACATTATTATTTTACATGTTGATCATTTAAAGTCATTATTATCAAGATTTTTTAATTGAATTTTAGATTTGTTTATTGTATATATATATTTTGTTAATTGCTTTAATATTTACTGAATGATATTGAATATCTGCTTCTAGTCATGATTTTATATTCATATTAAATAAGTGTTGTTATTTTTATATTACTTCTTTAAATATGTATAAAAATGTCATTTTTATTTTATTATTTAAATTCATAATTCAGCTGATTTCAACAGAAAAAGTTTGTGTTAAATGTTTATTTTTTTTAATAATTGGACATTTACAGTTATTTTAATGAAATTAACTGTTCTTAAATAATTTTATTTTTTAAATATAATTTTCATTAAACAGTGAAATTCTGACTAACTTTTTTATGAAGGATGATGTGTGATTTTACGTAACTGTATATTGTATAGATTAAAATTTTATGTAAAGAGTCATATTTAAAATGCATGTTTAAAATATATAATTGTTTCCTGAAATACTATTAAATTAAATATTTTATTTAATTATATTATGTCAGAGTTAAAAAAAAAAAAAAATTAGGAGTAATTGTTGGTGAAAAGAAAATGCTTTGGGACAACATCTTGCATGTTTTGCAAAATGTTTGCCTATAATATTTTAATTCTAAAATTAAAATTCAAGTTTAAAATTAATTTACATCATGTTTTAAAATTTAAAAATAAATTTAGAAGCACACTTTTTCTAGTATGCATTTCAATTATAGAAAAAATTATTGTATTTAATAATTTTTCTTATTTATCTAAATTTAGATTAGGTCCTTATTGGAAAGGGTAGCATTTATTATTTAGTATTTTTGTGACAGAGAAATAAGCAATTCTTAAAATGCATTCATTTTTTTTTTAAGATTCCTTACAAAACCTTATACCTTTTTAGGTATTTACTTAATTACATTCTGACAATCCCATGTGAAAACACAAGCTTTTAATATTTATATACATCTCTTAAACTGTGAATGTCTTGTAAAAAATTTTTGTAAAACTCATTCAAAATTCATCTTTGAAAATTTTTCAAAAAGCCATTTCATAAAACTCATACTGATATACCATAAGACCAAATGCATGACATTTTATCTGATAAAATGGTTTTGACTTTATTTTGTTTTTATTTATGAAAAAAATATACTGAGATAAAAATACATCCAAATGCTTAATTTATAGTTTTTGTTTATTTTTGAATTTTCTATCAAAGAACAAAAGTACCTTAATAATTAATTTCTCTTTAAATAATAATTTAAATTGTTTAATTTTTTAAAATAGGTTATTATTTTAGTTTTCAGTGTATCTTTAAATAACATATTTTTATTGTAAATTATTAAAACATTTGATTTCAAAAATAATTTTATTTTATGAAAGTAATTATGAACCCTCAATATGTGTTACATATACAACCAAATCTCTTTTTGGTACAATTTTGATGTTATGTGGTATATATAAATTTATATTTTTCTCATAGTGTGATATCGATAATGCTAATGGCAGAGAAAAATATCTTGCACAATACATTGCATCTATAATTTAATGAGATTTATGTTAAAAATTATAATCATTTTCTTGGAATGGTATAATTTTTTGAATGAGATATTCAGATTAATTGTAAGCTAAATGAAGAAATATATACCTGAATTTAGTATAGAAATTAGTAACATTATCTTTGTAAGTTGAAATGAAGTGGAAATAATTGAATAAATTGAATAATTAATTGATGAAATTGTAATTTGGAAATAATTATTGAAAACATAGATTATATTGTTATTCTGTTTAAGAATGAATTTATTCATTCTAATTTTTATTTAAAAAAATCCATATTATACTTAATTTATGTGATTATTCCTTCTGGTGAGAAAATTGATTTTTTTATCAATTTGCAACAACAACAATTGTTATAAAAATCTAAAAAATAATTATTATTCGGCCATAAAAGAAGCCGCAGCATATATATATATAAATAATGAATTTTTGAACTTTACAATGCAATATTAAATTTAATTTATTTCAGTGCTTTGATTTTTGAAAATGATAATGTTACCACTGTTTGATCATAATTTTTTGTAGAACCTTTTTTATGTGTAGTTTTCTGTGAATTATTTTTTGTTTTACTAAAAGAGATTTGTCTGTATATGGTTAAATATCAACAGTTTTATAATGTAAAATTGATAGTTAAAGAAGTATTTGTGAACAGTGATAAAATCATTATACTGTTTTAAGAGTAGTTACTGTGTTTTTCTTTTGAAAAAAAAAAAGAAAAGATAACAGTGCTTAGATATTAGCGTTAGATCAAATAGCTAGCTTTTGGTTAAAAAAAAAAAAAACATTAGGCTTGATTTGAATTTCTTATAAAAATTTATCTAAAAAGTGTATGTCTATGTAAAAAAAATTTACTTATTTACAGATTTCAATGTTTAAGTAGTATATCTAGTTTTTCACCTTTTTAATAAACTGCTTTTATAAATAAGTAAGTGTTTTTTTATTGATGTTTATTATAAATTAAAAATTTCTCTGCTACTTATTTCTCTATTAATTCTATAAAAATATTTAGTTTTTTGTCTAACAATGATATAGACATTGACATTTACTTGATTTTTGACAACTTTTTAATATAGACATTGATTTTTGACAATTACTTTTAAGTGAGTAAAAAATTCTGCTAATAATTTGCAGTGTTTAACTGAATTTAGAACTTTATTATTATTTTTTTGTGATTTCTGATGTGTGGAATATGAATCTTTATAAAAATCACTTCTAAATATTTTAAATATAGTTTATGCAGGAAGATATTAATGTTACTATTTTCAATTTTTTAAATTACAATAATATACACATACAATCATGCACATTACAATTAACTTTATCATAGTTTAAATTAATGTAACATTCTGTTTGTGTCAAAATATATAAATCCTCAGTGACGTGCTTTAAAATATACTTTGAAAATTAAATATCTATAAAATTTTCCTTATAGTTTTTATTGATATTATTTAATTTATAATGATTTTTACAAAATAGCATTTCTGCAATTAATGTTAGCAAAATCGCAAAATAGGGGATGTTGGGATTTGGCTACTTTTGTGTCACCAAATGGGCGATAAGTCGCCAAATGTGTTTTTTTTTTTTATTGTTTGCAATTCGCTGCACAATCGCAACCCGGTGCTTGGCGCGGTTTGACGAACACATTTTTGATGATCCCAACGGCCTTTATTATGCAATTTTACATTAATTTTATATGTATACTTTAAAAATCGTTTCAGTGTATCTCCTCTGAAACCAGAGCAAAGTTGGTTAATCACAAAACACTCCAAAAGAGTTGTGATATGAGGAGATATCGCCCATTTCGATTTCCCGATCTTTCAAGTTTTTAGGTGTTGATAAAATCTAAAAAAAAAAAAAAAAGAATGGTGCTTTTCCTTAGTGATGCTTGTTGCCAAAGATTTTCCCACGGGTCACGTCCGTAAACCAGATGCAGCAATATTAAAAAAGAAATCACCATAGATATCATTCAAATGATATGTTTAATGTCCGTCATTTTAAAATATAAATATTTATCTTTCTTCTAATATGAGTTTAGAATAAATTATCAGATGAAACTCGCCATAAAAATAATTTTTCTGAGAACCATTTTCAAGTGATTGTTACATGATCGAAAAATTTTAGTTTTCTCATCGAGCGCGTTTATACACATATTCGGTTTTACCACTTTCAGGCATAAACATTAAGTTATTTGGAACACAGTGAAAGTTTAAAAGTAAATATTTAATTTAACATATTAAAAAATATCTGTATATACATTGTCAGAATCTTTTTAGCGATTGATTTTTTTCACTCAACGAATAATTTTCTATTCTTTAAATTGCAATATCAGCAAAATGTGCTTGAAATATTATCAATATCTGATTACTTAAAAATTTTAGTCCAGTTAGACAAAATGATGAATTGAGAATTTTGTTTAACCATGAAATCTATATAGAAATTATAAGCAACCTAATATTACCAAAGTCGTCAAATCTTTTTGCATCAGATGGCTTGGGCATATTTTTAGATGTGATAATAAAAGCCCTGTTAAAAAGATGATTTTTGCAAATGTAGAGAGGACCAGGAAAAGAGGTAGACCTCACTCAAAGATGGATAAACTGCGTAGAGGCAGATCTCAAGACATCAAAAATCAATCGTTGGCGGTATTGTGGCGTCTGATCGGAATTAGAGGAAGCTTGTTGAGACGGCCTTGGTCTGTAATAGGCTGTAGTGCAAGTAAAGAAGATCATTTAAAAAATCGTTGTCTTTCGAAAGATGTAATTTGACTCATACATACATAATAGCAGATTATCTAGCAGTTGTTGAAACAAGAGTGCCCATTCTGGATGAACATCTATTTGAGTGTTAATATAATCGTGGCCAAAGACATCCCTCAAAGCATTCCATAAATGTTCTGTGGTATCCAGGATAATCAGTACACTTTAGTGCTACCTTCACTTTCTGGAAGCTCATCAGCAATACGGTCTGGTGTTATCTTCCATTAAAATGAAGTCTGCTCCAATGGTACCTCGAAATAGACGCACAGGTGGAGGGGGTGTCACTTTGCTCACGATATCGTTCTCAAGTAATTGTACCGCCTTCAAAAATTTGGTCTTTAGTCTGCCTGCTCATCATAACGTTATGTTTCCCTGATGTTAGTAGGATAAAACTACGACACTACTTCTCTCTATATCAGATGGCGTAGAGGATTGCTTATGACACTGAAACGACTGTCCTTTATGATTAAGAAGTTCTGATCTTATTAACCAAAAGTATGCACAAAATGGCAGTAGAGCGACAACCCAACCAAACCTTTTCAGAAAAACCACAAGACTTAGCAATGTTCAAAAGATAATAATAATAATTATAATATAACATTCTGATGAAAAGGTGAAGTGAAGATAAACTAGAATGACTAAATCATGTTCGTGACCGTCTTAATTCATTTACCATTCAAAAGAAAATGGCCGTAAAAATGAAAGTAATCCTATTTTATAGATAATTAGCAAAGAACTCATTACTATGACTTTGAGTAGATAATGAAGTTTAATATTGCATTACACTTACTGAAACTCTGGCAACGTGATGTGGTATTTTCTGCTAGTTATCTGTAAAAGTAGGATTACTTTCATTAATTAAAAAGTTACCGAAGAGTTCTTTTTCTAAAAGTTATTACAGATTATTCTTGTTGTAATGCAATACACGAAAAGGGCAATGAAATTACTTTATTGAGAAAACCCCTGATATTATTCGAATTCTTACTTTTATTTATTTGAAAGATAATGATAGTCATCTGTCTTTCGATGGGTTTCATAGTTCTTTCTTGGGAAGAAGCCACAAGAGGAAAACAAAACAAACTCACGAACTCTTTCCGTTTCCTTTTATGTTTACACATCCGTTGGAATAGGGATGTGCTCGTGCTCCGTGCTGAGAAATAATCGTTTGCTAGTTATTCAATCATTGCTATAACGAAAGAATGGATTAAAAAACAACCAGTGAGTGTTTTCTTTTATTTACGGGGGGTCTAGATTGTGGTAAATTTCAAAATTATCGTTATTTTAATTAAACTAATGTTAGCTATACCGAATACTTTGATAATGAATGAAATTTTGATAATGTTCTTTTAGAAAAATTTTGAAGTAATTCGAAAACTAAATAAATAAATAAAGATGTTTTGCATGTAGGATTGGAAAATTGATTTGCACTTTAAGCACACAATACTTCGTAAGTGATAACATCAATTTAAGATTCAAAAATAAATTTTAAAAAAGAAGGAAAGTTTTAAGAAGAAAAATCAAATTTGAAACTGATAATCTATGAACTTGTTTTAGGTTTTCTACACTTTCTACAATCCCCAATCTTGCGTTGAATGTAAGTGATTTTATATTGTTCAAATGTCATTCTTTAACAATTTTAAAATGAATTTTATTTTGTTGAATCTTGCAAACGATAACTTTTATGGAAATAAAATACTAATTGCAATTTTTAAAATTAAAATTAAATCAAGATTTAAGAAAAACATTTAGTGTAAGGTATAAGAGAATTCAAATGAAATAATTGAAAATACCTTTACTCCTCTATATATTCATCATTCTAGTATTTATTTAAATGTGTCTTTCATCGTTAAATCACGATATCATTTCGTTTTTCTTATTCCAATTTTGTAAAATTTAAATTCATTATTTCATTAATTTCTTATTTAAGATACATTATATTTTAGATCATTTTCAATTTTAAAATATATGCATTAAAAAGTACATTCATTTTTTTTAAAGGAATTAAGTAGTGCAATTAGGAAAGGATTTAAGGATTATTAATAAGGGAATTAAGTTCCTTTATGCTATAAAGGAAGTTACACAATAATATTATTATAAAAAATTGTTGCAAAACATTGATATTTCATTCATTTTTTAAATTTATTATACTAACATGATGCCTTGTTATAACTATGTTAATTCATTTTTATAATAAGTTAAAAATCATTGTTTTTATTTAATTAAAAAAACTGATTAGAATATTTTCATAATTTTTTTGCTGTGTCCCAACTAAAAATATAATAATAATACATCCAAAGAAAACAAAACTTGTTATATAAATGTTTTTCAGTTTTTGGAAATATACGTAGACTGATATATATCTCTTATTTTATGTATAGATAAAGAATGTGATTTTTAAATAAAATTTAAAATAACTGTAAAAAAAAATTTTGGAAAGTTTCGAATATTTTTAAATAACATATATGAAATTCAACTTAGTCATCTACCATAGAGTAAAGACTTTCTTAGACATGCATATACTAAATATGGCTGTCATATCATGAATTATTATAAATGGATTGAACACGAAGTTTTCATTAAAAAAGAAATGTGAATATATATGAATTTTAAATTAGGATTATTTTTCTTGTCGTATGGGAAGATGATTAAGTCAGCTTTATGATTTATGATAAGGCTAGTTATCGACGGTTTTATCCGTGTGTCGCGTGAGAAGAATTGCTCATATTAATACGCTGTATTAATCGCCATCTAATTTCCTCTTTTCTAAAAAAGCAGTGATTGCAATGAATGCCACTAATATGTTCAAACTTGAATCTTCTGCGCATTGGATTGGCGCGTGCTTGTAAGATAGATTATAATTTAATTTGAAATATTTTAAAAATTGATTCCCGTGTATATGGGGGGATGAATACTAAACTCGTAGATAAATAAATATCTTTCGAATGCATTAATCAAATAATTAGAAATTTGATCAACCTGATTTCAATACTTATCAAAGAAAAACTGCATGGAAATCCATTAATGACAACAGCACAAATCATTAAGTGGAAATATATTAAGAATTAGGTTGGTTGTCGTTCGTATAAAAAACATTTCACAATTGTACTAAAATCTTATTAAAAATAACTAGTTATTAAAAAATAAAGCATTCATATACCTTATAATAGATTACATGAAATTGAGAACAAAATACTTCATACTAAAAAGTATTTATTATATTCACTCTAAATCAATTTGGAGTGAATATTACTAACTCAATTTGGAGTGAATATTTTTACTAAATCAATTTGGAGTGAATATTTTACTAAATCAATTTGGAGTGAATATATTTTCTATATTTTTCTTGTTATTTATTATTGGAAAAACTTTATTAAATAAGCTTTTTTTTACTTCAATTTAATACATTTCTTCTTTTTCCATTTCAATTAAAAACTAAGAAATTAATATACAAATAAAAATATTAAATCGTGTATGATGTAAATATTTGATGGATATCATATTTCTTTATATATATTTTTTTATTCCATTTACGTACTTATGGGTGATGAAGGGGAGTACATTTCTTTCTAGGACAGGGATGGGCAAACTTTTTCGGTCGCTGGCCAAAAATCAAAAGAAAAAACGTTTGGCGGGCCAAGATAAATTTTTCTAAAATTTTAAAAACAATATACAAGTATTACAATTTAATTATGTTAATTAGATGAATGAAATTGCGATTTCATTTTTAAAAGTTCCTTATAGTATTGAGGTTCGAAGTAAGATGTACTGATTCTAAGGAACGAGGGCTAAATGCCCATCTGTTAGTCTACTTCTGAAATTATTATTAAATTTGGGAAACTTACTTTCGATAAGGATTTGTAAAACTCTAACTCCGGCATATTTAGAATCAACTGCTTGCTCAATTAATTCAACCTGCAAATCTGACCTCACTGCTTCACAATTTACGTTGAAAGGCATGGTGAAAGTATCCAATTCTGTTTGAATGGTATTGAAATCATGAAATCTGCGTTTGAACTCAAATGCAGTTTTTTCAAGCCATCTATATAATTCAAGCTTCTCTTCATTTACTGAGGATATTGAATTTAACCTCGAGGAAATGAGACAAGTCATTATTAGCTAGCTGCCCAGCAAATAGGATTAAGTTTTAGTTTAAAAGTCGATTTATGTTTTGTAGTACAAAAATAAAAAAGTCAAAAGATCATCAGTCCTTTGAAAAAAAAAAGGAAAAAAAAAAATATTTAATAAAAGTAGAAAAGAAGATGGATATATAATATATAAATATATATTTCTTTTAATTTGCCTGGGACCGGCAAATTAAAATTCTATCCTCGGGCCTTCTTCAGGCGGGCCTTTGCCCATCCCTGTTCTAGGAGCATTTTTAAGGGTAATTGCATATGAGTGTCGCATGGGAAAAAATTCAGAAAAAACATCCATCAGGCAACTTAAATATGGATAAGAAAAACTTACTCAAGTCTTCACAATCAGGAAGGACATTTACTTCCAGGAGTACTATTAGGTATAGATGTACCATATTTGGGTCGGAGAAATCCCAGAAAACAGAATAAAGTCAGGTAAATTCCCGCCAGACTATCAAAGCGAGATGTTTTAAACATAGCGTCGCGATAATCATCTAGTTTCCTTGTTTCTGAAAGCAGTGACTGCAATGGACGCCGCCACAGTATCTGAAATTTAGCCTCTATGACTTTTATTGAATTTAAAATGCCAACTAGTTTTTTTTCCTCATCAAATGCAGCCGAAGACGGTTTTTCCCGCATCAAAAAGTGATGCCCGAGAAACATTTTTCCCTATCAAATACAACCAGAAAAATTATTCCCTAACCATCAAATGCAGCCCCATTCATCACATATGATCAAAGAAAGCTAAAAGATGAGATATCTTTGATCTAATGCATTAAAAAATCCCCATTCTTTATTTTTTATTCCTTCAAATCGAAAGGCATTTCAGATAGATATCTTTAAGTTTTGTCATGATTATATCTGAAAATGCATTTTCTTCTAATTCCCACAAATCATTCCTTTGTTTCTGTTTTATTTGTATATTTTCTGTCCGCAAATATCGTATGCGCTGTATAGATAAAGACGTCATCATCAAATAATTGGCTTGGAATGAATTTATTTGTTCATCTGCTATTAAATGTAGATCTTGTAGGATAGAATGCAGTTCGTTGAAATGCTAGACTGTAAAAAATTGTAATTTTATGGCGTTTTGCTTAGCTTTACCTGATGTGAGTCAGAAGTATATTATGTAAAATATTCCACAAATTTTTTTAAGAAACTTCTTCAAACACATTTTTTTTTTCTTCTAAATCTTAATTCGAGTAACATTTCCTGTCTTAACAATCTTAAGTTGCCTCAAGTTATTTTAAAAATTATTTCAGCTATATCTAAATAAATAATGGGAAAAGTAACTTCTTATATTGGGGTAAAAAAAACCCACAATAGTCTTTATTAATTAAAAATGTTATAACATTTATGACTTGTCCAATAAAAATTTTGCAAAGTTCACGAATATTAAAAAAATTAGCATTGTTTTTGTAATTTTTAGTATTTAATAATGTAATATTAAATTATTAGTATTATGTTTACGTTGGGAAAGCAATACAGTAAAGTCTTGTTTTATTTCTTTGTAAAACACGCATTAAATAATGTAAAACATAGTTTACTTAAAAAAACTTCTACTTTTTATTAAAATTCTAAATACTAAAACACAAACGCAAGCAAAGCAAATTGCAAAAGACTCAGCGACCGATCGCTAATAGAACACGCCAAATTCACTGAACGAGAGAATGATTTTTTTGTTATCTTTATAAATGTTTCAAGCTTTTTTTTTGTTGTACCTCAATAAATTACATGCAAAATCATAAACATAATCCCTGTTAAATTTTAATATCTTTAATGTATTTTTATATTTTTTTTATTCTTATATTAGTAATTATAATTCTCTTCATAAATATTATTAATATTATTCTATACAGCTTGTTTGGCAATAAACTGACAAGACAAGAATCCATAAACGTTACATAATATTACTCAATTATTCTCTTCATAAATATTATTCTATTTATATACAGCGTGTTTGGCAATATCTCATAAACTGTTAAAAGCAAGAATCCATAAATGTTACATAATATTACTCATACTAATTCTCTTCATAAATATTATTTATATTATTCTATTTATATACAGCGTGTTTGAAAATATTTCATAAACTGTGTGAAGCAAGAATCCATAAACGTTACATAATATTAATTATACTAATACTCTTTATAAATATTTACATTATTCTATTTATATACAGCGTGTTTGGCAATATCTCATAAACTGTGCGAAGCAAGAATCCATAAACGTTACATAATATTAATTATACTAATTCTCTTCTTAAATATTATTCTATTTATATACAGTGGATTTGGCAATATTTCATAAACTGTGCAGGGCAAGAATCCATAAACTTTACATATGAACCCTACCTCTACGATGCATAGTTTTCGAGTAAAGTGCAAAAGAAAAAGTATGATCACATCAGTGGTTGGAAATTAAGCTTTAGTGGAAGCATGTAAATCTGTAGTTCCGTGGAGAAAAAAAAAAAAAAAAAAAAAAAAAATACAATTTGTGTCTCTAGGCTTGCAAAAGGAAAAAAAAGTAGAATACAGGTGTGTGTATATTATGAAATTAAACATATACATGCAATTGAACTTTTATGTACTCAGTGAAGATTCTCGCCCTGTGCAGGGTTACTATCAAAGCAAAAACAAGCGGTAACTTCAATTCGATCTGTTTATTAGATTTCTAACTGAGCTTTCGTATTCACAGTGATGGTTTGTGGTGTTGAAGAAGTTATAGTTTAGAAGCTTGATGCGATAACTACTAAGCCATTGAAGACTAGATCATTTGTAGGGGTACTCTGGTTTGAATCCACGGGTGGTGTTCACTACATGTGCAGTCAGAAACGAGGAGACTAGATGTGTTGTTGTTGTTCCTTATCCCACTTGGTTGACAACAACATCTAGACCAAGTCCATGAACTCATGGCCATGGGTAAAAAATGCAGTTTCTTTTTGTCCTTGACCTTGCAACACAAAAAGACATGAGACACCAAAAGGGAGAAGTCCGACTTTGCTCCACCCTGTTATACCCCCGGGCACAGGGTATTCATTTTAGTCGCCTTTTACGACATACAGGGGCTACAGTGGGATTGTTCTAATCTGGACCCTCATGGGCTGGAGACTAGATGTTGATTGGGGCAACGTATACTAAATATTTTAGATCGATAATTAAGCTGGAGTTTTATGAGGGTTTTTTTCCATATGACATCCAAACGAGGGGCATTTACCCCTAAAAAGTCCTCTCAAAAGGCAATGTCCTCCCTTCATCACTAGTCCGTTGGGTTATTCTGACTCACATAAGTGGAGCATAAGGCTCGACGATGTTCATAAAAAGTCTCTAAATATGAATAGGATAGGATCTAAAAGCAGCTGAATGTAACAGCTGAAAACATAACTTACGTTTTCAGTTTGCTCAAAGCCTTGATTTTGGAAGATTCTTTCCAATTCCAAAAGGAAGTCAAAATTGATTCAGTGTCCCAGTGTTAGTAAAAGTATGCGCATTTCACATAGGATTTAGATTTCCTTCTTCCTTTCTGGTATTTTAGGCATATGAAACATTTCTTATGTAAGTATTTTTCGGAAATAAAGTTTCAATTATCTTTTCCGGAAGCAGCTTTTAGAACAATTAGAATGCTTTAATTAATTAGATTATTCATGTTAGAACACATTTAAAGGCAAATGAGATTTATAACGCTTTTTTTTTTTTTTTTATATTTATTCAAATATTTTAATGAATTTTCTGAGATCATGTACAGAAGGGGTTCAGGTATTTTTTGTAATGATTTTAATTTTCTCTGAATTAAATTTAAATGAGTAAAAAGAAAAAAAAAAAGCATCAGTTCAGTGTAGGTTTAACTATCGTTTGCACCAATAAAATTATTCTTTGCTTTAATATGTCGCTGAAAAATAAACTACATATCGAACTATAAACAACATATAAACTGTATATCGATATATATTTTTAATTTTTACAAAGAGAAATATTTTTATTTGATTATTAAAATAAAAAGATGTGAAAAGCATAATTTTAATATTCCTACGCTTAAAATAAGCGATATAATTAAAAAAGTAAAAGAAATGTCAAAAATATATTTGACTAGGGGTACAAATTTCATACAAAGCCTGCACTCTTATTATATCTAATCAGTATCAGTATCAGTATTGTATCTAATCAGTATCTAATCTAATATCTAATTGTATCTCTCAGGATTTAAAAGACATCCATTCTCCCAAAGATCTATCGCAAAAATCTTTATATATCTCTATAGAAACTATAAACAAAATTATAAAATTTGATTTCAGATAATTATATATATATATATATATATATATACATGATGTTCACCAGTTGGTGGAAAACCTTTTTCAGTTAAGACTCAAAGTGTTGAACGAATTGTTGCTGGTAAAAATTGAAGTATATAGTTATATATGATTTAAAACCGTCTCGAATCTACAGTCAGGCTGGCTGGTGGGAGTTTTCCGGTTATTCTCCCATTCGACACTCTAATACGGAGCTGATACCTTTAATAATTCTTCCGTAAGACACTGCTCTCCCCATCACTCGTCGGTGGTTGTTTGTGGTTTACATAAGGGCCCACTGATGTTCTACCCTCACCTTTCTAACTGGTCTGGGGCAGCATAGCCGTAGAAAAAGTGTGTCGAAAATAAAATAAAAATTGCAGTTGATGAGGCTTGGTTAATTTATTGATTGCAATAAAAAAAGATACAAAAAGAACTAAAATGTGGTACAGAAAAAAAAAAAAAAAAAAAAAGAAATCTGTGCTAAACGTTTTATGACTATTACTGGTTTCTCTTATAAAAGGGAAAAATTAAAAGAAGGAAAGTAAAAAAAAAAATGTCAAAATTAACTATGAGAAAAATGTTTTAACGTTTTAACAGAGAATTCCCTCATTTTACCCAAACAATTTTCACCATGTCCATCAGAATAAAACTAACAATAAGAGGTGTATTATACTGAGACTCTTCTGTTCTACTGATCCACCACAATCTTCCAGAGTCCACCCAATGTTTTGGGATGGACTCTGGAACATTGTGGTGGAACAGTAGAACAAAATGAACCTTGATATTTCAAGAAAATCTCTTTTATCTCGGAAATCAAGATAAAAGATGAAGATAAAGATCATGACTTATATATAAATTAAAATAATTTTATCTTCAAAATATTTTCAATCTGATACCCCGTTTGTTGAATTATCCTATTACGCTATCAGATTGAATATTATGCAATATATATGGGACTGATGGTCGAGTGATTATAAACTATTTATCGATACATAAATATATAAACTATATATCAATATATATTTTTACTCTTTACGAAGAGAAATATTTATATTCGATTATTAAAAAAAAAAAGATGTAACATAATTTTAATGTTTCTATGCTTAAAATAAGTGACGAAATTAATGAAAAAAAGTAAAGATATGTCAAAAATTATGTTTCACTAGGAAAAATTGGTAAACATTTCTACACTCTGACACTCGGTATCAGAGGATTCGGGTCCCAGCGGTGACATGGATATTTGTGGTGATTCGGAATTCACTTTAAACCGTAGGTCCCGGTATAATAGGACTGTGGGGCGTAGGGCTGACATTTCTACCCCGTTAAACGAAAACTCCTCCTGTCTCGAAATCTGCCAGTAGTCAGACTATATATATATATATATATATAGTTGATCAAAATCGTTACAAAAATGTAAAGTAATTATGTTTTTCTTTTTCATACTACTTTGTAGATGTTATAATGGATTCCATAAAAGAGAAACTACGTTGGAATTGCCCAACTGATCGAGAACTTGTTCTACGAGCTAAGTATGTTATGTAGCTATTTATATTGTTTTTGACATTCTTTTTGAATAAAACCTTGATAATTTTTTCACAATTGAATAGATAAGAATAAAATCTTATCAGATATTTGTAACGAATACAGAATTATTACAATTTTAATTAAAAAAATATTCAGAAAGTAATAATTTATTAACATAATAAATTATCTTTTAAATTAAACGATAAAATACATAGATAAATATTTTTACATTTGCTCTTCAAATATTCAAGCTTGATTTTGTCTTTTCAAAGAATTTATCAGCGTTTAAAAACAGATCTTTCAGATTAATAGAAGAAATTTAAAGAAAAATATTTACTGAGGTTATTAAAATATTATTCATATTTAATTGTTTACATATTTATTTGTAAGCCAAAGTAACTTGGCGGATCGCCCGTTGAATGATATTTTCCGTTAGCGAGGTGCCAGTCATAATGTGAGCAATGGCTCCCGGTATTTAAACTTTTATCACGCCAACCATCGGGACTCGTTACATTATGATTGGCGATTTTTTTGTCGGCATTTAAATTGGCGCGATGTGGCATTTCTAACTTGAAAAGTACCGGTTGGATTCAAAATTAAGCGAGTTAGTTTCAAAATCAGACAAACATAGCTGAATTGAAAATTATTTTTGTCTTATTTATGGACCTGGTAAACCTATAGGAAGGAAAATCCTTTCTTTGGAATCGAGAAGAAGGGTGTGAATTAAATTTAAATTCCACCTATGAGACAACTTGTTCTAAATTATGATGGTTCAATATCAACAAAGTGTGGCGTGTTACACTCAATATAAATCTGAACCTTTTATTATTGTTGCCTCATGGATAAATAGCTCCCCGTGCATAATTTGTCGGGAAAAAAATCGAAGTTAAGCTGACGCCAGAAGATATAAACATCCTCTTCTACGTGGGCGTGAGCTGTTTGGAAGGGAGAAAGAAATATAACCAGGACAGAGTGCGTTTTGTTTTCGAAAAAAGTAATATAAACTTTTTTTAAAGTCAATTCCTACTTTATTTTCACTCTATTGCGAAAGTCCTTTATAAATGATTTTCATTCATTGTTTTAAGTTTATCTGGCACCATCTATTATTAAATACATGCAACTTAAATCTAAAAAAATATAATTAATTAATTAAATTTAATTATTGAATTAATATGTGAAAAAACTGTATTAACATCCAGTTCCATTCACTACAAGTTAAAAAAAAATGCATTTGAACGTGAGTGGATGAATAAAAAGTATTTTATGAACGATTGAAAATTTGAACAAGATATATACACTGAAGTGACAAAAGTCATGGGATACCTCTTAATATCGTGTCGGCCCTCCTTTCGCCCGGCGAAGTGCAGCAACTCGACGTGGCATGGACTCAACAAGTCGTTGGAAGTCTTCTGCAGGAATATTGAGCCATGCTGTCTCGATAGACGTCCATAATTGTGAAAGCGTTGATGGTGCAGGATTTTGGGCATGAACAGACCTCTCGATGATGTCCCATAAATGTTCGATGGGATTCATGTCGGGCGCCATGGTCGCACATGTCGGGTCATGTCTGCGCCACACTCGAACCCTACCATCAACTCTTACCAACTGAAATCGTGACTCATCGGACCAGGCCACGGTTTTCCATTCATCTAGGGACCAACCGATATGCTCACGTGCCCACGAGAGTCGCCGCAAGCGATGTCGTTCTGTCAGTAAAGGCACTCGAGTCGGTCTTCTACTGGAATAACCCAAGAAAGCCAAATTTCTCCACAGTTCTAACAGACAAGTCCCTTGTACGTCCCACATTGATTTCTGCGGTTATTTGACGCAGTGTTGCTTATCTCTTAGAATTTACGACTCTTTGCAGACGTCGCCGGTCTCGGTCGTTAAATGCAGGCGGTCGACCACTGCGCTGTCCATGGTGGGATGTTATGCCTGAAATGTCATACTCTCGGCACACTCTTGACACAGTGGATCTGGGAATGTTGAATTCCCTAACGATTTCCGAAATGGCATGACCCATGCGTCTAGCTCCAACTAACATTCCGCGTTCAAAGTCTGTTAATTCCCGTCGTGCGGTCATCATCACGTCAAAACCTCTTCACATGAATAACTTGAACAGAAATGAAAGCTCTGCGAAAGCACTGCGCATTTATACCTGTTCTACGCGATGCTACTGCCATCTGAAAATTTGCATATTGCTATCCCATGACTTTTGTCACTTCAGTGTATAGGGAGAGTGTGAGCTAATAGAAGGAATTGAATAAAAGAGTTGAGTTTTTACAATCCACTCATAGTATGTGTTTTATTTTGAGACCATTACCAGTAGTATCAATTGGAACTTTAGTTAAAGTACCTGCTATTTGAAAATATAAATAACACATCACATTATTTGCAAGTCCTTAAAAAACTTTATAGGAAAAAACAATTATTGAAATTATTAAATAATTATTCAAATTCACTGACTTATATTTGTTTATTTTGCATTAATCCATCAATTCTTTTGGAAAATTGCATTACAGATTGAATTCCGGATGGTCTGTTCACAGCCATGATTATTTTGAAAAGAAGGAGCCAATTCAAGATCCAGAGCTTCGATCCATAGAAAATGTGATAGAGAGAGCGAGACAAATTGACATGTTGGAAAAAGAAAGAATAGGGTAAAAACCAATTTTGTTTAAACATTTTACTTAAATTTAATCAATAAATTTTTTTTAAAAAACTCACTAAATTTCTAGAATTTTTTTTTTTTATATCGGTGAACCTTTCATTACTGTATGTCAATGTCCACTAATCGGCATTGATGAGAGGAGTTTCAAAGATACCTACTCCGTATTTGCGTGTTGTAAGGAAAGAAAACTCGTGGCCATTGAATTCCTTATTTTTGGAAGCGGTTGACAGAAGTGAATGTAACGTTCAACTCCGTTCAACTCGTTAGTTGTGCGTATTATCAATGGACACGAGTTAGGCAACTTCTATAATATTTTCTTTATAACCACTTTAAAGAAATCCTACCAGAATACTATGATGATAAATTTTACATATACTATTATTATTATTATTTTGTACGTTAATGGGTCTCGAATAAAGAACAACCCACAGACAGGCCATGATAGGAGGACATTGCCTTTCGGAAGGACCTTTTAGGAATATATGAGCCCAGTGTCATACGGAAGTAAACCTTAAAAATTTCCACTTGACAGTTGACTATCGATGCAAGACATTTTACACGAGTTGCCATTGAGTCTCTTCGTTTCTGTACAGATACCTCCAGTAGATTTGAATCCTGCACACTAGCTGAGCATGTTATCATTGGACCACGAGTCGAAGACATCTATCTATATTTGCTAATTTTTTTCTAAAATGTTAAGGATTTCGACTGACGATCTCTAGAGAATGACTAATAAAATTAGTCATTCTCTAGAACTGGCAGCTGGCATATAGGAGAACGAAGGTTCAAATCAGCTTTACTGTGTATTTATATCGCTTCTTTCAGAAATGAGGAATCTCAATAATGATTGTATCAGCGTAATTTGTCGTCTCGCACCAAAATATACTAATTGTTGCGCTTTACTGCCGAGTGGGGAGTTTAGAGAATGACTAATAAAATTAGTCATTCTCTAGAACTGGTAGCTGGCATATAGGAGAACGAAGGTTCAAATCAGCTTTCGCTGTGTATTTATATCGCTTCTTTCAGAAATGAGGAATCTCAATAATGATTGTATCAGCGTAATTTGTCGTCTCGCACCAAAATATACTAATTGTTGCGTTTTACTGCCGAGTGGGGAGTTTTCGGATTTGCTTCCACATAACAGTAAATTCGTGGTAGTCACCTCTAAAAACCATCTAGGAAAGCAAATTTCTTCTTACTTCTTGATAGATAGTGGTTTGTCGCCTTCGTATTCAAATGAATCTCTCCATTTATGGCAGAAGCAATGAAAAAAATTAAATGACTATATTTAGATTGTTATATACATTATTTGCTATAATTACATTGCCTAAAAGTGTTGAAAACTTTGAGGATATCCATTCAATGAAAACATTGTTTAAATTGAGTATTTACTGAAATTATCACCAGCCAGATACTGAAAATTATCACCCAAAACGGGATTAAACAGTTTAATTAAAAATAAGGTCAATCACTGTAAATACTCGCAATTGTTTCTCACGGGCATTATTTTCATTTGGAAGATTTTAATTACATTTTTTAATTTTTTTTTTTTTTTGTTGTTGTTGTTGTTGTTGAGAAAATTTTTTTGTCCTGATTTTCTGTATAATTCTGATGATTAATTATTGAGCTACTGTTGAGCTAAGAGCATTAATAAAAAAGAAATCATTTCTTTCTTCTGCAGGAGGATGGTATTTAGACTGGAAAACATGAAGAGGAATACAGTTGGAGATGGTAAAAAAACTTGCTCCATGTGTGGGATTTCTTTTGGGGTCTTCCGAGTTTCTTCAGTCATTTGTTGCGATTGTTGCATGGTAACTGATCTTTCAAGATTCTTTCATACTAATGGCCTACTTGTAATTCAGGTTCCGTATAAGGGGTAGACGCAATTTTCAGGCAGAAAAATGGAAAAGATATCTTATAATTTTCGGATGATTCGTTCCTGTTTTTCGACATACTATAATTATACCTCTCAAATTCTATTTTTATACCGATGGCATGAAACTAATAAACAGTTTCGCAGTTTTAAACAACGTTTTTGATCCCACAATTACATGGAAAAATTAAATTACAAATTTAAGATAATGGGGAAAACAAAATGACACAGATTCGAATGATGACGCAGATGCTATTTTTCGATGATTTATCTACAAATCTCCTAGAGAGATAAAAACATTTATAATGATTTTCTGTAAAATATTTTTAATATCTATTTCTTCTTTTACCTTTTCTTTCATTAACTTTTCATTCACTAGAATACACTTATGTATGCTACGCGTTATATTATGTTTATTTTTGTAATAGTCTTGATACCTCTCCATCTTTATTAATAACTTTTATATTTCTTTATGTTTAGAAACAACATTATGTTTATTGACTTATATTCGGATGCAACGTTAATTCGCCAAAATGGTGTTATCTTTTTACATAAAAATGCATGTATGTTTTTCAGTATAGCAACGCTATAGCTTTTAAGTTTCATTTTTTAATTTGAATTTATTATTTAGTTCTGAAAATTTCTAACTAAAAATTACAAACTATTTCTTATTAATTACTTTTTAATTATAAAAAAAATTTATTTTTTATTGCCATTAGATTTTTTTCGCCAACTAAGGATGTCACCATTAATTAAGTTGTAAAAATATGATAGAAAATTTACAATAAAAGTTTCCTAATTATTTTCCACACTAACACTATTTTGCTCTTCAACATAAATACTAACTTACTAAAGGCGGAGAAAAATATCTGGGAATTTTTTAATATTTTTAAATTCTCAGATATTTTTTCTTAATAAACTTTATTAAAATTAAATTTTTTATAAAAAGACAACACCGGGTCATATTTGTTAATCCATGATAAAGTGATCAATCATCGATTTAATGGTTTATTAGGACATAACACAAAATAATGTAAAAAGAGAGAGGCTCATATTTCGCTTTTTTCGAGATAGGAATTTTTTTGTGCGAAGTCTCAATCTGTACGCCAAAAATTACTACAGTAGAATCAGGACCAAAGATTTTTTTAGAGTTCCATTTTTTTTTTTGTTACTAAAAAATCATTTATTTCTCCAATATTTAAGAACATATTGATTGATGTATTACTCTATAATCCCTGAATGAATTTCGTACGAAGTTTAATAAGAATCGTTACAATATTTTAGAAGTTGCTTGGCAATTTCGAATTTTTTTTTTTTTTTTTCCAATGGCAGATTATGAACAATTACAGCAAAAAAAAAAAGAACGACGGAAAAAAAGAACAGAGAATACAACAAAACATGCTGAAACAGAGTTCATTAATCTAACATATCTCTAGCCTCCCAATATCGCTCGGCGAGAAAAGTCTTGCTCAGAGCAGGATAGTGAAGTAGATGCGTGGAGTCCATGGCCTCTCCAGAGCTGCACAGAGTGCATATCGGGGAAGAAACAATTTTGAGTCTGTAAAGATGGTTTCGCAGGCAGTCGGTTGTCAAATTAGCCTCCATAATAGTAAAGACATCAATATCCTTCTCACACAAAGTCAGCAAAGGTCTGCGCACTTGGATTGAGACATTCCACCGGCATTCCACTCTAGGACTCGAAGAGTATCAAAGTGAGGAGGAAGACATAATGCCAAGTTGTAGATCTTTTAGCCACTAAAAAGTGTTACCAGGTGCACCACGGGGAAGTAGATCTGCAATTTCGAAAATGTGTTCTTTATATGATTAGGTAAAAACATAATTATAGTTAAACGACAACAAAGATAAAAGTATCCCTCTCATTATCAAATTAGCAATAATAAATTTATTTGTACTGTATTGTATTTATTAACTTATTTATAAATTCTTTCATAAATCTAAAAATGCCTTTATTTCTGTTGAAGGCTGTGTGTGAAAAATGCAGGGTAGACATACAAAATAACCCCCAAGAAATGTGTGTGCTATGCAAAATATGTGCAGAAAATAGAGAAGTAAGTGTTATTTCTCGAACCAAAATGGATATATGATCTTTAAATATTTATTTTATCTAGTTTTAAAGACAGGCACACACACAAAATCACGATCACTTTCATATAATGTTTAATATATTAGAACAAAAAAGAAGCAAATGAACTTTAATTTTTAATTTTTATTTTATAGTAATAGCTTTTTTTATGTCAAAATAGTTTAATATCCATCGTTATTTCATAGCTTTAGTTATTGCTAAGCCATTATAGATCTATAGAAAATTTTAGTTTTTTCAAGAACGTTCATTACTTGTTAATGTTATTGGCAATATGAGAACAAATTAAAAAAATGTTTCAATTAGCACAAATTATGATGTTGAATATAATTTAACCCTTTACTGCAAGGGAGTTTTACATAAGACTTTTACGTTTACTGCTTTAAACTTTAGAAACCGAATAAAAGGATATGTGTATACATATATACAAGTGATTATATAAAAAAATTATAAGAATTCATAAATATCATAACGTTCACAAAAACTGAATAAAATTTTGGTTTAATGTATGAACTCAAGAATCATATGAAGAACAATAGTAAAACTCTAGTAGTTACAGTAAAGTGACAAAATTCGAAAATTTCAATTAGCAACATCTACCTTTTTTATTGGAATATAATCCTTATAGCCAAAAATCATTAAGAGTGTCGGTACCTGTGTCGATTAACAAACTAACAGAACATAGACTATCAGAAAACCACTAATAAGGACAGAGAAGCAATAGAAAGCAAAACATTTTATTGTATTTCACAAATTTTCATGACCTCTTTCACACACGATGACACTTTACATGCATCAGATGGCGGATAGCACTGAAGCACCTACCATGCCAAGAGGAATCTGTTGAACCTGACATCAGAAAGCATATTTTAAATGAGATACATTATGCCGATAACTGTATACATTCAGGTATCCTCATAGTCAGAAATTCATTGGAGAGATATCGGGGACCCTGGTGGCCACGGAAATGATAATGGTGGGTGATAATTCTGTTACCAAATTGTGTTAAGAAACGTTTAACAGACATCACATGTGAGGGAGAGTCATCTTCCATCCACATGATGTCAGATAGAGCATTTCGTGGTTGCAAATAGGAAATTAAGTAAATCAGTCAACATTTCTAGATAGCGGTCACTGGTTATCGTACACGTTTGTAGACATTGGGCAGTAACCTCTTCAAAACAATAAGGGCCAAGGATGAAGGTTGCTTGCTATACCACACCACACGGTCACTTTTTCTTCGTGTAATGAAAGTGAAATCTTATTATGGGATTAGCTTCTGCCTAGTGCACGTAATTCTTCGAATTAGTTACCACTAAGCGAGAAATAGACCATATCCATACACAGAATGCTTAAAGGCCATTTGTTATTAGTGCCATACAAAATGAAATATTCATTCACAAAATCTAGCCGTAATTGGTTATCACCACTTGCAACATCTGGACACGCTAGATCCGATACGGAAACATGTGGAGAACAGACTTCACAATCTTAGTGAACCATAGAATTCGCCTACTGCAAAACGAACTTCTTTGATCGTTTCATGGATTTTTGCAACAGCCTTTGCAAGAATAGAAGGTTGTCCAAGGCTGTGAAGGCTGTGATTGATCGCAATACAACCAGTTTCTGTAAATTTGCGCATCAAGTCCCGTACAGCTTTTGCAGTACACAGGCTTCGGTGTAACCCATCGTCCGTTCAGATAATGAATCTTTACAATTTCTACAATTTCTTCCTTCTGAATCTTTACAATCTTTCCAATTTCTTCCATGTAAACGGCATGTTGTTCCAGGTGCAAGAAAGCAAGATACATGGCACGCATTTCACAGTGCTTTTTCTTTCTTGTAATGCTAGGACGTCAATCAAAACGGTGTATTACGCCGAACCATGAAATTTGATTACATTGGTCTCTTCTTTTCGTTTCGAGGGAGTTTCAGTAGGCTGAGATCAGAGCCGAAGACATGAACTGTAACATCATTAGAAAAGAAAGTCGTGTTTTGATGAGAGCCACAGTTGTTTACTGTTCTTTCAGTTTAGCTCATGCGAATTTTGTGCTAGAGGTACCGTTCCAATACCATTTATGGTTTTCATTAAGGAGATCACATTACAATAAAAAACAGATGGTAATTGAAATTTTTGAAATTTTCTTAATATAACTGTAACTGTGAGTGCTTAATTGTTATTTTTCCTATTATTGTTGAGGACATGCCACAAAATATTTTAAACCAAAATTTTAATCAGTTTCTGGGAACAGTATGCTAGATAGGGGCTCATTAATCGTGATATTTATTTTTTATAATCACACTATATATATATATATATATATACAAGTAAAATTTCTTTAATATCATGCATTTAATCCTAATTATACATGTTACAAAGAAGGGCAACAAGACTTTCTGAAATACCATAAAAATTAGAGACAATTTTTTTTTAATAGAATACATTTTAGTATGTTTATTAGTAAATGTCTAAATTTTATCATTACATTTTTAAGGCATTACATTTTTACACCATTTACATTTATCAGGCTACATTTTTAAGAAGCTTTGTGAAATATAGAATTATATAAGAATTATAATTTCAATGCCCTCAGGTTTGGAAGAAGTCAGGTGGCTGGTTTTATGGGCAGGTTCCTCCTTCTGAATTACAGAGTTTTCAAAACATGAAGTATATTCAAAAATCTGGATCTCCCAGCTGTGCCAGAGCATTCGACACATGGGAGCACAGGAGACCAGGTAAAAAGCTCTATTTACACATCTTCATTATACTTTCGAATAGAATGGTTGTATAAAGGAAAATTTCAGTATCATGTTACTTGGAAAAACCTTTCATATTTTCTAAATTAAGTGTCTTATTAAATTACTTTTATTACTTATTAAATCACTTTTAAGCTTTTTCTTTTCTCCATACTTCACTCTATTACTTAGGGCTATGCAACCTTTAACAGTTACAAATGTGAGAGTTTAATAATGGTCCGGAGAACTTTTAAGGATAACTGCCCCACATTTGCTTTTCGTGTGGGGGAAAACCCAGAAGACTCCCACCAGGCAATCTGGTTGCCAATTGCGAGATAGTTTTTACAAATATTGCCATAATCACCATCGAGTCTTCTTCTTTCTGAAACCAGTAACTAAAATAGAGTCTAACCAGGCTATAGACCGATGTATGATATTGATTTAATACAGTTACAGTTTTGGCCCTTGAATTAAAATATTGAATTAGCGCCAACTTAATGTTGAATTAATGCTCAATTCGTTCATTAAAACGAGCCCCATGAGCTAGCTGTAAGCATTGCAATGGGAATAGGATAGATTCTTTTCTTGGTGGAATTATATTTTAACCTCATCATGAACTGCTTCTGACTCATCATTTTCCGGTCTTTGCACAGTCTTCAATGAGTACCTGTTTCAGTTGTTGGTGTTCTTTGGCAAATATTCAGAGCATCCTTCCTCACATCTTCCATGAGGTTTAATTTATAGGAGTACGCTGATGAATTCCATTCCAGCGATAACTTCACTTTCTAGAAGCTCTTCAACGTGCCCTATACGGCTTGTCTTTATCGTCCCTAAAAACGAAGTTTGTAACAACGCCACGTCGAAACACATAAACATGAAAAAAGTATCATTTTCTGACAATAGTGATTGGCAATGAGGTCCGATATAAATAACTTAATCGAAACAGTTCAGCTCAAATCGCCCATTCTCCGAAGCGAGAACTCCCAAACCACCAAAACTGTATATTTCTCCGATATTAGCGGGATAAAAGGATCTCTCTTCATATCAACTGGCGATGAGAATCACTTGTGAATCTGAAACAACTCTAATTTATAAAGAAACGAGATATCATTGAATTATTTTGTTCCTTCCACCAATCTAAACTGTGCTACCGATGGGCAACTGTCAATGGGAGGTTAGCGTTCAGGATGGTGGGCACATAGACCACTATTGTAATCGTCTGGCCACAGTAAAGATAATCATTTCTTGTCCCATTGTCGTACACAGCATCTGTAGACATCTTATATAGATCTCTTTTATACTTCAGGACAATATATGGGTGATTCATTAACGTTTTGGTTGGTAGACCACCAACATCTTTCTTACAGTCAGTATCTGTAGTGTGGAAGGCTTGTGGAAGCTCTGGGAAATGACACTTGTATCTATACGAAATTCTTGGATTATTTTACGCTACATCTGAAGCTTCCCTGCCCTTCTACCGAGTGTAAAATGGTCCAGATGGTTTATTCTAGAATATTGCATGTAATAACTCACTTGAACTTGCAGAGAACGTCTTTAATAGCGTCTTTCTCTTAATTGTAACCTTGCTGAACTGCACATGTTTTGAGTTACATAGATTCCACCTGATGTTTTTTTTCATGATATTTGTATGCGAATCACGTTTCTACTAAATTTTATATATATTGTATTGATAACAATAAGACGTTTTCTAAAATTTCATGGGCTTCTGTTTAACATTTTATCGCTTATTCAGTAGATGAAAGTTTTTAAAAATTAAATCCTCAAAGATTTAAGTTGTTTAAATGGTAGCATTGTTTCCAAATTTTAATATAAACATTAGTCTTTAACTATAAAAATCTCATTTATATTCAGTAATGACATTGGTGGAGCCTGATGGCCGAATGTCTGACGCTGTGCCCCAGGTTTCGGGTTTGAGCCTCGGCTTTGCCTTGAGTCCTTGTAGTTTTTCAGAAACCACTTAAAACCATAGGTCACAGTCTAATATGACTGTAAAGCGTAGGGCTAACAACCCTTCCTCGTAAAAGAAAACATTTCCTGTCTCAAAATCTGACAGTAAGCAGACGGCCTTGCCCCACCATGGAAGACTCACTTTGGACCAATGAAGAAAAAGAAGAAAACTGACATTGGTATTGAAGTTATATGACAAAACTTTAAAAATCACGTTTTCTAATGAGAAAACTTTCAATATCGACCAGGAAATTTTATAGCTTCAACTATTTTTAAGTAATTTTGTTTATTTTGATCACTTCATGATTTCATAAAAAAAAAAAGATATAATTATTTATCGGCTTTGCTGTGTTGTAAGCATTTTGTCACCATTTCAAACACATCAGAGAAAAATACTCCCCAAATATATAAAAATACAAATATTTCCTTTCTTAACAATAATTCTCAACTAGAAATATCTTTACTGCTATATAGTACATTTCGCTTGCAAATAATTGTCAACTGGGTCATTAAAAGAAGTTTCACGTTCTCTGCAATAGAGAACCATGCATGTCTCAAAATGAGAGCACAAGGCTTTATATTGTCTTATCATAAGTGTTAGCAATACATGTAAATATTTACAACTTCCCTAACTGAATTTATATTGACATTCATTTTTTTTTAAAGAAGTTTTTAAAATGAAAATCTTTTGTGGTGAGCGAGGACATTAATCTTTTTTAAATAATAAGCTTCTTTGTAAGTTTCACAATTTTTAGGTGACGAACGAACCTTTTATCAGGACGTCCTGATGAAAATTGGATTATCGTGTCATTTAACTAATGACATGATCATGCCATTAGTAACATGATAGCACCATTTCAATATGATAATGTTTGATTTAATATAGATCTTTCTTCACACTCTGGGATTTCAAGGCACTCCATTACATAAGAGTACTTAACAAACTTTTAGGCTTAGATTAATTATGTGTGGTGTAACGTTATTATCATGTAATTACAATTAATGTAATTTTTCCAAAAATCTTTGCGTTTAAAGCAAAAGCGGTGGCATTTCAATACAAATACAAGAGCTTCCTAAATTCATATGTCGGATCAGTTAAACTTCCAATTTGAAAGATTCTTTAATAATGTTCAAAGTGACTAACGATAAAGGCAGTATACAACCTTGAAATATAAAAGAAATTATATTATAAAATTAAATAATAAACCCCCCAAAATTTTCTTTTAATTTTTAATCAGTGAAAACTTATTCGGGGTCTGATGGCAGAGTGACTAGCGCTCTGCCGCTCGGTGCCCCAAGTTTCGAGTTCGAGTCCGGGCGGGGCGGGCTTGTAGTGATTTGAAATTCACTTTAAACCGTAAGTCCCGGTCTAATATGACTGTTGGGCGTAGGGCTAACAATCCTATCCCGTAAAAAGAAAAACTTTTCTTATCTCGAAATCTGCTAGTAAGTAAACTCACCATGGGGCTGTTGAGCAAATGAAGAAATAGAAAACTTATTCATTTATAATGCATATATTTTTCTCTGTTTGATCTTTACAAGAAGTAAAAATAATTCAAACATCCATTTATGAATGTCAGCTTAATAATGCATGTTTTTCAGTGCATTTAACCTTTATTATAATTATAAATGCACAGAACCCTGATTTATAATTGTATTTATTTTATCTTGTTCCTTTGATCATTTTCAAGAAATCCATATTTATTTTCAGATATTGTTCGCCTTGAAAGTTTTGAACCACCTGAAGAAAACCATAACGATAACCCTTTATACAAGAATTGGGCTGTGAGTTCAAGTCCAGGTATACATGAAATTTAAGATGTTATTAACATTACCTACATCCATCATTAGAAACAATTATTTCCAAATGTATGAAAAAAAGCAATGGTATTTGTTAATTCAAATGTTACTTGTTTAGGAAAAAAATTAACATTTAATATTACTGATGATTATAGTCATATGATATTCAAAGATTATATTAAAATCGTAGGTTAGGCTATAAGATGAATAACAAGTTTTCACATTTTATTCAACAATGCTTTTATGGTTTGAAAGCAAATAATCCTCCGAGGTTTGATTAAGATGTTACCATGGCAACTGTTAATAATACTTTAATATTAAAAACTAAATAATCATTAATAATTATTTAATTTTTAATATTAAAAATCTAATAATCATTTTGTCATTCCGTTAATAATTATTAGAATATTATTTTCGTTTCGTTTTATTCCTTATTATTGCATGTAAGTATGATAAAGTAACTTTATCCAAAATTGAAATAAATTTTACGTAAACACATATAAAAACTAGTACTTAAAAATCCTTTCACTCATGTTTAAGAGTGTTTAAATATGCGAATGGTTTATTTATAATAATAATATTTTCCTGCAATTGAATTCTTCAAAAATCATCAATTTCTATGCATCAATTTATAAGAAATGAAATAATTATATCGAAAGTTAAAAATTTCTGCTCTTAAAATAAAACCTCCTCAAAACATCTCTACAAGGTGCAATCATGTTTAGAATCTCATGTAATTTCTGGCTGCCTGATGGCCAAGTGGCTAGAGCTGTGGCCTTTGATATCACAGACTCCAGTTTTTGAATCCTGGCTGTGGTATGGATGTTTGTGAGTGGTTCAGAATCTTCTTTTAAACTGTAGGTATGGATATTATTTCTTTCTTTTCTCTTTTATGGATATAACCCAGCTAACATTAGCTATCGTTAAATACAATCCATCCAAACCACCCACTCACATTTTCTTTATTCCTTAATTTTTCGTAAGTTATATCCTTTGATGCTAAATAGCAATGGAAAAGACTAACGAAATTTAATAAAACAATTAAAAGCGAGATACTTGGAAGATAAATATATCCCTTACTTGAAATGGATATTTCCAAATATAATCTGTTCCTATATTGCGCCGCCATTACACAGAAAACGTGAACAAACGTTCTAAAATACTCAATACTTTCTGTTTTTAAAAAATTGGAAAGACGTCTTAAATTTTAAATAATGCAGTAATCTAATTTATATCTTATAACATAATCTGACTATTTAACTTAATAAACTAGAAACACAATAGAATAACTAATTAACATAACATAACTAATGCTTCTAAAACAGTTAAAGCCAATAAAATCACTTTTTATCATTCCGTAGCAGATGTCCACATATGGAAAAATATATTCCATTACTCAATTTGAATTCCTACTTATTTCATGAAACACTTGTTTTTTTACAATTATTTTTCACCTTATGTAAATTTGTAACTTTTTACATTTAAATTTAGAAATACTTAAATGTCATTTCCCTTTATTTTTACACTTTTAATGATGATAGGAAATGCAAATCATTTATTTAATGTTTCTTACGTTATTACACTCATGTCCATAAATTAAGGATAATGAAGTTCAGGCAAAGAAAGAGACAGAGGCAAAACAAATTTGACTTATTTGTAAAGTCTATTTATTAAACAAAAGGTAAAGAGCCAAAAAGATGCTATATGTTTGACATAATTAATAAAAATTGCGATTTTAACTCCCTGGAACAAATTTCAAAAAAAGAACCTATTTACAAAAAACAATATAACATGGTTAGTATGATGGTTAATATGGAGTATGTCTCCCGGACGATGCAATACAGGCCTTACAACGCCTAGGCATGCTGAGTATTAAATTATCAATCTGATCTTGGGGAATACTACACCACTCATCAAGCAATGCCCTCCGAAGTTCCGGTTGACAGGTGGGAAGGGGTTGACGGGCTGCAATTCGTCGGCCAAGCATATCCCACACATGCTCTATTGGATTCAAGTCCGGTGAGTATGCTGGCCAATCCATACGGGTGATATCCTCCAATTGAAGGCATTCGTCTACAATGTTTGCACGGTGAGGACGGGCGTTGTCATCCATAAACAGAAATTCAGCACCCATGGCGCCCCGAAACAAACGTACATGTTGTTCCAGAATGACATCTCGATAGATGTGGCCTGTCATCGTTACACTCTGAACATGCAGGTCAGTTCTGGAATCAAGAATAATTCCTCCCCAAACGAGCCATCCTGCACCCCCGTAACGGTGTCGTTCAATGGTGTTCTCTTGGTGGTAACGGGTACCTGGCGCTCTCCGTATGAAAGTCCGGCGAGAATCAGACTGCAAACTAAACCTGGACTCGTCGGAAAACATCACCACTCACGGAAAACATCATCTGTTGCGGTGTCCACAATGCATGCTCTCTACCCAGGTTAATCGTAGGCGACAATGAGTTGCGGTAAAGTGGAACACATCTGACAGGCCTACGAGCATATAGACCAATGTGCCCTAAGCTTCTGTACACGGTATGCCTTGAAACTGTCGTACTGGTAGCTGAAGAGAGCTGATGAGACAGGTCTGATGCTGTGCTCCGTCTGTTTCTTTTGGCAGTAACTGCTAAATACCGGTCCTCATTCGGCATTGTACTCGGGGGCGACCTGTGCTGTAACATCTATCACATTACCATCATCTTGGAATCTTTGCCAAAGCCTGGAGATGACACTCTGGGCGATTCCAAGTTCCTCGGATACTTCCAGCTGGGTACGTCCACATTCCAGTCGTCCGATAATTCTACCACGTAAAAATCATCCAAATGCTTCCTTTGTGCCATAACTATGCGGTTATTGCTCTGAAGGGCTTTTAAAGCGCTTGTGAACAATTTTACTTCTTTGCCACCATTCCTTATATACCCCTCTCTTACACTCTCGTCATTGTGACGTACTATCCGCGCCATCTGGTTGTTTCCTGTAATTTGCATATTCTTCTTCAAGATGTGTGTGATAATTCTACAGGTGAAATTTTTATTTTAGAGTTCAATTTCTGTGTGATTCTGAATTATCCTTAATTTATGGACATGAGTGTATATTAAGTGCGTTTTTTATATTATTAATTTCATCAATATCCTCCCTAAATTCAATACAAATTTGATAAGGATGCGATCTCCTTCACCACTCTTTCTTGGAGTGGTTTCCCAAAGTGGGACGGCATATTGTGGCTCTAATGAAGCAGGTAAGGTTCCATGGAAAGCAAGAACACTCCTTCATAAATCTTTTTGTATTTCCAGCCCTCTTGCTCAAATCAAACCAAACCAAACCATGTAATCTCTGTCATGTTTAGAATTTCATGGGATCTCTATTGTACCAATATTGTATAGAAATGAAGAATAAAAATAATGTCAGCGGGATTGAAAAAGTATAATCACATAAAGAATTAAAAACTAACTAATATAATCTAACTAATTGATATAATCACTAAAATAATTTAAAAACTAACAAATATAGCACGCCTGATATTTATTCGTTCACGTTCTTCTAAAATAAATGCATAAATTATTTAAAACAACGATTTTATTTCGTGTTCTAAATTTTGTGTGTAATATATCTGTAACAATAAGTAATATATGATGTTTATTTAAACATATACATTTTTCAATCATTAATTTCCATAATGCACTAAAAAAAAAAAAAGCATTTAAAGCCATTTTTTTTTTTTTTTTTTACATATATATATATATTTTTTTTTTTTGGCTTTATTTTGTGTTTTATAAAACAAATTGATTCTATTCAGATTCAAAGATTAAGATATTCATAATTTTTCTGAGGTATGACAATAAGTATTTTTGCTACTAATAAACTGACCAGTTATTTTTTAACTTAGATATTAGTTCCATAGATGAAGATGATTCTTTTTCTGAAGAACATACAGAAAAAGTGAGAAAAAATGCAGATATTGACGTTGGATTGGTAAGCATATTGATATATATATATATATATAAATATAGAAAATATGCGATGAGGTATTTCGTAGATAGTGTGATTATTATAGCAGCTGTTAACGCTAGAACCATATTGTAGTTGTATGCAATTTTCTTTTACTGTTTCTTCATACGATTTTTCAAGTTTTTGAGACGACTTCTTTTGTATTTTATATAATGAATATTTCAATATTTTGTTGATGTTTTCATGTGTTGTATCTTTTAATACTGCATTTGTTATTAAGTGTGTTAAGAAATTCACTATAGAAAGGCCCGCATCGTGGCTCAGTGGTAACGTGCGCCGCTGGTGAGAATTAGGGCTGAGGTTCAATCTGTTGGCGGCATTGCTATAGACACTGTTTCGAAAAAAAGAGTAAACTCGATAGCGTTTGGGATGTTCAGACTCTTGCCTCGTTAGTCGGACTACTTGATGGGAATTTACCGGGTTTTCTCCCATATGATAAGCAAATGCGAAATAGTTCCCCCTAAAATCCTCCCGGAAGGCACTGCCCTCCTTCTTCAGCGATTCGGGGCCACGTCCGACTTCTACCTACTGATGCTACAGAGCAACCCCTTTCCCTCTATATGAGTAGACTAATCATGGGGTGTTCGTCCCGCGAGGCCGGATACTGAGGATTAGTCACAATAACATAATAAAAAAGAAATATTTGGTATTCAATACAGATAGATAATCCCATTTCCCATTTAGTAGTCCTCGTGTCACTACAGCGGGTAAATAACTTCACAAATTAGAAATACATAAGTACCAATATAAACTACAACATATGAAATAAAGGTTACAAACTACTTTGCATCTAAAACCTCAACTTTCAACTATGAATTTTTAATAAGTTCTGCCTAGTTATACTACTGTGCTCAAAAGTAAGACCAATTATTTTTTTTTTTTTCAAAAACTCTTTGTTTATACTTCCAAATTTATTTAATCGCCTTCAAAGTAATCCTCCGGACACAATGCACTTATGCCAACTTTTTTCCAAACCTCAATGCATGCTAAAAAATCATCGGCAGGATGGCCTTCAAACCACGCGGCGATTCACGATGAATCTCTTCATTCGACTCAAAGCGGTGTCCCCGGAATTGTCTTTTGAATTTAGGAATAGCCAGAAATCGCGCGGTGTGAATTTGGTGGTTGTGGAACGATATGGGTTTCATTTTTGGCGAAAAAGTCACGAAGAATCAATGCAGTGTGAGCTGGTGCATTCAGTGTTTTCGGTACCAATCGAGATTTGACGCGTGCGTTTGAGGCCCAAAATAGAATTGATCGATCCTTTTGAAATTCCAACATTATCAGCAAGGTCTCTAATTGTAAATCGACGGTTTGCAAGCATCAAATCTTTAATTTTTCGGACGGGAGCTTCGTCGGTTGAGGTTGATGGTCGTCCAAAGGGCTCTTCATCTTCAACTCGTTCTCTGCCTTCTTGAACTGTTTAAGTTTATACCACTTGTAAACATTTACCAACAAGTTTATACCACTTGTAGACATTTCTTTCCGATATAGGAATGCTCACCGAATGCCTTCTGCAGCATTCCATACGTTTCCGCAAACAAAATTGAATGCAAGTTCTTTGCTCAATTAATTGAGACATTTCAAAAATCGCAGGAATCAGTTTTAGCGTCTCACAAAGCCAAGCATAACTGAAACACTAATGAATATTTTCATTTCAAGCTTCACACAGATGTCAAGGACAGTGCCGGCAACCTAAAAAAAAGAAAAGAAAATTGAAATACCATATTTCCGGGAAATTTAAATTGAAAATTGGTCTTACTTGTTGGATACAGTTGTATGTTGTTTTTGGCTCTCTTGTGTTGACATATAAGTTACTGTATTGTCTTTTATACCGAACGCTTATCGCTCCTTAAGAAATTTATAATATACTAGAAGACCCGGCCACGCGTTGCTGTGGCTTTCTTGTATTTCGTTCAATTATTAGATACTATGATTGGTATTATTAAGGAAGTGATTGGTAAAGAATGATGAAAATATCAAATTAAGCTTCAACGAATAGAAAATGTTTAATTTTTATTCATTTAATGAATGAGGTAGATAATGTTGATTTTTAACACTGATTTATAATTATTTTACCGAATTTAATTTTTAATAATCTTTACGTTCATTTAAATAAGAACTAAGCGATGAACAATATTTCTTGTTAATCTGTCTTTCGTCAAAATAAATAAATTCGATGGTTTTCCAACACGTGAGCATGCAACACACAGCTGCCCATGGGAGGAACACGAGTTCTCCAAGTCCAAGCCACAAATAGCCATTGTCTGCCCTTGCGACTTATTTATTGTCATCGCAAAAGCCAAACGTATCGGAAATTGTAATCTTTGAAAGGTATTGTAGATTCTGATGGTATCATAGGTATTCGAAAAATTTTATATAGCTGCATTAATATTTATTTACTTTTCAAAACCAGGAAATGCACAGTCTATCTGCACCAGATGAAAATAAGCTTTCCGTTTCCTGTCCTTGTCTTCCAGTGCTCGAACACAATCCGATTTACAAGCAAGCAGAAGTGCCCAAGAAACGCCTCAGACGTATATTTTCCAAGAAAAAGATTCTCTCGCCAGCGCATAAAGTGATGGAAAAATTTACTAGACATCGCAAGATCTCGAATGAAATGAAAGTTTCATAATAAATTTTTGGTAGAACCTTAAAAAAATAACTTTAGGATTTATGCATTTATAAACACTTTTCATGTATTAAAATGTTTTTGAAGAGAACTAAAATTAAGAATGTTAAAATGGAAAGAAGACATTTGAACTTATTTTCCAATTGATAGATTAATAGCTAAAATGATCTTATCTTAATTTTCATGTCAATTAGATAGTAATAGAAGATCTAATTAAAAATGTTTCAATGTTGTAATTGTGCATGAAGATCCAGGTCTGCTTGTCCGTTTATTTCTATGGATGCAGTGTCAATTTTCTTTCTGCATGCTTCATATTGTCTTTAATGAAACTTAATCTTCTAATACGATTGAACATTATTATTAGTGATAAACTACTTTCACCTGACGAGATTGGCAAACAACAACCTTCGATAAATCGATATTACAAAGTGACTTTACATTGCGCTAACCATTAACACATCATAGCTGAGATCGCTTTTACAGATTTCGAAAGGGTGTGAGTGAAGTTGTGACATCGAATTTTTGAACGGACTTAAGAAACTCGTGGCCAACTGACCATTTCTCCACTCTTGCAGTGCGTAGGAAGAAGCACGGTTATAGTTTTTAATTTTGGGATTTTTTTTCTCTCGACTGGTAAAGCAATTTCAATAAAAAAAATTAGAAAGCAAGATATCGTTCATGCGCTAAAGTTTAATATTGGGCAAGTAAATTTTTGTATCCATGTATCTTCAAAAATTTTAATCGGATCTCTACAAAAAAATTTATTACATATTAATTTCTTGATGCTGATTCGATGCTGTTAAAAATCTCGGGTTTTTTAATGGAAAAATTTCGAATTAATTGAATAGTTAACAAAATTAATTAACAAGGTTAATTTATTCTGTTAATCTACTGCATTGTACCATAAGTTAGTTCCTTGCGAGCCATTTCTAACGATACTACTTATTTGATGATGTAATGGTAATTTCGAAACTTATTAAGGTTGCCCAATTTTTTTTGATCGTCCGTATAAATATTCATCATTCTCATACATAACATAAATTAAGTTTGGTGTTTCGCTCTACGGTCATCTTGTGCACACTTTAGGCTAAACAGATCAGGACCTACAGTTTAAAGTGGATTCCGAACCACTAACAAACATCCATGCCACCGCCAGGATTCGAACCTGAAGCATAGGATACCAAAGGCCAGAGCGCTAACCACTTAGTCACCAGGCCGCATACATAACATAAAAGTGACAAAGATACATACAAATGAGACAAAAAGAACTAAAATTTCACTATAATTGTACTATATAATGTATTCATTGAATGGATGTTATTTTACCATTATTTATGCGTAAATGCCCTATTGTTTTGGAAATATTGTATGTATATTTCAATTTAGTAAATATAATAAAACGAATATCAAATTCTATACATATTTTGTTTCTTAGATATTTTATTAATATCTACAAATAGAGATATTACGGGGAAAATTACAATTCTCAACTTCAAAAATCATGCTCAAAAAGTTTTTCGTTATGGTTTTGGCAAAAAACCTGTTTTAATAAAGGCTTTTTTGAAATCATCTGGCTGCTTCTATTGCTGTTCTTTTTCTATACCTTTTTATTTGTATCTACAAATATTATTTTAGATCAGTAATCTAAATATATATATTAAAATGTAGGGACAAATCGTAAAATAGGCCCTTCGGATTTGGCGACTTTTTTTTGTGACGCCAAATGTGGTAACTCATATTTCTTGTACTGTTTGCAATTCAAATCATTTACAATCGCAACCCGTTACTTGGCGAAAAACATTTTTGACGCCAAATCTCACACCCCCTATTCTGCCAATATATTTCAAGAAAATGTAATAATCTTTAATGTAATAATTCGATTATGTTATAAGTTAGTAACACTAAATAGAAGAAATTCTATAAGCCCAACATCAATGTTGTTGCGTATATATCTTTTCTTTCGTATGTCCCAGAAAAGAACAGTGGATGAGGTTCTACTGTATTTTTAATACAAGCCTGATCAGAAATCTGTATTAAAAACAGTTGTGACAACATTTACAGTTATAAATGCTTTAAAAGTTGACTTTTCTAAACTATTATGTTAATAAGGAATTTTAATATTAAATATCAAGGTATAAAAAAATGAATTTTTACCCATATTGTTGAGAACAATTTTGGTATATTTATTTGGTCATTTGACTCAGAGCATGCATTAAGTAGCTGTGATGTATATTCTACAAAATAAATCTCGTCGCCAAGAGTGTCTAACCTTTTATCTTCATTAGGTCATATCTAAAAAGAAAGAAAAAAAAAAATAAAATAATAATAATAAAACGGCAAAATCGCAGCCACTGGGATTTGGCATCCTAAATTCTTCTCTCCAAAGTGCGCCAAAAAAGGGTTGCGATTTTAAATGAAAAGAATTGTAAACAATACAAAAATGAGAGTTACCACATATGGCGGCTTATCGCTCACTTGGCACCACAAAACGTCGCCAAATTCTAACGGCTTCTATTTTGCGATTTGGCCAAATACACTAGTTTAAGTAATAAATAAAGCATACTGATTTGATGGTTGTTAAAAAAGGTAACTACGATATCTACTATAACAAATGAACAAAAATGTCATAGAACATTTGTCTTTGCTTTTTAAAAATCATAGAACAACTTAGTTCAGTGATCATTTTTTAAGAAATAAGATATGTATATTGGTAAAATACGTTATTAACTTCATCAATTTTTAAAATATTTTTTTTTATGCAAGAATTAAAAAAAAAAATTATAATAAATAAAATGAAATACACAAAATTTCAATGTAAGGAATTTTGCACAACCTTGATGTTGGTTAAAATGCAGTTCATCAATATAACGAATAAAATATAAAATTAATGATAAAGTAAAATAAATATTAAGATAAATATAAATAAATATTTTTTTAATCAAAGGTATCAAAAGAAAAATTATTCAGTTCTGGTGTCAAGTTCATTAAAGAAAAATGAACAATAGATTTCTTTTCAAGTTTTTATTTCAATCTTTCAGCATATATATTGTGTATTATTTAACAGTGATCACTATTTACATATTCAACACAATTCATTTCACAAACATGGATCCAGCAGCAGCAAATATAACATTAATTTAAAATTATGATGGAAGCCCATAAAGTCTGTTAAATTTAGTTTAAAACATAAATATTAAATTTTTAAGTATTGCAAACACAACATAAAAATCCTCTTCAGAATTTTAATGGATTACTCATGTTTTAAGACTAGCTGGGTTACCATAATATTCATTTAAGAATACAAACAGATATATTAAAACTGCCAATATATCAAGGATTACTTTAAGAAAATCTAAAAATAAAGTTTACTATTAGATTAATATTTATTAAAAAAAAAAAAAAAAAAAAAAAAAAAAAAAAATCAGGTCTCAAAAACGAATAAAAATGATGATAAAGAATTAAAATAGAATGACAACGGTTAGGACGACATAACTAGTATTCTTTGATATACAAATAAATTAAATTCAGAGCAACAATGAAATTTCTTAAAAACTAAATGTGAAAATATATTTTATACCAATGTATAATTATATACACAATATGTATCGCACAATTTATTTAGAAGAGATAAAAACTTCATTTAATTCATGAAATTTTCTTAAAATTCCCAAATTTTTACATAAAAAGAAATACTTTCTATAAAACTCAATTAAAAATTGATGAGACCTTATGGATTTCCAGTCTTTTTTTTTTTTTTTTTCACTTTCCATCAGAAATAAATATATGTTTTAACTCATTCAAGAATCATAATAAAGAAATGGATGCATTAAAATGTTTCAATATTTATTTTTCAGGATAATTCTGAAGAACATTTGAATAAAAAAAATTCATTCTTATCTCAATAAAGGTATTATACTGCACTTTGAGTATGCCATACTATCCTCTAAATCAATATCAATTTTTTTCCACTGTTACAAGTATTATAAGCAGTATTTCAAAAGTAACATGCCCATGAAATATGAATTGAATTAAAATGCGTTTAATTACTCAGTTTAATCAAATTAAAAAAAAAAAAAAAACTGCTATACTGAGATCAAATTCATATATTTTAAAAGTGCTTAAATAATTTTTAAATACATGAAGCTAAAATTCGATGTCTAAAAAAAAAAAAAAATATATATATGGCATTTTAAAATAAATTTAAATCTGGTGTTTTTTTTTTTTTTTTTAAATGAAAAGAAAAATGATACTTACACATCCTTAAAAATTATATTTGTAATGAATGTTATTCAATATTTTTAAGGCAGCTATAATCCTTTTTTCAATGCATTAATAAACAAATACTTCTCATTCTAGTAAATTTAATACTCTCAGTTTTAGAAAAATTGAATTTTTTTCTGGGGAGATGGGGTAAAAAAAAGGGCTTTCTATCAAAAGATTTATGTTTTTTTTTTATTGAAATTAAAAAAAATATATATAATGAAACTACTTAAATTTTTTTTTCAAAATTAAAAGATAATTAGTCACCTAATGCTTAAAAATATCATAGCTGCATCTCTAAACAGGTAAAAATCCAGTAATTCACTATTATTATTCCATAATTTTTCCCTGATATCTTTACACATAAAAATAAAGTTAAGACTTATTTGAGAAATGGCCGAATAGAAATTAATAAACCTATACTAAGATTATATAAATTATTCAAAGGGCCTAAGCTATACTTTTTTACACCAATATCTCAATAATATAATTTCTATTACCATATCAGCTTGGATGAAAAATTGCATTCATATATATTTTTTAAACTTCACAATTTGAAATTATACCTCACAGTGGCTTATGACAGCTAGTATAAATATTTTATAAAGTGAGATGCTCACAGATCGTGTCTATTTTTCTAATTTTATTTAAATTTTTCTTTTTTGTCAACCTATTTTTAATATACCTTAAAACAATTAAGAAATCTGTCAGTAAACCTTCACAAAAAAATCAAATAACCTCTTTATTAAATAGTGAGCAAAAAGGCAATCGTTTACAACAAATGCAATAATTACAAAACTACAGAGAAGAATTTTTCTTAAATAACTCTGTATAGTTGAAAATAAACCAATATTAGTAAAGCTGTAATTTAATAGAATCGTATATGCTTTTTGAAACTCTATTAAAAAAACTCAGTCCACAAATTTAATTAGCTTTAGAGTATTGATAAAAAAATTGAATTAATAATTGTCACTATCATATAATGAATCTAAATATGAAATAAGATAACTGTTACTTCAAAATAAAAAAAAAATACAGAAAATTCATGTATATGGATTGAATCACAGACTTTTACTAATTGTGAATAAAATTAACATCGTTTTTCTTACTCTTCACAATTTAACTGATAAAATGCATGTAATAATTGACGCTTCTAATATATGGAAACTTTTCCACGGGTGCTTATTCTACCTTTTAAATATACATTTTTTTTTTTTTGAAGAATATCAGATATAGAATTAAAAAAAAAAAAAAAAAAAAAATCAAATAATTAATTCTCTAGCTATATACAGCAGAGATAGCAGCTATGATATAATAAATACAATTTTGTTTAATTAGTAGAATTGAAAATAATTTTGATTTAATATCAGAATGTCTATTACAACCCACAACAAATTTTTTTCCAGTCTAATATGGCTAAAACATTTTATGGAGGATAATTTTTTTCCTTTTTGTTCATATAACTGAGTAATAATTACTGCTATTAATGGACGATGAATTCATTGATTATTCAAAATAAAATTGTAGAAATAATTTATAATGCATTTGTAAAAAATTTGAAAATAAAATATGAAATATATTTCAGTCAAAGAAAAAAAAAAAAAAAAAGGACCAATGCATATTTATGTCTGCACATACTTATAGGAACAAACACATAAATGTTCCTCAGTATATAAATGAAGAAGTTATTTATGAAAATGAAAATACAAAAATGAATGGAATATACATTTATATACACAAAACTACAAGTGTAGAAACAATACAGCACAGTGACTAGTACCTTTGGTTTTTTTTCTTTTTAAATGTTTTTTTCTTTTTTTTTTGGTAAATGCACAGGATAGTTTAAAGAATAATGCATATTTTAACAACATCCATGCAATAGAATAATTTCGTCACATTTAATGCAATTGTAAAAATTTTCTATAAATATGAAATATACAAAAAAAAAAGTAAAATCCAGATTATAATTCAAATGAATGGATTTAAAATACAATACATTTAATAAAAATAATAATAATAATAAAAATAATCAATTTAAAAGACAAAATAAATTCATTTCTTTAAATTTTAAAAATAAATTTTGAACGAATTTTTTTGAGTAAAATAGTTTGTTAGAAATTTTTGAATTATATACACATGATTTGTTAAAAGGCATTTAAGAAACATTGTTTCACAATAAAATTTCACAGAAAACTAAACAATTGGTGAAGCAATATATTCATTAGTCAATATATATTACAAAACAAAATTTTTGAATTTATAACAGTAAAAATATAATAGCTCCAATGCAAATAGGTCATGATTATTTAAGATCAAAACTGAAAGGCAATAATAAAAAAGGGACATATCTTTTAATTATCCATTCAATAAGCATTTGAAAACAATATTCTACTGCACACGTTTCTATATGCAAATTTAAATGTGATATAAATTTTCATGGACAAAAACATGACATAATATGAATTATCACAACTTGGAATCATGTAGATTAATTATTAATCGGAACTCATACTTAATAATCTTACATAAAAGAAAAGCTATTATTTTAACATTAAAACAAATCACACTCTCCATTTAAAAAAAAAATAATTCCATGATTTTGGTCTTACAAAAATATATGGATTGACTTGACCAACATGACTTTGGATAATTGAAGCATTAATTCAATAAAAAATTAGAATAAATAAAACCCACTCAATCATTCATCATACATTTATATATATATATATATATATATACATATTTAAGTGTTTAAATAATATATTTTCTCCAGGCAAAAATAATGGTTCTTTTATAACAATTATATAAGAGGAAAGTCAAAAATACAGTTACGATTTACTTTGCAGTACACTTCTTGAATTGTTCACCCAACTCTTATACCCTAAAAAATCATTTCAGGACTATTGCCAAGAGCAGGACATTGAATAATTCCCAAATTCATAACAAGCTGAATATATCAATTTAGATTTAATCCACTTGTTGTAGGTTTTATTGAAGGATGTTATAGAAAAAACAAAAACATATCGTAAAACACTAAATAAAAGTAAATTAATAAATTATTAATAGTAATAAAAAAGAATATTTTTTTAAAAATATTGTACAAATCTGTATTTTATTATCACAAAAGGTCAACGATTTATTGCAGAATAATTGCTTGTCATCATAAATCACTAACAAAGCACACTATTGAAAATTAAAAGGCCCTACAGGAGGAATGCTAGTCCAACTTGAATTTAGTGTTTATCAATATCTTTCTTCACAGAAGAATTATAATCCAATGGCAATAGTCCATGAGCATGATACAAGAGCCATTGCCTTTTATTAAATATTTACAAATTCACAGAGCATAATTCCTTGCTGAAGAGAAGAACTGCTTCAGAAGACAGACTCGGCAGACCGCGACAGATGAATGGGATGCGACGGACTTCGAGCCAGTCGCTTCTTTGGAAGCATAGGAAGGCGTGAAAGCATTGTGAGGATTTTGCTAAACTCAGGACGTTCGGTATCTTTGTAAGCCCAGCAAGTCATCAAGATATCCTGAAAACAATGATTAAAGAATTATTTTAAGCATTAAAGTGCAATTAAGTTAATTTTGTTTCAACATAAAATAAAAAAATTAGGAAAATAATTTTTTTTTCAATGCTAGCTATTTAACCTATTTCTTTTTCCACTGAGAGAGTAAATTTTTCTTTTTAGTTAGAACAAGGGTATATCGCCTGCATGGGATTCAAAACTGTTATAAATATGACTTTAACATGAAATCATTTCATTAAAATATTTAAATGTTCAAATATTTAGTATTGTATTTTTTTTTTTGAAACTACAATAAAAATAATGAAATTTCTTTTTGTCTAAAAAACAATTTATATTTCCCCCAAATATTTCCAATTGCAATAGTTAAAATTTTCCTGACTAGCACAATGATGTAGGGAAAAAAATCCTGCATGGGGAAAAAAGGATAATCTTATTATACTGTGAATGTTCATGTTATGAATATATTAGATTGAGCATTATTCACTAGTATTTATTTTTTTTTTTGCTTCACAACTATTATTAAATTAATCTATCTTGTTGGTCACACAAAACAATTTTTCTCTCATGTTTCATGGACACTGTGATCTAGAATAAATAAATGTGGCTTGTAATTAGAAGGGAAAGGAGAAGAAGCAAATATATATATTTTTTAGTTAATCTTTTCAAGGGTAATGGTTCAAACTAGTATTTAAAGTGAGAAATGATATGTGATAACTGTCTTGATAACTATTCAGTATAATTAATGGCAAGAAAACATGTTAACAAAATACATAAAGCTGGAACTTGTAATAATTCCTTTCAAAAAAAAACAACATGGTGGTGGCATGTCCATATTTAAGAAACAAGATTCATACATGAAGCTGAATGATATTGGGCAATTTTAATATTTTTATAGCATTTATATTCACTTATAACTCATTATAAAATTTTTATATAGTTGATAGCATCTCCATGTATGATATACATTTATTAAAATCCATATTAACTATAAATGCATTCTAAAAATTGTATTAAGCCATATCTCCCAATAATGTTCGAAATTAACCCATTTTTAATGTGGATGAAAAATTACAGAATTGAATTTTTATTTTTTAAAAAAATAATTGAATTTGATAATCAATAACACAAAACAAATTTTTTTTAAATTCTTCCAATAGAATAATAATAATAAGTTAACTTGTTTATTATCTTAAAAACTTTTTAATTTTTCGAAATTTTTTTTTACTCAGTTAAGAAAAGATAAGTATAATTAATATATTGCTGCATTATATTTAATAAACAGATTATAATAGGATTCTCAATAATGATACAATTACAAAATAGCTACATTCATTATATATTGCAGTAATAATTTTTGATTAAAAGCATATAGCAATAAAATTTCACTTCACAAATTATCATGCTTAATTTAAGTTTAAGAAATTTAATCAAAATATATAAATGTTGTTTGATAAAACATTAGTGATGTTTATTATTTGTATTCTTATTGTTTGAATCAGCAAAAAACAATATAAGCATTCCTCCAATGTTATGATATACAAAACTATTAAATAAAATTTAAAAACAGTTTACATAAAATACTTACAGAAGAAAAATATTTTTCAATAGATTCCAATTTAGCATATTTTTAAGTACTTCATATTTATAAAATATGTTTATTAAAAGTTTTTTTTTTTTAAGTTGAAAATTACATTACATTTATATGAAAAGAAAAAAAAATAACATGTTAAATACAATACAAAAAACCAATAAGCTAAATTAAGAACATAAATGAATAACTAATTTTTAAATTTTTATTTATTTAACTTACTTTAACATCCCGAGAAGCTTGTATATTTGCTAAGGTTTGCTTCACACCTTTACCAACCTGCCAAATTATGGCCTCCGAAGGATGACCATGAAAAGGCCATTCACCACATAAAAGTTCATACCACACAGTTCTAAAAAGACATTAAATAAAATTGAATACAAAAAGAAATAGTCAACATGAGATTTGTAAAGAAATAATGAATAATGCAAAAAAAAAAAAAGATTTACAACAATTAAAAAATTACAGTATTCTTCAAGTGCTAACAAATGCCTAGCTTAAATAAAAAGAAATTCTTTTCCTTATATTAGCGGTACAAAACTCTTTTTGATTTTCAGTACCTTTACTGAATCCATTTTTTTCCCATTATTTGACTTGAATAGCTATCCTAATTCTAACAAGTGCAATTTGTGAAATAATATTTTGTTTTGTTAAATGGTTAGATATAAACAAATTTAGTTAATTATAATTAGTGGAAAGGACGAGACCACTGATCAAAGCATATTCTCTTAACACCTTGGAATTAAACTGCATATTATATTACTATCTTCACTTCCTTCTAAATATTGATTTTTTAATTTTTATCACAATGCAATTTAATGACTGCAGCTTTGCACAAATAAGATGTCATAAATGAAACATTTTTTAAATATTCTTGAATTGAAGTTAAGATTCTCGATAGCATGGCTTCCTAATTGACAAATTACACTTATATATAAAATCTAATTTCACAACACAATAAAATGTGTTTTTTTATTTAATTCTTACAAATGATTATATATACAATATCAGAAATTTTTTAAAAAAGTGCATCGAGCACAAATGTGTTAACAATCGAATCTCGAAAATCTTTAGAGCAACACCATTATTAATAAAAATAAATAAAAAAAAAACAATAAAGATCAGTAGGAATATGAAATGAATGAAATAAAAGGAAAAATTACACAGTAATTAAAATTATTAATGCTCAATTAATAACAATCTTGATATGGTTTCGTAGAGCATTTTTCTATATATTTTTTTCATCTTAATTTTTAAAGTCACTAACTGGGATTTTTTTACTTACTTTTTCAAATAGTATTTCAATTGAGAAATCAATACTATAAAAAAATTGGAAGCATTGACACAGACGTGCAATGTCTGCATTAGATTGCTTTGACATAACATTAATATTCAAAGCTAAGGCAATTGAATAATCCTTTCAATTCCATTCCTTTACATTAAAAGTATTAATGTATTTTATTTTTTTTAATTAATGTTACTTTCATAAAATACCATTTTACAGGGAAGAAAAAAAAACAGCTAAAAAATTTAGTTTTGATGAGAAATGTGATTAAAAGGAGAAATACCATTTTATTAAATAAAGTAATTTTTTTAAAAAAAGCTGTAAAAAATATGAGTATACTTGATTTTTAGAGTAAAAATAAAAACTACTACTTGCATTAAATTTATAATGTTTCTTGTTTTTATTCTAACAGACTTAAAATTTGCCTAGCAGACATCATAATACTTCTATAAAAAAAGTAAGATTTTATAAAATATATTTTTTTAATTCTTCATAACTAAAAAATGAGTTATGAGCAATAGATAAGTGCATTTAAAAAATTTGACTACTTTATTTATGCTCTATAATATAAGACCAAAAAGCAAATGCATAAAAAACACGAGTAATTTTCTGATCATTAATAAGATGTATTCAACATACATATATACACATAAAAATGATTAAAACATTAAAAAAATTATTTTTAGACTAATAAATTGCTGAAATTTTCTTAAAAATCCAGGATAGAAAAACTTTTAATGAATAGGTAAGGCTATGATTCCTAAATTTTTTTTATTCCTGAGCTGACATGACACACGAATTATTATGCTTTTTTTCCCAAGTCATATCTCTCTTTCCATTCATTTTCATTGCTAAATTAATAAAAATTTTCATATTTGTATTAGGCAACATTTATATAATTTTTTATTAAAAATTACCAAGACTATTTATTGCACCTAAAAAAAAAAAAAAAAAATGTTTAATTTCTATAAAATTCATAAATAAGCCTGAATTTGACCAAAACATTAAATTCCAATAAAACAATTCCATGAAAAAAAAAAAAAAAAAATCTAGTTTGAAATAAATAATGCTGTTTTGAAAAATTTTGTTGCCAATTCTCAAATTTAAATGTTTTCATTTTATATTTAAAGAAAAGATATGTCATATTTTCTAGATGAACTTTTCAGAATGTGTAGTTCAGATAGATCAGTACATCCAAAATATTTCCTTCATTTTATTTACTGTGGTTATATATACATATATTTTAAGAAATGCCATGCCTTTCCATGCAGTATCACATTAAGATGATTTATTAAAAATAACAATGACAATTTTGCGAATATAACATTAAATTAAAAAAAAAAAAAAAAAAGAATTAATAATTACCCAAAGGCATATATATCTGAAGATCTAGAAAAAGGCAAATTATCATTCTCTTGTTGGCTTCCTGCCCTTAAGCTACGAATGACTTCAGGTGCCAGATAGCAAAGCCATCCTTTAGGTATAGTTAACCATTCCCCTTTCCTAGTTGAGAAAAATATATAAATTCATTAAAGATCTTAAAATTTTATAGAACGAAATTATAAATTATTTTTGATAAACCCAATTATAAAAATTACACTACAGTCAAACTTGTTTTTGTAAGGGGGACAAAGGACAGCATAAAAGAAAATATCTTAAAAACTTCACAAATAGCTATAAAATATATTATTTGCAAAACATTAAAAAAAAAGAACTTTTTTTCTATGCAGTATACAACCTCAGTAGGCACCCTCATAAAAAAAAAATACAACATAGAAAATATGTAAATCAAAATCTAACGACATAACATTATCTCACATTTAACAACATTCATGGTAATGGGTTGATATAATTGCCATCCACTGTTTTTTTGAAAATTTGCATGTTGTTTTCTTTATTAAAATACATTTTTAATTAGCTTTTATTCATAATATGCCTTTGATGAAATATTTGTATCTATCACACAAAAAAGGAAGGCATGAAAACAGGTTTGACTTAGTTTCTTTTCCTTCTTCAAATATCTTAATATAAATAAAGATAAAATTTCAAAATAATAATTGTCAAATTATTTAGACCTGCCCAACCTAAGATGAAATGTAAAATTGAAACTTCCTTAAATATTTGAATTATTCTATAGGCTCTTATTATATTTATTGAAATGTGAATAATATTGCAATAGATAATTATTTTCTAGATATTTTTAAAAAATTAGTTCTTTAAACATAAATATATTTAAAAAAATTATATTAGTCCTCTCTTTATTTAAACTGTAACATTATTACATTCTTTTATTACAATTAAAAAATATTAGTCACTAATACTTCTCGCTTCACAATTATGCTTTATTTATGAAAGTTTATTAAAGAATTCATTAAGGTTTATCAGATACTATTTTTGATAAATAAATTAAAAGTTAGATTGTATGCCTAGTATCAGATGAACATATTGTAAATAGCAATTAATACAATCAAACCTGATATAAACAATTATTTTTAAAGGATGACAACAAATTAATCATGATTAAACTTTAAAAAAAAATGCATTTAAAATCTTGAAACTCAACATTTTTACATCAAATAATCTTAACTTGAGAAATTATTTTAAATTTTAATTTAGAATACTGAATAGAGTAAGATTTAATTATTTTATGTTTAGTTATACACAAGTTCTGCATGTTTATATTTTTCTTGTAAAATTTGCTTACCTGTTACCATGACATAATTTCGTTACTGAAAATAATCCAAAGTCAGTTATTACAACTTTTCCATTCTCAAAGAAAATGTTTTTGGTTTTAAGATCTTTGTGGATAATATCTCTAGCATGAAGATACCCCATGCCCTGAAATAAATTAATATATATATATATATATATATATATGAACAGTATTACAGATATTAGATTTTTCATATTTGAAATAAATATTAAACATGAAAAAATTCATACCTGCGATATTTGCTGAGCAATGGTGATTGTCCGGTTCAAATTAAATTTATCTTTCCGGAGATGAATATGAGTATATAAAGTCATTCCTTTACATAAACTACAGAAAAAGTATTTTAATTCTGCATGTCATAATAAATCTTATTTAAGAAATAAACATTTATTTTAATTCATAGTAATATTAGCAATTACTAAATTGTTTAAGCAATTTACCATTTTATTTGATAAATGTAATATACCTCGTAACAATCGCCAATTTTGGGGGTTTCATGCAGGCACCCATAAAGAGAACTAAATTTTCATGACGCGTTTTCCGAAAAGTTGCTACCTATAAATGAATAAAAAAAAAATAAAAAAAAAAACACATAAGTGCTGTTTGCCTATCACATATCTATTGAATAAATTAAATAGAAAATTACACACCTCTTGTTTAAATGTTTCAAGTGTTTTTTTATCATCAACATGATCCATATCCAACATTTTAATTGCAACACTTCCATGCCAATTACCCCTATCAAATACAAAGAAATTTATTAGATATTGATGAATCTAAGAAAAAAAAAAAAGACAGAGATAATTTTATTGAATTAAACTACTTATAAAATTTGATTGATTCAACAAAGCTAATCAAAAATTTTTTAACGCCATTTGAAAATACTAAATTTACAGAATTATTTAAGATTCAGAATGAAGCATTATTAAATTATCAGTTGATAAAATAAAATTGCATTGAAATATATTTTGTACTTTGTTTAGTTTTTAAGATACCAATTAAAAATTAAACATTTTTTCAAAACTTTCCTTAAGGTGAATAATTCTTAACCAACAACATTTTGCCATTCAAATAGTTTTAGTTGCTTCTTTTAGAAAAATGTACACAAACTATATTGAAAGTTATCACATTTTTTTTTCTTTCCCAACATATGTAACATAATTGAGGAGTTATTGTATCCCAAAAAACATTTTAGATATATTCAAAAGAAACACGCAAACCAATTTTTTTTTTTTTTTTTTTTTTTTTTTAATAATGTTATCTTCATAAATGAAGCATTATAAATTATATTTTCAAATGTGCTCTGGAAATGCTTTTTTAACAACAACAAATTACCTGTAAACTGTTCCAAAGCGCCCTGTTCCAACTTCTTCATAAATATCAAGCTCATCATATGGTATATCCCACTCTCGCAACGACAGCTGTTGGTATATTCAAATAAAATTAATAAAAATGCAGCATTTTAAGTAATTTATAAAATAAGTATCAAATACATGAAAAGTATTTACTTTAAAGATGAAAATAAGTACACTATTCACTGAAACCTCGGAAATAAAAAGTTTTTAAAAAAATATTGAATGCAAATTATATGGTATTTTTTTATTGAATATTTTACAAGAGAGATGATATACTATACTATTTTAATAAATCTTAATAGAATATTATAATTGAAAAAATTTCTATAAAACAATTTTATAGATATGTTTATTTAAGAAATAAATTAGTAGGGACAACTGTTAGAGCATCAGATAAAAAGAAAATCTTTAAAGCTTACACTATTTTGTGTCTAGGCCACGATCGTTCACTAGGATCAACATCAGATACTTGACTATCTTGGGAATCTACACGCCCAGCTAATGTTTTTCAGAATCTGTCTGTAATAGCAGATTAAATTAGTTTAATATTTAACAATAAGAAAAATAATTTTTGAAAGGCAAAAAAATATAAAACAGTCAATAATAAATGAAATATGTGAATTTTTACTTTAATAGTATTATAAAACATGCACTGTTAATAGCAATTACAAAGGAAGAAACAAAATTGAAATAAGCTTACACTTCCAGATCCCACAGTCTTATCACTGTCATTAGATTTCTGTGTCTCAACCATTTCATTGTCAACTAATGGCTTAGTTTCTAAAGTTATTTCCTTAGCAGTATCTACATCTGAAAAGATAAACAAGATTTTTTATATAAGTAGTGTAACACATGAAATGAGGTAATTAGTGTCAAAAAATAAATAAATAAAAAAGAAAAAGAAAGAAACTAAGGAGTTCATTGAAGAATTTGTATTTGTATTTGCACTATTGGATAGTATTCCCATAGCACAATATTCTCTCTCTTTATATATCAAGTAATTTAATATTATAATGTTGATTAAATAGACGAGGAAAAATCTACATTCCAACATGCTACACCAATCATAATTAATACATGAACAATGATTTTTAAAAAGGGGATAAAATCAGAAAATTAAAAAGAATTACTAATTGAAATACTTTTTTTGCATGCACATAAATAATCAAAAGTAACATAAATTGTTTAAAAAAAAATTTATTACAAGAAATTAATAGCATTTTAAAATGAAAAATTCATCAAATTTAATACAATTGAATATTAACATAAAACTGAAGTACATATGAAATTAAAACACAAAAATATTAATCTTTAAAAGCTTGACAATAATGGTTTAATAGCAAAAGAAATGATTAAAGAAAATTTGATTTTTTTAATCAGGACTTTTAAAATCAGAAAAAATGCTAAGAAAGGAAGGCTAGCATCGATATGAATGAGTACTAACATATATTATTAGGATCTTCAATTTTTACATACATTTGTGAAATCTTAAGAAATCTGATTATTTGCAAATCAAATTTCAAGGATCAAGACTAAATTACATAAAAATCTTATACCTGGAAACTGAAACTGATGGATGCGTGCAGCAGCTGGAGGGGTCTGCTGAGCGGCACTGAGGGAGGGCAGGTGAAGATGGAGTGGATGAATTGCAGGATGACGTATTGGATGAGGAATCAGGAGCTGGGAAAGCTGGAAGGCTAATCAGCTGCTGTTGCTGTCGAGACCATTTACGCTCACGGGCACTTTCACTTTTCATCACATTACCCGGGCTGGCGATGAGATTTCTTGATGGCATAGGAGAACGATTTTCTGAAATGGTGAAATTAAATTTGGCCTTCATTTGAAACTACTTACTCGCAAATAAAAAGTTAACAAAAAAGTAACATTTACTAAATTTCACACTATGAGTTCAATGCATCAAGCCACTGTTAATAAAAACATTTTAAGAAAGAAAAAATTCAAATACAATCACTCTTTTTGCCTAAATAAAGAGGTCATAAAAAAACAAAAGATTGTTAATGGCTATTTACAATTCAAAAATTTTCTAACAAAACAGTACAGCTGAATATTATAAAAAACACGGAATCAAAATTTACAAAACCCCCAATCATTTTTAGGTTGTTTTTTTTTTTTGTGATTTCTTAAAATTGGAAGAATTTGTATGCATGAAGTTAGATTTAAATAAATTACTTTAAGTCAGATTTATTATTTTTCAAAAATAATATTAGTTTTAAACAAATATGAATAGAAAATTCAAATAGCATTTGTGAATAGTGGAATAGAAAAAAATTCAAGAAGCATTTGTAAAAAAGATTTTGCAGTTTTTGTAACTCATACGCATAAGTTATTAAGATCATGCTGCACTTATACAGGAATATTCTGAAACCAACATTCTAAAATAAAATAAATCAATAATCATTTTATACTTAACACTATTCCCTTTAATTAATGAAAAGAACCTTTTAAAAAAGATATAGGAATTAACATCTATAATTTTTAGAAATTTTCTAGAATTTTCATAAATTTTTTTTTTTTTTTAAACTGTCCCCCCCACCCCTCTCACTTCTAAGTAAAATATGTATTCTTCGAAAAGGAACTTAAATATATTTATATAATTAAATAAACATATTTTATTTATTTTGATTCACATGGGCATTTCATTCAACATTCATTTATGGTCTGGATCTGGCTTAAAAATAGTTTTTGTATTTCATTAATTTCTCAAGTTACTTTTTTTTTCTTGTTCCTATTTTTATAACTAAAAATTTTATATTTTTTCTAATCTTTTATCAGTTAATGTTTAGATTTTTATTATGCTAGTTAATTAACAAACCATTTTTTTTTTTTAAATTATCCCTTTAAAATATTTATATAAAAAATAGAAATTGCAAGATCTACAATTCTAAAAAGAAATATATATATATATAAATTTATAGTGATTCATCTAAACTATTTATAAATTATTGTTACTTTATTTGTAATATTCAAAATAAATTCAAGATGTATGTATTTTTTCTATTTTTAAAATATAATTCTTTTTTAAAAATTAAAGAAAAAGTAAGCCTTTGTAAACATCCAAGTAATTTTTTTTTATCATTAAAAGAACTTTTCTCTTATTCAACTTACCATCGTTTTTCATTGTTTGTGCAAAAATATCTACTAATTCATTAGGCAGACCACATGATGGAGGCACTTTATCAACGCAATCTCTATGACAACGGAATCTAAAATAAAAGCATAAAATTAATAATAAGCATTTCATAACTTTTTGAAAATTAAAAAACATAGCAAAATTAGAAAGTTAAATTAATAAAGGAACATTTTTTGTGATATGTTTTCTAATTCATTGCAGTATTAATATTATGTAAAGAGGGATGTTATACGATTTCATAACCGATATTTAATTTTAGCTCATTATATTGACATTAATAATATTTATTTATAAGTTATTGTAAATTACTTGTAAAATAATCAATGGCAACACTTAGAGCTTTAAAATAATTTAGATTAATTTAATACACTTTCTTCTAAAATCATCATATTAAGCAAATGAATGTTTTTATTGAAATTAAATATATGTACAGCTCACACATATGTAATAAAAAAAATTACAGGCTGTAAGACCCATCAATAACTAACAATGGCTGATAAAATGTTTAAGTCTGTCATTATAAACCTTACCTAGTGGCAATGCATACTTGCACATATATAAGAAAAAAATTTAAAAATCCTTAATCTTATCATGTACTATATTCCTCTATTGTTGCTCCAGACCTGCAATATTTTTGTGTGTGCAAATTTAATTCCAGTATGATGTGCCATAAAAAGTAACTAAATGAATGCAAGATGTTATCAACTTAACATTGAGCTATTAAAGTTCCAAGTAGTTGTCGTATAAGAGATATCATGCTATACATAAAATCACAAATATTAGCTGCATGCTTATATAACAAAGTTGATTGAGAACTGCAACTATGATTAAAAGAAAAGATAAACTGTCCAATATTATTAATTGTTTTACATGCTATTAATTGTAGAGTAGACAAGGTGATGACAGTCTGAAAAAATCTTTTCTCATTTTTCCCTTTCATAACTCTCCCATTACAATTATAAAAACAAACCAGTCGATATAAAACTTAAAAAAAAAAAAAAAAATGGCAAAAATCAATGTATTTTTTTAATATTTCCAATATTTCTACATTGCATGATAAATGTTACAAAAGTTAAAACACATTTTAAAAATTCAGTTTATTAACAAATTAAAATAGCCTATCTATTACAAAACTAAGCTCTGGGGGCAAGGCTAACAAACAACAAAGCAATTATTATAAGGTAACACACAATATACTGTCAATCATTTGATAACTTTATAAAATTGACTATTATCTGTATGTGTGTTGGCCGATGGCTACTAACACATGCACATACAAAATATATTATAAAAATTTAGAAAATTCCATAACAATCATGTTTACAGTCATTTTAAGAAAATCAAAATATAATTTAGTTTCTGCTAGAATGAAAACAATTGCAATTAAGCTTTCTTATAGTTACACAACGTAAAATCCAAACATAAAACACCCAAATTTTTAAGAGCAAAATCAAATCACATTATATATATATATATATTGATTCCAATAGCATCTTGGCAAAAGAAAACATTTAGTACCGGTACAAAAAGGTTGATGTTCAACAACACTATTTTTTTTCATTTTCAACTTCTTTTGTTTTGCTTTGATTTGTGCAGTTAACTGATAAAGAGCCAGAAGTGGCCCTACTGCGTCCAAGATAGAACAGTGCTTAAAATAAAATTTAATTGAGGGAAATGATAGCAATATTTGAAATAAATTAAAAAAGAATTGAAAGTATCTCCCAGTAAGTCAAACAAGATAGGAAATTCAGTACCAAAAAAAAAAGGTGAGTCCTATGCTATTGTATCTACAGCAGTCAACTAATATATGTTAGATCAATAAAACATTATCACAAGCAGAACAATTTGGAAGTGATTCTAATCAAAGTAAATGTGTTAAGTATGAATGTCCTTTACAAAGACATAAGTTTTAAGCCAAGTCAAAGATTTAGGTGCAATGGTTTAAAATGATTCGACAGACAGCTGGATTTGATACAGCCTAACATTTAATTGCTAATTCCACACATTTGTCATTTAAAGTAATGTTAGATCACACTAAGGAACAAATTTCTTATTCACGCAAATTATAGCTTTAGCAGCCTTGTTGATTTTCTCATTTCTTGCTATTCCTATATGATACAATATCTGACAAAATAGAATATATTTTATCTTAAAAGACAAAAACTTTGATACACAATAAAACAAAAAGAATGTTTATATCTTGATGCAGTTAAAAGTGTCGTAATAGAGCTCTTGAGTCAGTGTAAATCATCTGTTACCATGATGTTGAGAATTTTAGAGTCAAGAATAAGACAAATTTTGGCTGTAAATATAGAATATTTATGCAGGACCTGGATGATCATCTCAATATCAAAAACATTATCAATGCAATGTAATTATTTGACTTGCAGCTATCAGTATAATTTGGTCTGGTTGAAACAGCTGAAGTTAAGAATAAAATAATTGAAAATAAATTTTTAGTGAACTAGTATATCAATGGAAATAGTTCAAATCATCAATTATTTTCAGAAATTCATCATTCTATGAAAGCAGTTCTCGCTCAAGAGTTAAAATTTGAAAATTTTCTAAATTTATAAAATAATTAAAATTTTTATTATCTGTCCAAAGGAAGGAACATAAGGTCTCTTTTCATAAATTTAAAAAAAAAACTAATTGACTTTATGAACATGCCTAAATAGAGGGTTTTAAAGTTTTGATTTGATTTTAAAATAACATTCAACTGAGTAGTGGCTAGCTACCAAGGTAGAAGATAAAGGGCTGAACCAATAGTCACAAAAAATACCAGATGTTCATATTGTCTTTTAAGGATGTTTCATTTTTATGACAAAAGAGTGTTTAATAAAAACAAATTTTGAAGAACAAATGATCAATAAAGAAAAAGGTGTTTTTAGAAATTCATGATTCCTATTAGCTAGAAAATGGTATAATTTGTTTCTTAATAGTATTCACAAATCTGATAATCCATAATAAAATTGTTTTTCTTATTGTTTGCATGTCAGATGTAATAAATGTCATTAAATATATCCAAAAACTAAAATAAATAATCTAAATGAAACTTTCAAAAATTGCAACCAATTTTCTATACTATAGATGTTGTCAATAAAACATTTTTTCCCTAATAAAAAATGAAATAATTTTTTTTTTTTTTTTGCATATTAATATACTATGAAGCAAAAATATTATTATTTAGTTTTGATGGAATTAGAACATTTTTGAGATTCGATTTAAAAACACAATAGCCAATTCTGTAAGATACAGTAAAAACATAACAAACATCAACTCTAAAAATATTTTTCTTTATCACAACAATGTAATAAATATTATTTTAAATTCTTTTCATAAAAATCTAATTAAAAAATAAATAAAGATCTTTAAATCACTTTTCATGCATAATGTTTGTAATTGAAAGATTACTTACTTGCATTCAGAACAAAAATAACCATAAAACATGCTTTTCTCACAAAATGCACAAGTTGATATTTTAACCTTTAAACTGAACCTAGGCAAAAGGAGAAAAAAAGAATAATTCATGAATCAATACTCACTTGCATTCTTTACATTTATAACCAAAAAACATGGGTTTCTCACAAAATTGACAAGTTGTAACTTTTAAAGAAGAAGTGAATCTAGGTAAAAGGAAGGAAGAGAAAGATAAAGAATATTAGCGAACTAGAGCCAGTTAAGGTTAGAATTTAATGAAATATTAGGATACAGTAAAATTTATTTTCGTTACCTATGGTGGATAGCATGAACCATCCCATGAGGTCTAGGAGATTTAGGAGCAGAGAGAGTAGCATCTAATAAGAAAAAAATTATAAATATTATTAAACAAAATATTATACTACAAATAAAAATACCACAATTCCCTGACTATATAATCTTCATTTGCAATTTCTCCAATTCAATATATATATATATGTCTTTAATAAAGTGCAGTTTTTGAGCTCCTGGTTTTTAGTTAAAGTGCTTTTATGTCAATATTATTAAGATGGTTAATTATTAATTTTATTTAAGATGGTTAAAATTAGAAAGAAGGTACATGAATGAAAGAATCATGATAAAACAAATAGAAAAGCTTCATTTAAAAATGGCAAAAAAATTTGACAATTCAAAATTGTTTTATTTTTAAAAATGTGATCTTGAACAGTGTCAAAAATTATTTCATAATTTTGCTGCCAGAAAAACATTTTTATTTGTTATTTGACATTTTGTTTTAGATCTGGTATATAACCTGTGTCCCATCTTATCTTCTCTCCCAATATTTTCTGAAGGGAAAAAAAAAACCTTTAAAAATTAATTTTAGGTAAAGTAAAAATTTAAAAATACTGTCAAAGAAATAGTTATGTGATTAATATACTATTTTATTCATACAAAAAATCTAGCAAATATACATTTAATAGTACATCAAATTTTGAATTATATTATATAAAAAAAAAAAAAAAAAAATCTAATTTTGAAACATTTACTACAAATTACAGATTAAATTGAAAAATAATAAAGTTATAACACTCAAAGTGAGCAAAAATTTAGTTAAATGTTATTTGGATATTTTTCAGACATGCAAAAGCATGGTAAATTTATATCAAGTAATAATAAATATACATGAATTTTCATCAATATAACTAATGCAAATAAATCACAAACCTTGACTAGATGAATCATCAATGAAACATCCATCTGTTTGTTGGTCAGGACTTGCAAAAGGAGGAGACCTATTTGGTGATGATATTAGAGGAGATATTTGACCATAAAATCCAGATGATTCCAAACCTGGTTCAGTAGCTAATCTACTGACGAGGAACATTGTCATTTTGACTGAGGGGGAGAAAAAAACAGTAAGGCTTATTAAAGGTTATATATAGTACATTGAAATATTTCCATTAAAAAATAGAATGATTTATTTTCCTGATTAAAGGAAAAATTAAAAATAAGATTAGGAACTATATTTTGCAATTTCATTGTTATAAGAAATAATTATTATTTTATAATAATTACAATAAATTGATAATCATTTACACATTTTCCTTAAAAATTTAGTTATTAATATTAATTATTTCACAAGATTCTTTCATGTATATATCCAAGTAATCTTCTTATAAGAAATATTAAAATCCTCATTATTTTCACATTTTAAATTAAAATTTTTCAAACATAACTTTACTATAATACACTTTCAAAAATATCTTTTTATTCAATAGATATAAATGTTTAAAATAATTTGTGTAAATCAAAGTTATATAAATTTAAGTATAATTTTTTTGTTTAAAAAAATAATATGTAAAATAATTTGTGTAATTAGGCTGGATTAAAATCTTCAGTTAATAAATAGAAAATCTGAAAGTTAAGTATAGCTTATAATTTATCATTTTTTTGGAAAAATTATACTTAATTCTATCTTTGAAATATATATTTTTCCTAATTTATTAGATTTTTTGTTAATCACATAAAAAGAATAAACAATTGACATCCCATTTTACATAGTTTCAAATTTTCACAAAAAGTTTAGGTATGTATCCATTTTAATGATAATTTATCTGATAGGTACAGTCTACAACAGAATAAAATGTGGATTACATTCATTAAAATAGTTTATACAAACAAGTTAAAAAAAAAAAAGTATATAGAAATATGGAATTTTTTACTATTGGCTTAAGGCCAATTTTGATTTGGATTGATCAACAGTTCCATAGATAGAACTAGGAGTAAAGACAATTTACCGTTAGATTTGAAGCAAATAAAAAGATATAAATATTAAAAATAAGCCAATTAAGGTTAATCTGATATGTCACATGTAAGTGTTGGCTAATAAAATTGTTGCACTAGGAAGTAAAGCAAAAACAGTACACACATACAATATGATGGGAAGACATGAATAAATTTACAGGTAATTTTGAAGTAAAGAGCAAGCCACAATCAACATCAAGAGCAGATATTAATGACAACAATAATAGCTTTAATCTGGTAAGGTATCAAGTTAAACACAATTTTGATAGAAGATATAGTATAGCAGTTCATGCGGCTTCAATTCTATATCAAAAAATCATCAGACTGGATGGCCTGCAATTCTTTCTAAATGTTCATAATATATGACAAATTTGGATAATGCTTAAACTGGATAAGTCAGTGTATCAAACACTATATGTACTGATGGCCAGGACAGCATAAATAACATACATTTATATGTTATCCTGTTGAACAGTAGTATATAAAAAGGTTAAAGCCATGGACTTAAAACATATAAAAAAAAAAATATAATGTCTGTACAGTCAAAAGGTAACTTGCTAGTTGTGTATCCAATAGCACCCCAGATCATTACTCTGGATGACTGGCTCATATGACAATGACTAATACAAACTAGCAATGATCGTTCTTTGTGTTTCCCACAGACTTATGGATCACAATACTGCATGAGGAATCAGATGCATGTCCTGCTTTTAAAATTTTCTCTTAACACATCACTAAACATGCACCTGTCTCTGCAATAATGCCATGGGACGGTTGCTATATACTGATTTGTTGATCCTCTTAAGCATTACTGATTCAGAGTTGAGGACCTCTACAGTGTTTTCTATATGGCTTTCTTGAAGTTATCAATTCAATATTCTTATTACAGTTAAGGGATCTTGACTAATTAGCAAAATTGTAATCTTAATAAAAGCAATCAAATTTTAAGGAGCGTTTTCTTCTTACTTGCATAACAAGAGACCATGATAATGTGATTTTCATACGAGAAAGTCTCCTTTACAATTTCTTTTTAGACTATAGGTGACATTACTCCTATTGCTTTGTAATCATGCCCAAAATGTTAATAATTTGTATATTGTATCCTCATTTAATTTTGCATGATGTAGCAATTATGTATGCTTTCATATGTGTATTTAAAACAGCTAAACTAATTATTATGACTTTCAAACATGAGAATAAATTCAATTTAAAATTAAAAGCAATAAGTTTAAAAATATTGGATCACAAATTGCAATTAAGCACAAATAAGTGATAAAGTCAATTTTATAAAAAAATAACCAAACATTGATTTCAACAAATTATAATATGGTATCAGACTTGTGATATGCAAAGGAAGCTAATATAACTAATTAATTTATCCAAAGCAACAATTTTTGTAATTTGTATTTATGTTTTTTTTTTTTTTACATTTTAATCTTAAATATTAACATATTATTAAGAGAAGAACATGGTATTACACTCAAAACTATCCCACACAACCATTGACTAATCAAGTACTATGTTGTAAACTAACAGATAAACATTTTTCTATTCAACATAAAAACAAATCAATATTCAATGCAAAGTCACAAAAATACCTTGGAACCACATTATCTGTTGTTTCCATTCTATTGGCCAAATGCTCTTCATGGGATTTGCTCTTGGTAAGCGGATAGATTTCTGGCAGGAGGTTCGTCTGATGTTTTTTGCTTGGAGGTGGAGTTGTAGGAAATTTTTTAGCTTCGGGGCCTCTTACCAGACATGGGTGGTGTATGAGGAGGGGTGTACCTTCTCTCACGAGGGGAAGTAACATTGGGCGAGAGTGTAGAATTGAGAGTAGGAGACCAAGGTCCATGATGTGAGGAGGATATAACTGAGGATGATGAAGAGATGGATATGTGACCTATGTGTCCTCCATGGAGGCTAGAGCTCATACTTGTTGGCGCTGATTGAGGACCATGAGTAGGTGTGCTTTTCAAAAGTTCTTCAGAAGGTACAGAGGATCTGGCTACTCGTCGTTGATGGTGTGTACGTGGAGAAGAACTTATTGTGGAATTCCTGTCCCAAGAATCCCAATGCAGATCCAGATCTGCTGCTGTTGTTATTTCACCTCGTATTTGTCGCTCTGATAAAGTAAAAAAAAAAAAAAAAAAAGACTTTAAAATAAATATACGAAAAACAATTTAACAAAATTTATAATAAATTATTCTAAGTATCTAATTATTTATTTATAAATATATTAAAATAGGTGTTAACATTCTAATTTTTAAGCTTGAATTAAATGTTTCTAAAAAACTTTGCCAGATAAAAATGCATTTATGGAAATAATGAAAGAACAATTTTTGGTTTCTAATATACTATACAAAAATACCTCAAATTTAATAATATCTACACATATATGCAATTACAAACTGTAATTATTGAATAAATAATAAATCATAGTTAAAGTGTTACTGATATTGAAAAAAAAAAAAAAAAAAAAAACTCATTTTATTCTGAATGAAAATGCAACTTTTTTTGTGTGTGTGGGCAATTATTAAATTAATATTGTTATAAAAATGCACATATTATGTAGTTTGCTAGATTTTCATTACATAAAATACAGACATAATGGTTTCTATCCCTTATTATCATTAAATTTTTTTTTTTTTTTGAATCATTATATGGATATTAGATGACATTTGCTACTTTCAGTAAAATTGTAAATTTTTTATTTGGTCCTCCTATTGGCAAAAAAAAGTTTTAAAACAAGCAATTTATTTCAATGAATTCTAATCAGAGCAAATATTGGCAAAATGATTAAATTCAAATCAAACACAAATTCAATTATTTTGACTAAATGATTAAACAAGATCCTATAACAAAAATGAGTTTGCTACAAAAAAATTAAAAAAGGCAACTAAGAAACTTCAGCAATTATTGCTTCTGCTGAAATAATTTATATAAAATCCTTCTTGCTTGGTTTTCCTTGATTTTCATGATATATGCATTACAATACAGTTTTTTTGTTTTGTTACACAATAATTTTATTATGTGAAGTTTAAAATTTATTTTTTAATTTTCAAATATTAAGAAAAAAATAATTTGTTTGCAGTTATTTACTGCTTGCCAATCAATCACAAGGAAAACGAAAAAAAAAAAAAAAAAAAAAAAAATAGAGCCCATATAGAGTCCCCGAATTGCTCATAAACATTGTAATATATTTTTAAAATTATCAGCCATTTGGTAAAACAGGAAGGGGTGGGCGGCCAAATATGACAACTGTTTCTTTAGTAATACTTCCAATTAATGAAATATAAATAGTGAAGAACTGTTTAAATTTGAACATTTAGATATATATACATTATACATATACATAATTATAAATTTAGTAGCAATTATTTTAGAAAAACATTTACTTCGCAAATTTGATTTGAATTATATATTTATAATTACTTTTATTCAATTGCACAATATCAGAAAGTAAGAAGTGTCTCTACAACCATGTTTACAGTATTGTTAACTTTAAAATGGTTTTAAACCATTTGATAAAATATTTTTGAAAAATGCAACAAACATGAAAGGACCTACAAAATATGGACTGTCTATGCTAAATAGGATACATAATAATCATAACATCATGCATAATAAATAAAACATAAGGCACTAAATATGCTTAAAGAATCTATATTTTAATTTGAATCTTATTTACCAGTGTATGCTTTTAAATTTCGAAGAGCAATTAATAGTCTTCTTTTTTCCTCATCTTTGGCTTCAGATATACGCATTACATCTTTGACCTCCTGCTCAGGTAATTTTAAAAGCAATTCCATAGTTGCAATTTTTGTACTTATATTCTTGGATGAAAAGAAAAAGATACAACATTAAAATATAATAAATTAATTAACTTTAAAATAAAAAATAACGTAATTTACACAGCAAATATTGAAAATGTAAAATTAAGTTACTCACTTCCATAGAATTTTTGACATAGGCCAACAACTTGAAGCCATTTTTGCAAACGAGGATATTGAACCAATTCCGGTAAAGATGCACTCTCTGGACATTTTTGTTTTGCTATTAATTGTCGACTAAATAATTTAATAAGTTTGCTCTGAAAAATATCAATAAAAACATTTAAGGTAAAATCTATATCAATAAAACACATGAATATCTACCAATTATAATTTATCAAAGAATATTTATATTTATAATTTTATTTTTATATCCAGATGCTTGCCTTTTTTTGAAACTGACTTGAAAGAAATCAAGTAGATTATTATTATTATTTTTTTTAATTCAGACCACTTTCTTAAAATAAAAACTTTTAGTAAATTAAGTGAATCAATTTGAAAATGGAAGTCTGATAATACAACATCCTAAAAGGTATTATTTTTTTTTTAATTAGTTATTTTGATTTCAATTGAGAATAAATCATACAAGTTAATGTTCACAGCTCAAAATCACAAATTTGTTATTAAAACATTTCAGCTTTTTAAAATCTGATAAAAATATAGTAAATTACTACAATGTACAAGTTTTATTCTTCTTCATTAATTATAAAGTTCTCAAAAAGATTTAGTTACAGAATGCTGGAAATAAAATCAGGATTAAATCAAAGTAACACCAAATTAGAAGTCTACCCTGAGAAATGTCAAATTTATCAGATAAATTGTCAGTAAACAGCAACAGAAAATTTTGTGGGAAAAGAAATGCCTTTAAGTGGTAAAATCTAAGGTAAACAAAGATTTATCAGATATGAATTACTTGATATTTAACATATTTGGTGGTGGTAATCAAATTAATCAGCAGCAAAAATAAATAATTTAATTCAAAAGGATGTTAATTTACATTATACATTATTTATCATAACACTAAATCAAATATTACCAAGTCACCAAATATTAAAAAATCAAATAACTGCCAATTATAAAGTAACCAGTTTGAAATTTTGACTCAATTTATAGTAAAAGGTTTAAATCCATACATTTTTTATTTTGTACCACCACCTTGCTAACAAAATAGTATATAACACCTAATATTAAATATAAAGATGAAGATAGAATGTTTAATCTTCTGTAAAATAGAAAATTTAACTTTATAGAAGAATTTTAAAAATACATTAATATTTTGTGAAAAAAAAAGCCTATTCCGAAATTTGAATGCATTCAAGTCTTTTTAGTATAAAAAAAACTTATATAATAAATCTTAATTTAAGTTATAGCTGTTATGAATAGTGTGAAATAATTTGAACTCTTCCATACTTTTTGGATCTTTTAAAAAAATTTGAGAGCATTTGAATAAACAAGAGAGAAAAAACAAGAATTTTTTTTTTTTTAAAACAAATGTTAACATTCTAGCAAGATACCTAACTTTAAAATAAATACATGTAAAAAATTCTATACATTCAAATTCTGTTTCATTAGTTGTATTCTCAGCATTTAAAATGACTGAATACTTATATAGTTCTACTTCAGAATTTTTGTAATAAAATAAATTTTTCAAGCATTTTTTTTTTTTTTTAAATATAACATTGGCTACTTAATACATAAGCAAAGTTGTATATGGAAAAAAAAAAAATTAAATCAACTTTTCATTAAGAGGGCAACAAGACAAAATGAAAGAAATCCAAGTGTTCAAATACAAATTTCAGACATTTTTAATGCTTTTTCTTTTCTTTCTGTCTTCTTTTAAATAGTTTGAAGGAAAAAAATAATAATATAAATTAATATTAACAATTTGAAAAGTCTGAAAAAGAAAAAATAATTTTACACTTCTTGTCAGGAAATGAAAATTTCGTGAAACTTGATCAATGCAATTTTTGAAAAATAATAAAAATTCAAATTTTTAGTAGATTATCCAAAAGCAGCGAATATTAACTCAAATTACTCTACATTCGTGTAATAGTGAGTTACTTCTCAACATAAATCGATTAAAAACACTGATTTAAAATTAATCAGTAATCACTTGTATGAATTTTAAAAGCAATATATTTTAAAAATAAATAAATGCAATTTCATGAGAATTTAAAAAAAGAGCTTAAATTTAATGATTATGATATATTATTTATGACAGCTTTTTAAAAATAAATATTTACCTCTGCTTAAAATAAAAACAAGTAATTTAAGACTAAAAGATAGGAGTGGAGGGGGGGACTTTATGATTTACAGTATTTCAAAGTATTTGCATATTATCACAATAGAGATATTTAAAAAACAAAATAAATTAAAACACTTTATAATTTAAACTCAAATGCTTTTTAATAAAAATTATCCCGATAAAAAGTTATGATAAAAAAATAAACAGAGAATATATAGTCAGTGTAAAAGATAAACATGCATAGTGATAGTTTTAATCTAATTTTAAATTTCTAATACATTTAAAAATCAAAATAATTGAAAATTTTATTGAAATAGTAACTATTAAAAATATATATGACATTTTAACATAATTTTCTAATGCAATATTTACTTGATGTATTATAATAAATATTCAGTATTTTAAAGTAATTTAGACTGAATAATGGGCTAATCTACAAAAATTTGACTAAAATGTATATATTTTGTTAATAAATACGGGATTTGCACCTTTCATGCAAATGTATGCATTAATAATTTAATATACAATCATCTTAATTCTTTTTACATTTCACATTTGTATTAACACAACACTGAAAGTTAATCGAATTTATTTACTAACATTCTTCTGTATTGCAGCCCTTAAACATTTTAACTTTTATAAACTATCATTAACTTTAAAGTGTTAATTGCCAATAAAGAAATCTTTACCAACAAGATCATATTATTTTCCAAAAGCACAATAAAATCGAATGCAAATATACATTAATATTTTTAAAGAATGTATGAAAACAACAAATAATCTTTTTTAATTAAATTTTTATACAAATTTCTATTTTCTCCACACAAAAGAAAAATACAGGACTCGTAAATTTTTTTTTAAACGATGTTTGCAACGATAAACAATTTTAATATAAATAAATTGCTTTACATATTTATTTGGCATTGTTTGATGACCAAAACAAATTTTTATATTAAAATAAATTTTCTAAACGGTGTCTTAATACACAAAAAGTTATTGATATTATTAACAAATTTACACATGCACACTGAATAATACATACTATGTAATCAACATTGAGGTTAATATAAAAATTTATGGGCGAAAATTTAAAAATATTAATAATTCAGCCGTTAACTTACCTCAAGAGTTCTAATTTCATGTTGTGTCAGTTCTGCACTAGTAGCACACTGAGTTCGCAATCCGTCAAGATGTTCCGCATTTATATCTATCATTGCTTGAGCCGTGTTGCATGCTTCTATCGCTTTGAGAATATTGTCCTCAGTTTCATTATTAGCCATGATTTTAGTCTCGTATTTCCTTTATTGACAGACATCCGTGCATGATGACTGCAAACTGCAATTTGGAGCAAATTACAGGAGAACACAGCAATGTTTATTTCCATCCTTCTGACTGCTACATACAGCCAGCCATGATGGAATAATTTGTACGGCCATCTCATAAACAACTGTTGCCCGCATAAGAAACACAATACAGCTTCAATACAAATCTAATGACTTCCGGTGTTATCGGTAGACCTAAATTAATATATGTTTATAATGCAATCCTCTTTTAAAAAATATTATAAATTTAAATTAATTTTTCAGATTTATTTATATATAACAAAATACAATTGGAATGGAAAAGACATAAAGAATATAGTCGAAACTATTATTAATAATAAAAATAATAAAGCATTAACTAGTTATAAACTATTAAATCAGTTGACTTGCAGTAAACCGACTTAAAATTCCAATTTGATAGAAGAATTTATACTTTAAAAAATAGATATATGGCATGCAACATAAATAAATAAGATAAGTTCATACCTTTTTCAGTCATTAAACTGAATGGAATTTTCTGCTTTAACGCAAAAAATAATTTAAAATAGCAGAGAAAGTTTTACAGCGAAAATATACAATAAATTACATTTTGAATTGGCTATAATAATATTCCTTTTAATAAGTGCCGATGTTTCAGAATCCTGCCTTAGGGCATCCTAAGAACTAAATAATATCTTTATAAATATCTACTTCTTATACGGTGAGTTCACTGATTAAAATCCATCAATGATTGATTCCAAAGGCTCTAAGGAATTCGTAATCGTTCAGGGCAAATATTCATCCCTTATCAGCATTCGAACTATGCTCTATTATGATTGCAGTAAGATTGCGATCTTTGATTTCCCCTTATTCTTTATTTTCTCAAATAGCTTAACTTTAATTTTGTGATAAGTAAAAACAAAACTATATAAAATGTGAAAGTTTCCTTTTTCGGAACTTTAACTGATGGAACAATTTTTTTGTTCTGTAGAAACTTAGATCTTTTAAGTGTGCTAAGCAATGCAATGTATCGATCAATTCTGTTCATATTCTATTATGATTCACTCCAGAATTGTTCTGCTTAAAATATTGCATTTTAAACATTAAAGTTTTTCAATTCTATCTTATAATAATTTATCCAGTTTAAAATCTATTTAAGAAATCACTATTAAGTATTGTATTTATTTATTTACACTTGGAGTCTTTAAAGTTTAAGAAAAGTGTGCTCTGTGCAAATAATTAAATCGAAAATTAATAACATTAGCAATAACTTTTTTTAATGTTTTCAATAACATAGTTTTTTAACTATCTATAAAAGTGCATGCGTTTAATTTTAATCCTTTATATGCAAAGATTAATTCTCATTTTTTAATTTAAAGAAATGTATAACATTTCTAATAAGTGTAATTAAATTTTTGTTAACTGGTTTTTATTGTATTCCAAAAATGTATTTTTATCTACAGTCGTTGAAAACATTTGAAAATATTGCACATTTGTTTAAAAATTTTGTATTTTTTATCCCCTTAAATAATTACATATAAAGATGGATAATGTCACAAAGAAACTAAATGACTTGTAACTTATGATAAATATGTATTCTGGTATATTAACGAAAACTGGTATCTGGTATATTAACGATGTTTGAAAGATATAAAATTTTGCTTATACTCTTTTATGGAATACTGACAGGATGATAAGCTGCCATGAATATGAACAAATTTTTTTAGTGATTATGTTATATTAAGTATTAATTTTAATAATTTTGAATATTAAAAATTAATTTATTTCTCACAAAAAAAGTAAAATTGCAAATAGGTCTTTGCAACATTCTTTTATATGTTGCTTTCAAAAATGTAGTTTAAAAACAGTTTTAAAAACTAAAGAGTATGAAATTTCTTTGGTTTACAATTTTTTTTTTTTTCTTAACTTTATTTATATTATTATGAGGGAATTAATATCTAAACTCAAAAATTTGCTTAAAAATGTGAAACTTTTCGTATAAAGTTTTTAGAAGAATATATTCATTAAAAAAAAAAAATGACTGATGGAGGCTGTTAAAATAAAAATAATTAATTATTTTAATATTTTTTCCCTAATAATTTGAATAACCTAACATTCTCTTTCGTCTAGATTTACAATTATAAGAAGTTTATTTCTATCGATTTTCATAAAATCAAAATTTTATTTTAGATTTTATGAAATTCAGATTTATTTTTGTTGCCAAATAAAATCAGAATGTACAAATATAAAAATAGATACATGTTTAATCTATGTACAATTTTTTTTTACAGCTATATTTTTATCTTTTAAATTTTATTTTTTTACATCTATATATTTATCTTTTATCTTCTATTATTTTTATCTTTTACATATTTTTATTTTTTACATCTATACATTTATCTTTTATCTTCTATTATTTTTATCTTTTACATATTTTTATTTTTTACATCTATATATTTATCTTTTATCTTCTATTATTTTTATCTTTTACATATTTTTATTTTTTACATCTATATATTATCTACATTTTTATCTTCTTTTACATCTCTATATATTTTTACATAGATTATGTTGAACTTTCATTGTTTTTATATTATAAAATGCAGGAAATCTGAAACATTTTTACAGTACGAAACTTAAATGCAAATTATTTATTTTAAAAAATATGCACAGAAGCTAATCCAACTTCAGAGTGCAAAAATTTGATTAAACATAATATATTTTTTTCCCGAACTTTCAAAATTCGAATAAAGTTTAAAATAAAAGATTTTAACACTTACCTTTTTAAGAAAGTTTCGATACACGCGTATACTTGAAACAATTTTTTGGATGTAGTATTCACGGAAAGATATTTGTGTTGAAGTAGGTCAAACATCGAGTTTCATCCTTTTTTTTGAAATTGTAAGGGAAGTGGAGCGATGCGGGTTCAGGTGATCTGTAGTATGAAAATAAAACGAAAGCTTCTTTTTTTTTTTTTTTTTTTTAACGCATTTTTGAATGCTCGAATTCCAAAACTGTATTCATTAAACGTAAGGTAAAAATCAAACACATTTTGGGTGGGGTTTTTTTGTATCGAATTCTTTTAATGTGTGTGTTACTTATACTGAATTCCTTTTGGTTTTAATTCAAAAACGGGTTAAATAATTCATTAAAAAAGATGTTTAAAAGTTTATTACAGACTATATTTTGCATTTGGAAAAGATTTTGAGATTTTTTTTTATTAGTGATAATTTTATTTGCTTTAAAACAATAACCATTGCGTTTATAATTTTTTCCATAAATGCAAATGCAAGAATTCAAATACCAAATGGATATTCATTAAAATTAAGGTGAAAATCAAACATATTTCGGCAGTTTGATATATTTTTATTTTCCTTATATATACTTCCTTCTAGTCCATTTTGAAAAGGACAATAATACATAAAAAAAACCATAATTTTGAAAGTTTGTTTATAAGTACGGCCTTGTATTTGCAAAAGTCTTAAGAATTGTTTTTATTACAAATAATTTTATTTATTTTGAAAAATAATAACCGTTGCGTTTTTTATGATTTTTTTCTTCATCAATAAGTAAATGCAGTAATTCAAATACCAAATGGATATTCATCAAAAATAATGTGAAGATCAAACATACTTCGGGAGTTTGATATGTTTTTATTTTCCTTATATATACCTCCTTCTAGTCCATTTTAAAAGGGCAATAATACATAAAAAAAAAAAAAAAAAAAAACTTGGTTAAGTTTGTTTATAAGCTATGTATTGTATTTGCGAAAGTCTTAAGAATTGTTTTTATTATAGATAATTTATTTATTTTGGAAAACAATAACCATTGCGTTTTTTATGATTTTTTCCCCGTAAATACGTAAATGCAAAAATTCAAAGTCAAATGGATATTCATTCAAAATAAGGGGAAGATCAAACATATTTCGAGAGTTTGATATGTTTTTCTTTTCCTGATATATTATTCTTTTTAGTTCATTTTAAAAAGGGGACTCTGGTATTTTGCAAAAGATTTAAGAGTTGTTTTTATTGTCTATAATATTATTTATTTTGAAAAACAATAAATAACCATTGCATCTTTTTTCCCCTTCAATTCCATCTATTAGCTCACACTCTCCCTATATATATCTTGTTCCAATTTTCAATCGTTCGTAAAATACTTTTTATTCATCCACTCAAGTTCAAATACATTTTTTAAACTTTTAGTGGATGACACTTGATGCTAATACAACTTTTTCAAATATTAATTCAGTAATTAAATTTAATTAATTTATTTTAGTTTTTAGATTTAAGTTGCATATATGTACCAATAGATGGCGCCAGATAAACTTTAAAAAAAAATGAATGAAAATTATTTATAAAGGACTTTCTGCAATATAGTGAAAAAAAGTAGGAATTGACTTAAAAAAGTTTTTTTTTTTTTTATATTACTTGTTTATGATTTTTCCCCCATCAATACGTAAATGCAAAAATTCAAATATCAAATGGTTATTCATTAAAAATAAGGTGAAGTTCCAACATATTTCGGGAGTTTGATATGTTTCTCATTTCCTTATATAGAATTCTTTTTTGTTCGTTTTAAAAGGGCAACAATAATACATAAAAAACATGATTAAAAGTTTATTTACGAGTGACGTCTGGTATTGCAAAAGTATTAAGAGTTGTTTTTATTATAGATAATATTATATATTTTCAAAAATAATAACCATTGAGTCTTTTTTTTTTTTCCATAAGCATTTCATTAATGGAAAAGCACACAGAAATACCGAAAAATAAACATAATGTGGATTATCGAAATTAGTTAATACCGAAACTGTATTCAATAAAAATAAACGTAATTTGTGAGTTTCATTTTTTTTTTTATATTGAATTATTTATATTATTCAATAAAAATAATGTTTATTTACTGGCAATATCTTTTATTTGAAAACAAAAATATTTTTTTGTAAATGACATTATCATTTATTTTGAAAAGCAATGACACATCCACTTTTTCCACTTCAACATTTTATCGACATGAAAATGCATATTATATATGGGGTAGTGTTACTCGCATCTGTAACATATCTTCAAGCTACACAAGGATAAAGGATCAACAGCGGTGCAGCCCTTGCTTATGACATAATAATTTACTGTCTCTGTATTGCCAGCTGTATATATATATATACAATAAGAACTTTTAGAATTTAAAAATAATAAATGCTTGCAAAAAAAAAAAAAAAAAAAAAAAAATGAAGTTTTCAGCAAAATGCAGATAAATATTTTACAATATACACCTTCTGTAATAATCCTAAATTAAATTCTGAAGCTGTAGAATACAAGTTGAACCATTTGAACAAATTTTTAAGAATTTTTAAAAACAGTAATTTTTTTATTCATAAAGAATCTTGGATTCAGTTTATATAACATTTTAATATAACCCGTAATTACCCATGTAGGATGAGGAACTAATTGACTTCATAGATTAATTTTTTGAAATAAAATTGCATTCGTATATCGTGCATATCAAATTGAAAATTTATAAAATTGTGATTTGAAAGCTTGTTCTTTTTGTATTTATACAAATCGCATTAAAAATGGTCAAATTGCTTATAAATTCTGAATTGCAATATTATCAAATGGCTTTTAAGCAATAGCATGCATTCTATTTATATCTATATATATTCGACCGTATATATATTCGATTTAGTATCGTCGACCTCCGTTTGACAGCGAATTACAATGGTTGCAGCAATACAATTCCGAAAAAAATAACATCATTTGGTTTGCCGTTCTACTGTCATTTTTTGCACACTTTAGGCTAATTAGAGAGGGATCTACAGTTAAATGCGGATTCCGAACCTGAAAGCAACGGCACCAAAGGCCAGAGTGCTATCCAATTGGATATCAAACGACAAATATAACTTAAGGTAATTCACTCAAAGAGAATAATGCTGCAAAACTTCAATTCCGAGATCATTTATGGATCTGCAGCAATGAGTGAATGTTAAGTACTGTAATAGTACAGTTGCTAGTAAAGTTAAAATTCAAAATTTCTGATCGGAACTCGTTCTTTATTTCTTCTTAATGCGACCAAGTTTCTCTGCACCTGAAGAAGTGGTTTATTTGGCATGTCCGGTATAGACAATTTTTGAAATTATTTAATCGAATTTCAATCCAAAATTCCACATACTTTTCGAAAATCGAACATGTATTAAAATTACCAAACAAACACACACTTATATTATTGTGTGTTAATTTTATCTACTCGTCATTCCAGCCCCTAATAGTAATAATTTGGAATAGCGTAAAATTGCTCTTGTTTATTCAAATGAGAATCAAACGCGGATTATATTGTCATTCATCACTTAGAAATGATAATGCGTATACTTAAATGATTCGCTCTCCCAATTAATTTTCGAAACAATTGAAGATTGGAGTGTGATGTTTGATATTCTCAAACATTTATTCTTTTTTGTAAATTTTACTGTTTTAACTAAACAATAGCATTCTCAATTTTTCTTAACACTTTCGTGTGATTATCAGATTTTAATATTCAAATAGAGGACCAATAAATGTTATGTTTTTTTTTTTTTTTTCTGTATTTTGATTCTAATAGTATAATTGTTTTTTTTTCCCCAAGAAATAAAATTTAATTTACATTAAATTTTTACTATTAGTTTTCTTTTTTATACCCGAATTCTAAAAATTTTTAAGCGTGAAATGATTTTTGCCTACATATATAACAATCGGAAAATAAAGGACGTTAGATCATGATGATTATTCATGCATGTCAGGTTTGTGCTACTCGCTCAACTGTGAATTTTTATTGAAATATTAACTATAGAAATCAACTGTTAAGCAGTGACTATCACAATTTTGTGACAATTATTTTGATTAACCCCAAAAACACTAAAGATGTACAGAATATTTATTCATTCATCTTTGATTAGAATGCACTCTTTCTTATCCAGAATCATAGGTCAGTAGCAACGCACTTAAGTCGTTGTGAAGATTTAAATTTTCTTCTATTTGAAGATTATGACATGCTGCTATAATCTTCACAGGAATATTTTAATTCCCTAAATGATTCTTATAGATATTCAATGCAAGTACATTGTAATTTTAATTTCTGAGCAGGAGTCTATTCATGGTGGTGTGGGAAATTAAAGTTTTTAGTCGTCTCCAGATTTGAAACATCCAGCCAAACCTTCATATGTCCGCTCCAAATCGTTGCAGTTTTTTTTTTTTCTTAGAGCGAGCCTCCAGTCGTCTTTAGGAAGATAGGAAAATCCTTTAATGTACGAATACAGTCAAGTGAATGTTGATAATGTCCTTCAACAAGTTTCTGTACTAAATTCTATGAAAATGCAAAGAGTTGCTTGACAAAATCTGAAAGCTATACATATGCAAGAAACTTGCAAACATAGCCAACGTTGCTACGTGTGTTTACGTACATATTAGTCGTAATATTAATCTTTTTTTTCATTAGAAATAGTTAATCTAGAGTCTTGGAAGAAAATGGTTTTTACTTTCCAAAATAAATACGACACAGTATTTAAAAATCCCTTTTAAAATTAAAATTATTTTATCTCGTCATTGTAATTTCTTAAAAATTTAATGAATTAATGAAAAAGAAATGAATTAACACATACCATTTCTGAATATTTGATTTAAAAGAACGATGTGTATTTTAATACAAGTAATTAAGCATCGATACCATGTTAATTTGTAATTTATTTCATAATAAGTTGTTACAGAACATTGGTGTCTTTATTCATGTTTTAAAGTACGATAAAAGTTTGTTTTGTTGTAGCAGTGCTAGACATTGCAATATGTTAAAATTACAATTCTCGTTTCATTAATTTTTTTTTTTTTAATTTTTGGCTACATTGATACTAAATCTATAATAATTGAATTTGTATTCTACTTTAATTTCTGTTTTTCTGTTAAGTTTTAATTTGTAGATGATAAATAAGAATATTTATCATCCCCAGATAAATATCTTTTTACATATTAAGAGAAATGCTACAATTGTATCACAAAAGATGATTCAAAAGTGATTGAAAAGTAAAGCGATTGATAAATTGGCCGGTGGGAACTGTACATGCTTTGTCTGATAAGGAACTTTAATCGGATGAAATAATCACCGAAAGTCTGAAGGAAAAGAGTTATTTCATTAATCTTCACTATTCAAAGCGATGACATTCACACCCTTTTAAATTATCAATTTCCATCAAGTAAAATTTTAATTTGTTTTGAGAAACCTGATTTTCACAATATAAAAATTCAATGTAATGTATTGAAGTTATAAGAATTAAATTAGTATCAAAGCTCATTCAATTAAATAAAACTGAACAAATAAAAAATTAAATCCATTTAGTTTTTCATAAATTAATGTTATCTTGATATATGTCAGTCAAATTAAATTGTAGAATTAAAAGAATTTAGCATGCTGATAACCAAACAAAATCTGTTAAACAGAATCTAATTTAGTTGGATTTCACTACTTAAAGGACATAAAAAAGAGAAGGATGTGCTAGCCGTTTCCGTGCTTTATATTCCTTTATTTACATGTTGTATTCCCATTCAATTTTGTTCCAAGCAATTTTTATCGGAATTTATTTGCAATTCTACAGTAAAGTGTTTTCCTATAGCTCGAAATCAATTTGATAGGGCAACAGGATTTGCGCATCAGGTCGTTTCAATCATATTTACATATTAAAAGAATATTTTGCTCTTTGTGTGCAGATTCTTATCCATCATTGTATTTTATGACTTTACATTTTTTCATTCGAACAAAAAGGGACATTGACGTTTAATTTACTATTCAAAAAGGCAATACATTTCAATCGCTTTCAAGAGAAAAATGCAATATTTAGAACTGTTCATTTAGCTTTTCTATTTTTTTTTTAATATTATTTTTGATTAATTAGTAATAAAACGAAAATCAAAAATTCTATCGAGTATCAAATGACAATGAGCGTTCACTTAAAATTAACAGTTAAAAATTGTATTCCTTAGTCATTTTATAACATTTTCAATTTCAGAATCACATTTAAAAAGCTCTCAAAGCTTCTTTAGATTCTGTTTTCGCCAGTTAGATGAATGTTTAATATTAGATCTATTTTTAAAAATTGTATTATGTATCCTTCGAGTTAATGAACTTTAGTTTCACAGAAATAAAATCTGTTTGCAATTAACTCTTCTTTGAAAAGGTAATCAGTCCAGATTCAGGCATTTGAAAAAGAGCCATTTTTAGTTCATAGAATCCTTGAACAAATATAATCTTTTACACGTGCTGATCGTTGATTCGTGTTTGTTCATCCAAATATAGTCTTTTATTCGTGTTGAAACTAAATTCAAAAGCATATTGGACTTCGAAAAATTAAACAATTAACAAAAGCCAACCGAATTAAGAGATTTCTCGAACTTTTCCAACGAATATTTCAAAGTGATGTGATTTATCAATTTCTTTATTCTACTGGTTCAAATAAAATACTGAATATGCAAAGAGTAGAATTTCTTGCAGTCATATTTAATGAAATATAAGTTGTAACCAGCTACTTTGAGAAAAATGCAATTTAATATTCGTCAAATTGTAATTGAAGTGTTATAGGCAAGATGAAGAAAGTTTGGTTTGTAGCTAGCTGATCCGGTTAATTGAACCAAGACCTACAGTTTAACGTATATTCTGAACCACTAACAAACATCCATGCCACCGCCAGGATTCGAACCTGGAGTCCGTGGTAACAAATGCCAGAGCGCTAGTCAACTGGCCACTGAGATGAAGTACGTAAAATACCAAAACTAAAAATGTCAGCCTCCTTGCTTATATTATTTGACCATTTACCAGCTGAAAATGCTGCCTTGAGAATGACTGATGTGAAAGTCAGTTTTTCCTAAAAATGATTAAGGATAGTAAATATACCCCCAATTTTTAAAAAAATCTTTGTTAAGATTTATTCCATCACAAACGAGAATCTTAAACATTCCAAAGCTTGAATAAATAGGTTTCGATCAATTTGAATAAAATCATTATTCAATTGCCTAGTCTTTCTTGAACTAATCTTAATTTTCATTCAACATTGAATAAAATTAATATGAAATTTTGAAAAAACAATTTATTAAAATTAAACAGGTTTTATTATAACTTAAAACTTAACATTGTTAATAAATACTTGTTTTATATGTACATAAGTAATTTACACTGATGAAATAAAAAAGGGCCAGCCTTGTCTTTTAACAATACTGGAATTTTTGAGGAGAATACTTCGCACCTGAAAAGAATTAGTAAAATAACATTTCAAAATTTGTATACAACATATTACGAGATGCAACCATGAAAACATCTACTAAACATTATGAAACTAACTTTTTGGGCAACTAAATTATTAAATTTATATAATTCAAGACTGTAGGCTCATTAATGTTATGAAATACATTTTTGTCAAATTAACTTCATAATCTTGTCTACGGCCACGATTGTCTTGCCGCACATCTGCACCGTATAGGCATTTCAACCGATCCGATTTGCTCATTTTGGGACTCTGGAGAAATAATGGACATTGACCATCTGCTTCGATGGGGGCCTATTTGTAGACCTACTGACGACTAGAAATATTGGGAAACAAGATCGCTCATTGGGCAATAACTCTGGTTTTTGTTCTTAGTTCTATGCAACTTTTTGACTAGCTATTGAAAATAAAAACTTAATAGAAATTAAATCTGTAGGCTAATTACCTTATGTAAAGGTTTAAAATTAAAAACAGCAAAATTTATACAATTTTTTCATATAAGAGGAAAAATATTTAGATTCGACATCAGCACATGCCTTGTATAGAATTCATATCACGGCAAACAAATTAGTAAAATCTTAAGATTTACTCAAGATGCAAGTAGTGAATGGCAAGTACAATAGCACAGATAAAAAATCAAATCTGTACGATTCCTTAAATAATGGCATGTCCTATTTAAGGAGATTTCAAGAACTTTAAGTGTTAAGCCTATGGAACTTTTGAGCATTATCAAGCATCTGCAAGATATATCCAAACGAGACACTTTACCCAATTATGACGGGTACAAGTTATATTGGGATATATACTATTTTATAACCGTACTGGGTATAAACCGTTGTTTCAATAAAGGATCATAGTATGCCAGGGAGACCTTAAAATCCAATCAACTGCCTACAACTGATAGACTCATCAAAATCCACCGCGTGCCTGTTAATACAAGAGTTGACGGTTTATAGTGCACAAAAAAAAAAAAAAAATTAATGTTTATATGAGCGCTTAATTTTTACCCATTAAAAATGGTAATAAAAATATTCAATTAACCTAGAATAAACAAATTTGATTAATACCACTGTATTATAATGTTTTTGTTAAGTTTTAAGCGAGTCGCACTAAATTTGATAGAATCTATAGTAAACAAATCAACAAATCAACCGAGTATCATGGATATAATTTATATTATTTACCTTTAGTTACACCTTTGTAGAGCACAGATGAAACCAGTTCATCATTTTTCAGATTTTGCTGTCCAACGATTAAGTAAACTTCACCATACTCTTCAATAACTTTAACATCTTTGATGCATTTTCCGATTATTGTGAAGCTATCTTTGAACCCTGATTCTCCTTGTAATTTGTATACCTGTATCCGTGTCTCGTTCCAAACTGTGAGGTGTAGATCGGATAAGTCGCCATATTCGAAGATTTCCATGCCTTTAGCATCATCGAAAATAATTTTTTGAAATAGGATAAACGATTGAGAATCATATCCCGAGTTACGATAAATCTGTAAAAAGATAAAAAAAAATTTTTTTTTTATTCTGTAGACTATTTGTACATTACATACATTAGTGCTGTCATAACAACTTGGGGTTGTTACTTCTTGCAAAATAATCTTACAATTCCTGTAGAGTATATAACTGAACACCATGATCTTTTATATAACATAGGATAACAAAAAAACATGCATACATAAAACATGAATGTAAATAACAATTTTTTTTTAATGTTTAGGGTTAAATTAAATGTAAATTGGGGTCTATGGCGCTCGGTCCCACAGGTTTCAGGTTCGAGTCCCGGCGTGGCAAGGATGTAATGATTTAGAATCCACTTTAAACCGTAGGTTCTAATATTAATTTAGAGTTGACAGCCCTACGCCGTAAAAAGAAAGACGTCTCATGCTTTGGAATCAGTCAGTAGGCAGAAAGGATTGGCCTACCATGGGGCTATCAAGTCATTGAACAAGTCCAAATTGGTATAAAAGTTACTACGGTTATAGTTTAACAATAACTCAAATAATATAGTCTTATCCAAGTACTAAAAAATAGTCATTTCCGTCATCATTAGCTTTTCAATTTTTTTAGTCTTTAAGTGCTTAAAAATATAAATTTAATCTAAAATACAAATACTGTAATATATTGTTTTCAATCAAGACATTTAATTTTAACTAAATTCAACCATTACGAGGGGGGACAAGAGTCACAGGTATCATATGTAATACTTCGTTGAAATTTAGTACTTTCTTAGATTTAGATTCTATATGTATATTTCAACTTACTTTAATTGACTTCGGTTCTCTGGTTTCATATACCGGTGCATTATTGGTGAAAGCTAAATAGTGATAATTATGATAAAAGAAATGCTTCACACAAGAGCTTCCAAATGTGGCTATATTTTGAAGATGCTGCCAGCCTTCATTAACTTTAATGTAGATCTTGTTGAATCCTCCAGCATAATGAGAATCATAGAACCTGGAGACAGCTAGATGGATTGTGTTTTCGATTTTGAACAATGCGATGGAAGTGGCTTCTATAAAAACAAAATTTTGTTAGACACTGTTAAATCTGGAATTCTTGATAATATGGGAATTTCATTGGCACTTTAAAAGTAAAAGTAAATGTTCTTGTGTCAAATTATCTTGTAGATCAGGGATGGCAACCCGCGGCCCGTCTTAAGTATTTTTCAGCCCATGAGATTTATCACACTTTTACAAATTTTATAATTGCCAAAGTAGTGAAAATCAATGTATTAAAAAAAATGCATTATGTGTGCATCCATATATTCAAAAATTAACTGCAGATTAACTGAGAAAATTAGCTTTGATTTAAAAACGTATGACAAATATTCCTGTTTTATTTACGAGTTTACAGTTACGAGTTCTAAATTATATTCTGCGAACTCATGAGGCTCGCGCATCTTAATATAACAGGTTCATCTAATATAACAGGTTCTATGTTTCACTTTAAGTGACACAGTGGCCACCCCTAGATGCGTACAATTGATTGTTGATAGTACAAAACAGACTCAAGTTGTTAGAGCTTTTTGGTTCAATTTACACCTGCGAACCATTTTTTCTAAAATTAAATTGACCGAACACAAAACACGCTCAAACATAACGGACGCTAACCTGCAAAGCCCATTACGATATGCCAATACCCAAATTGAGATCGATTTGCAAAGATTACGTGAAAGAGTGGAAAAACAAATATTACACTAGTAAAATAAATATTTTTTAATGAGTTTTAGCGTTATATTTAGTGTTATATTTCCTCTAGAATGTGCGTTTAGTATCAATATATTATCTATGTTTACATGCAAGAATAATGGTAAACACAAAAATAATAACTCATTATGTTTCAATTTTTTTACTCAAAGATGTCTATAATGGGTGTAAATTTAATAGGGGACATAATTTTATATGCGGCTCGCAGAAATAGGATGCATTTTCAAAGTGGCCCGCAAGAACATTTGGGTTGGCCACCCCTGTTAGATATAAAAATATTTAACTTCTACACACGAATCAAATGTATCTTTAAGTTTCAATAATTAGCTCACCTTTCCCAACAATTGCTGTGTCATATCTTTCTACATTAAGATTTGGTCGAGATAGATCGCTTATTATTCTGTAGACATCACAAGCGCCCTTGGCAGGAAACAAGAGAGCAATAATAATCTCTTCAGGTTCTTTACTTAAAATGGCGGCGTCTTTGAAACCACCAGGAACTTCAGAAGTATCGCCATCAACATTTACAACTGAATCTAAATGAAAGGAGATTAAGATAATAGATTATATTTAGTAGATTTAATAGATTTTTAATATATAAAAATTTATAAAGAAATATAAAGATATAAAAAGATATAGAATAATAAAGGTTTTTAATTTTATATTTAGTAGACGATAGATTATATTTAATAGATTTTTATCCGACAAATCTCAATTGATACTAAATATTTAAAATACTTATGCAACTTACAAATATAAATATTGCATATGTAAAAGGCCTATTTTTAAATTTGTTTCTGTAATGTTTCTACAAAACTATTCGCGCATTTCTCTTAATTCGATATTTACATAACCTTTATAGTAAAATTTGTTATAATATTGAATTAGAAATTACTTTTAATTATAAAATTACATAAATAAAATACGACACAAGAAACAAAATAAATATATTAGACACCCAACGTAAGAATACATGAAATAGAAAGTTTATAAATATTATTTCACATTGTCCATTGTCCATCTCCATGTTTATATAACCAGTTTAATTTATAGAATTTAACCTATACGACAAAAATGTTATTTAAATGGAAAGAATAGGAACTGAAAATTCAATTAATATTTCCAAAGAGTTTTTCAAGGGGGATGAGATGATTAATTTCCTTCTATGAAATTTATTAACAGAGGATTTTTTATCTTAACGCTGGATTGTAGATTATAGTTCTGTATTAATATCTTCAAAATTGTCTAGAAGATTTTTAAAAGATTTAAGGATTCTATTAGGGAAGATGAATGGCTTCCACCTCCTCCACAGAAGTATCACTTTAAATGGGCTGAAGCAGTACGAGACGTTGGGAAAGATTCTGACCACTTGTAAAACTTCATCTAAAACAGAATCTAGAGACTCAAGATAAAATTTCATAACACTTCTCCCTGTATTGCTATTCGACTTTGTTTCAAATTCATATTTTAGTTCAGAAATCAATTATAGTTTTAACAATATAAAATTATTCACAAACTGTTATCTTCACAAACATTAGTGTACCAATGGACAACTCTGGTTTACTTGACTCTTAATTTAAAGCTGAAATTATACTTAAAAGTATAAGTAATAAGGACCTGTAAGTCCAAAAAATATGAAGGAAACAAGAGCACAATAGTTATGAATTCAGAATTCATAAATTTTAGCATCTTCTGGTCATGGGTTTCGGAATACGTTGAACTTTTATTTTAGAACACAAAAATTATGGTTATACTATAAATTATGACCTACTGATGAACTTGTTACAATAATATCTGCCATGAATAAGTTTCCTTTATGTACAAAAAAACTCAAGTTATTGATATATGAATATAATTAAATCACATATTTCAAAATATTATAGTAACACGTATTTACATTGTGCTTTTATACTTAAATCATTTACTTAACTAAACCTTTTGTATATTTGTTAATTACAAAATCAATCGCCAAAATTATTTTCGTTTTAGAAATTAATAGATATATAAATTGAGATTTGTAATGATCAAGTACCTTTTGCTTGAATTCCAACATTTACGACTACTTCAGAAGAACCGATCTTCTCAACAAGGATTTTCGCAAAACGAGTAGCTTGTTCTCCAAATGGTGAAAAGTTGTACGACGTGGAATTCCAAGCGTGGAACACAGCAGTTGCTCCTGAAGGTTCACTCAAATGAACTAAAGCAATTTCCTGTGCAGATTTTATTTGAAGAAAACTAGCAGGATAATCAAATTCTTGATACAGTACAAATCCATCCAATATAAAGTAGGATTCTAAATGATGGAAATTAAATGCGATTAATATTGATTTCTAGCATCTTTTCTTTCTAAAGATTAAAAAACTTGTGTACATTGAAACTTTCACACTTTGTTTAGCAATGTGTTGAATTAAACTATATTAATTTGATATTCACTTTTTGCACACTCATGAAGCTGGTAACTTAATTAAGGTACAATATATTATCCAATATTATATTACAAAAATTTCAACAAACCCCATGATATACTCTCATTTCCTTACACCAAATTTTAACTGTGATAACTATGTTATTAGAAATTAGAGACGATCTTTATTTTAACAAATGTAGTGGACTAATTTAAAATTGTAAGCATATGTACTAAAATACGAATTTGTTAGTTTATTCCATTTTTTACTTGAAAAATTCATTTTAAAAATTTGATTAAAAATTAATATTTTATTTAATATTCGAAAAAAAAAAAAAGAAATTTATATACAAAAGTATAAACAAAACAAATTTTTGAAAATTTGCATTAGGTAAATTAAGATACAAATATCAGAAGCATGGATGTCAATAGATTAAAGCCAATTTTTAAAAGTGCTTGGTCTGCTTGTAATGCATTAACTGTATTATTGCATCACATTAATAGTTCTATTAAAGTATTTACAAGTTAATATATATATTAATTTAATCCATTACAGTTTTAAGACGATGAATTTCAGAACTTTTAATTAAAAAAAAAGTTTAGATAAAATCTAGATTTCTTTTATTGTTCTACGGTCTTCTGTTCACTCTAGATTAATTATACCAGCACCTACAGTTTAACATGGATTCCTAAACCACTCACAAACATTCATGCCACCGCTAGGATTCGAATCTGATGCTTGTGGTACCAAAGTCCAGAGCGCCAGCTAAGTGGCCACCAGAGAGCAATCAAATCTACAGTTTTTATTAATTTAATACCTACATATTGCGTTGTATGTAAATAAGTTTCTGTAAAATCACAAATTTTGAATACCCAATCAATAAGATCTTCCCAAAACGAACATACAAATTTCGAATATACTTTACATGACGTAATAGAAGAGATGACCTTGTTAAAATGGATAATATTGTGGTCTACAGAAACGAGAACTTACTTGACAGGACATCTTGCAAATAGTCCGCTAAATCGCAGCTGTCCCGGGAATGCTTGTCCATGATTTGAAGCGACTGGGAAGTATCGCGCCAGAAGTTGTCAACATTTCGATCGAATGCGGGAAGATTGATGTTGTTCACCAACCCTTCAACAACAACGTCGCCGCCTGCTATTACATTTTGGAAGACATAATTGCCTTCAATCGTCTCATTTGTGTGAAGGTAAACTGCTTCTTCAGCCATTTTGGTTAAATTAATTCCATTTATGAGTCCTAAAAAATGAAAGTTTATATCCTATAAATAAATCCTGATAACTTAATATTTAGTGTATTAGAATTTTTACGATTAATATAATAAAAACCATGCAACATCATTACACAGACATTCCTATAGTCCATTACATAGTCTTCCAAACAGTAAGGCGGTTGAGAGTCTTACGTATGTGTTATCGCACAGTATGACATGCATCATTAATTACGTTCATTTGTGTGGCATGGAAAACGCTAATATTTCTAGTATGTGAAACTAAGATACAGATTTCAAAGTTTTCGCGCAATACGTTACATTTTTTTTATTGCATGTAAAAGCCTTAAGCAAAAAATATTAAATAAGGACCAATCTTTACAATAAAATGAACTCTTTGTAATGAAACTAAAACTTTAATAATTTTGAAATTATGGAAATTCAAGTTTACGTATAAAAAATTTGAGGAATTTACCAATCTTATTTTCCATTTCTAGTGAGATTTTCCATGAACTTCAACTTGTACTGAGCATGCTCAAATCCAAAATGTCCGTTATGCAGTGTAAGTGGAAGCATGATGTTCTTATAAATTGATCAGCCTAATTTCATTAAATAATTTCGAAAGTTCCATGCAAATACAAGATATAAAATTTTGATTGGTACTTCCGTATTAACGCCACCGCAGCTACAGATTTGGCGGTTTTTAAGTGCCGCCAATCTACACTTAAAATTTTTGTGACAAATCATAAAATATATAAAACACTTTATTTAAAAACTAAGTAGTCAATCGGATTTCGGTCGAAAATGGGCAAATATAGAGTTTAACATAGATTCAAAACAGTCTATTTTGGCGCATTGGCAGCTCTTTATTGGCGCATTAGCGCAACTTCTACTGCGGTGGCGTTAATAGGTAAGTACCTTTTGATTATACGTGCCGATATAATTCATTAAATGATTAATAAAATAAAAATAAACTAATTTTACAAAGCTATGATTTATAAATTTCAATATCTTACCATGCACCCATAAGTCTTTTCCCACAAACACATCGCCATCGAACGCTAAAGGACCCTCAATAATTTGGTCAGTATGCAAGGTAACAAGATCCCTTTGCAGTTTCATACCATTGACTGTTTCAGGAAACACATTTCCGAGAAAATTTACTTCCTGTAAATATAAAATTTTTTACGCAAACGTAAATAATTGGATCATTTAATTACCTGCTTTTTAAATTACTTAGCGTATTCTTTTTCACGCTTTAAATGCTTTTATTCTATAAAATGCGCAAATGAAACTAACGAATGAGCGAACTAAAGATTAAAAATATTACCAAGCTGGCGAACTTGGCGACATTATTGGATGGATCTCTGTAGAAAAAGATTTTCTCGCAAAGAGCTCGTGACAGCTATTGCTTGTCATGCGCTTCGTAAAATTCCAGAGGAATTCTGGAGCCTTCGTTATATTTTTTTTTCTTACGAAGAGAAACTAGAACTGTATGTGGCGAATAGAGTTTCTGTAGTGTTGTTGTGCATTTAACGAATGGCAGTTGAGTCGTCGCTCTCATACGGCTCATTTTGTGCTGCAATTTATCTGTACTTAGTTTAGCATTTGTCTTGTGTTTGTGTTTTGCGTTTTTGTTAATTAAAATTTTATTGAAAAGTGCTTTTATTTTAGTGTGCGATTGTTAGAAAAATAGCCTGGTTTATTTCTTTACATTAATCCAATAGTACAACTTATTTTTGTCTATTTCTGAAATATAAAGCATCTAGTAAGCGTTCATCTAATCAATTAAACACGCTTGGAGTTTCTAATATTGAACTGGTTGTAAAACAACGAATTGAAGATTTAAGAAAATTTTAGTTTTGAATTGTTTAATAGTTGCACAAAAATTTCAAACTTACTTTAAGTGTTTTCGTTCCAAGTACAATTTGATCTCCTTCCGTCAGAAGTGTATCTTGGTACAAATTGAACAAATTATTCGAATTGACGAGTCCAGAAACATGTATATCTCCATAAACTGTCAACTGATCAAATGTCTTTTCTCCGGTGATGATTTGAGGAGGACCTTCAATAAGAAGTTGTATAAACTGTAACTATACTTGCAAAGTAAATACAATTAAATAAAAATTCAATATGAATGATATAATCCGAGTCTTACTCTTTTCGTCACAAGCAACTGTGATCACATCTTCCTTTAGCCTCAGTCCATTGATTAGATCAGCATTGAGATTGCCAGTGATCTCTGTGTCTCTTCTAAATTCTTTGTGGCCTGAAATAAAACATAGCATTTAGAGAGACTACACATGTATTTATGATAATGATTTCAATAAATGACAAAGATTCTTAAAAACATTGCAAAGATATATTGATAAAGTTTAATAGTTTTAAAACTTAGTTGCAAGAAGTGTGAAACATTTAAAACATTCTACACCACCACTATTTCAAGACTGGCATGCAATAAATTTACAAAAGAGCAACATTTGCAAAATGAGGCATCCTTTAGAATTTTATAATCACAGTGAATGATTTCATTGACTCCAAGTTCACATCATAATGTTATAATCTGAATAAAAACATAACACACGATTTGTAATTCGATTAAGTTTAAATCTAGAATTTAATTCTACATGTACAAACATTTAATACAGAGAAATTCCACATTAAAAGTTTGGTTATTGTAACCATGCTTCCTCCTACGCACTGGCAGTAGGAGGGAAGCATGGTTCCCCCTGTGGCGTTCATAAGAAATAATCAGTCTGCATCGAGACTCTCACCCGAGAGGAAGTACAGCGAAACCTGCGCTTCCGCTGAGAAACGTTTAGTTTATAGTCGGGGGAGGAAGTATATTTAGAGCAACTTTGCGTATTAGTTGGCCTACTGACTCTCATCCGAACCGGAAGTATATTCCGTGCACCCTGAGTGTAGCAGAGTATCGCGTTTTCGGCTTATGCCTTCCACGAATTTATAATTATCCGTCTTTAAATGTGTTAAATATCCTATGTCTCTAATTATATGTGCTTGTGCAAATAAAGTTACGAGTTCTGAAACCTGTGCCTCAAGCATCCCAGCCACATTACAATTTGGTTGTCCAACCTGCACTCTCAATATGTATTTTTTTTTTATGGAATTTCCGGCTTAATATTTCTTTGGCGATTCTTATCTGCACCAAAGGAATGCTAAGCATTAGTTTCCTTGATATATTGAAAGGATTTCATTTAATATATTAATACTTATTAAAAATGCGATAGACAAGCAAATCGAAAAACAATTTGAATAAACGTTAATAAAGTACTATTTCAATGACAATAGCATTTGACCTATTGAACCTGTACACTTACAATTGGGAAGTTAATTATCAAGCGAATGCTTACCCGTATACGAGTTGGAACATCTATGAATACCACATCATTTAAAAATTCGTCTAGATTTTTTCCATTTATCATTACAATGTTTGCTTCTCCAACGAATGCATTATTAATTTCAGTTTCTGTAGTGAAAGTCTTGTGCGATTGAATTACCTAAACATAAAAATATATATAAGTATTTAAACAAACATGTCACTTTTTGGAGGACAAGTGTCAAGACAAGTGTGGTACGACATTTATATTCAGTTCTATGCGAAGAGCAGTCAAGGTTAAATTAAAACTATCCACAAAAAAAATCCCACGTTCAAGTTTAAAAATTATTTATTGATTTTAGTATTAAATTGTTCACTTTTGTCAAGATATCTTCTGCAATGCAAGTTTTGAAAAAGTTGATAAAATTTAATGTTAAACAATTTTAAAGAAAAAAGAAATTTGTGCATTACATCAATCTATAAGAAGCTCAAGATAAAATTACAATTTTTAAATCACAAGCAGAAAAATCTTTTCCATTTCGATTGTAAAAACAATCTATAATATCACCAGATGTTAAATAATGTCGCTTTTAATTTCATTACGATAAACATGCAGGAGATCTAAAAGATTTAGACAAGTGATGAAAGAATATTTTTAGGAATCTTTAAAAATCCAAACAAATATCACGTAGGAAAGCTATATAATCTTCATTTTGCAAAACTCAACCCAAAATATATTTAAATATATTATTGGATACTTTGAAAGAGGGAGATACGATTGAATTACGAAATAGCGTAATATTATTAAGGTATCGAGTTGTTATAGACAGACTTCATTATGACTTAAATTTGAGTCATCTTCATAATAAATATTTCATTTTCTAGTTTTTCCCAAATGTAAAAATTGATTTTGGAGATTATAGAATTAAGAGTTTTGTATATCGAAACTATCAAGATAGTTGAAAATTTCGTTTTACAAAACATGCGAATTGGTGGTTTGGGACTAAACGTCTTTAGCTAACACGTTGGCCCTGTATGCAGAAACTTCGTTATTTCCTTTAATATACAATTTAAAAACCACTTAAGGACAATTTGTAACTACTTAATTAAATATACTATTCATGGAGATGATACAATTGAAATGAATGCAGAGCAGTTTATACTATATTTGACAATTGTAGATTCTATGGTTTGGTTTGTCACTCTACGGTCATATTTTTTGCACATTTTAGGCTAATTTGTGCCAGGACCTACAGTTTAACGTGGATTCCGAATCATTAAACATCCAGACCACTGCCAGGTTTCGAACCTGAAGTCTGTGTTACCAAAGGCCAGAGCGATAGCTAATTAGCTATTAGGCCATTTGCAGAAGAAAAGAGAATTCTCATTTTAATGAAGGATGCATATAATTCGTTTACGGATTCATTTTTCTGTTTGTACTGCTTTTAAGATTTTTTAAAGTATAAAAACATTTACAGGCTTTGTTAGATTAAAGAATATTGTTCACTGTAGGGTCTTTATTTTTTTCTTGCAGGCCATTATTCTTTTAGTCACAATAATTTTGTTACAGAATAAAAGTCTAACAAACAGAAGAAACATTGTGCTGATAAAATCAGTCTATTTCAAAGCATCAAAGGCCGTATGACAAGAAATTGCGTTATTTAAAGGCTTGTATGTATACTATTTACGATTGCTGTATAATATTTTTAGAATAACAAGGAAAAATATTTATCACAAAGTTAAAAAAACATCTAAATATAGCGAATTTCAAAATTCAATTTCTGTTTTAGAAGAAAAATAATTCAAAATCTGAACTTTTGGTATGGGGCTTACCTGAGGTACATCGATTCGGACTATATCATTTAAGAATGCTTTCCAGTTCATACCATTCACATATTCTAAATCAATATCGCCTCTTATAGTTACATTGCCCCGAAGGACTTTGTTTCCCGTTATTAACTGGTCACCGTCCTTCAAAAGAAGACTTTCGGAGATTCGTTTCAAGTCTATTCCATTGACAACCCCGGTCACTGTAACATCCTCCAATATATGAATGGGTTCCAAAAATGTCACATCGGATTCAATAACGGTTTCTTTTTCTGTCTGAGCAATTTGTGAAGATATTTCAGATAAATCCAAGCCATTTACCAGTTTTTCAACGTGTACGTCTCCGGTAACATTTAGAGTTCCAATTGTGAATTCACCTATAAAAGATGGAGTTCATAATTACGGTAAATTCATTAATTTACAACGAAACGAATTATATTTAATCATCATTCTATTAGTTTGTATAATACCTAGTTTTATATGAAAACCGATTTCTTCCAATGGCAAAGTTCTAGTTAACGAAAGAAACGGATTATACAGAAGGACAAAAAAAAATTGTCCAAATCTTTATTAATCGCAAACATTTAATAGTTACTGATAAACTAAACAAATTTATCAATTTTAATTAGTTCAGTTTATCTGTAGTCAATAATTTAGGAATTCTCTAATACAACAAAGAAAATCGTCAATATTATTCATAATATTTAACGAAATTAGTAGTTAATTTCGTTAACTTTCATTAAATACTCATCAATTTGGGGTCGTTATAGTACAAAATTTAAAGGGCAAGTTTTTTTTTAGGAGTCACTTGAAACCAACACAATTAAACATTGATTACAAGAAACATTTATAAGACTATTTTGCAATACATTTTTAAGACAGGAATTCCCAATTTTCAATCAACACATATCACATTAAATTGCCAATAACGAACTTAACAGATTTTGCTGAAGAATTTATCTACCAAAAATATCACTAAATTTTATTCAAATTTCTAGAATTGTAGTACTTTTAAACTTGCTTGATAAATATTTGAAACATTAAATTTGTACTTGTTCTAATCTATTTTAATTGGATCAATACAGGCATATTTTCAAAGCAACAAATTTTAAGTGATATTCTGAATGATTTTCATTAAGTTTAATCAAATTGGTAATGCATTTTCAATTCCTTCTATTAGCTCACACTCTCCCTATATATATATATCTTGTTCAAATTTTTAATCGTTCATAAAATACTTTTTATTTATCCACTCAAGTTCAAATGCATTTTTTTTTTTTAATTTGTAGCGGATGACACTGGATGTTAATGCATTTCTTTCAAATATTAATTCAGTAATTAAATTTAATTAATTTTTTTAAGATTTAAGTTGCATATATCTACCAATAGATGGCGCCAGACGTAAGAGGAAAATTTCAACTTTATTTATAAACGGACTTTCTGCAATATAATGAAAAAAAGTAGGAATTGACTTAAATTTTTTTTATATTACTTGTTTATTATAATTTTTAGATTGAAAATTGGAACTTACCAGTGATAGTCTGGGGTAGGCTTTTTAATAATATATCTCTTGGTATAAATAAACCATTGACTGTATCGGCTTCGATGTCCCGTTTACATGAAAACCAGATTCAAATGTAGTAATACCAGTCACATGCTGATGAGGATAGCTTTTCTTCAAACTATCCTCTGCTAGATAAGTCAAATTCAAACCGTTGATCAAACCAGTTACAACGATATTATCCATGGTCACATCTTCAAATTGGAAATGCTCCGTAACATAATTTTCACCAGATAGTTTGAAAGCTGTGTCGTTTATGTCCGATAATTTGACGCCATTAATTCCTTCATTTGTGATTATAGGTCCTTCAACTATGACGTCACCTGTAAAAGACAAGGAATTTTTGAAAAGTATTTTCAAGGAATTTTTCAAATTGTAAATTAGACAAGTTTGAGAGAGTGAGTATCAGACGACCGATTTATTCATGTAATGGAAAACATCAATGGCATTTTCTACATTGAAACAAATTTAAATACAAGGAAAAAACATTGAATCGCTAAATTTCATCAATTGATTAAATGAACATGGGAAAAATTTGAAATTTTAACTATTTTTGAAAAACTCTAAAGTTAAAAAAGAATATAGTTGTTCTCTAATGTTTTACATAGCTTATTTAATATGTCGACTTAAATTTGATATGAACGGAACCTTTCTAACCCAACATTCGCCAATCGGACACCTTCTAGTCCAAGCACCTGTTTCAATTCAAGACTTCACGATGAATTATTCTTGCTAAAACTAAAGCCCCGTCCCCATTTTTAACCCCATGTTTGTTTTTTGATCTTTAGTAGCAACAAGTTAGAGATTGAACACTTATGTATTGAATTTTTGCCCCATTAACCAGCTTTTATTAAAGTTTAGATGTTGTAGCAAGGCAATGCAGATTGTTTTTAGTGACCTTCTGTAGTCTGGACACTAATTCGATAGATTCATGATCGCCCATAGAAGTCAGATTAGAGCCCACTATAATTATTTCTAAAAACTTATCTACTTTTAAAGTTACATTCAAAATATAAATATTTGCCTTCTTTGAACACATTTTTTTTAAACCTGCATTTATTAAAGTAATGTTAAAGAAAATTTTTAGAAGAAATTAAAAAAGATTTAGATACAAAACAGAACGTTACTAAACTAAATTTTGAATATTTTTTTAATGTTCCATTAGGTTAGTGTATGGGGAAAATGCAGTGAGAATAAGCATGCTATACATACCCGTGAATATTTTTTCAGCGGAGACTTCTTGCTCTTTCGTCTTCGACATTACATTATTTGCAAATTCCACAATGTCCACTCCATTCACCAAGCCAGAAACTTCAACTGTTTCAACAGTGCTATTGCCAATCCACACATCTGCTTCCAATACGTCTTCTCCCGACAGAGTAACTCGATTGTGATAGAACTCTGTCAAGTTTACACCACCAAATAATCCAGAAACTTCGGCATCGCCGTTTACCATCAGATTTTCAACAGTTACCTTCTTTGTGAAAATTTTGTTCGATATTGGCGTTTTGGAATTCTTCAGAACAATATCTTCTGGTATTCTCAAGCCCCCCACTGTGCCATGGACGATTAAATTGTCTTCAACGATGACATGATCTGAAAATTCTACGTCATGCACGATTTCATCTTCAATTTCAAGATGGATTCGTTGTTCGTACAGTTGAGTAACATTTAAGCCTCCAATCATTCCATCCTCTACGGGAAAAATGTTTTATTTAATAAACTAAGCTAAATAACAACTTGTGTCAATTTTCTATGGATTTGTTTTGTAATAAAATCTATGCTTGTTTTAGTTTACTTAACGCTTGTTTTATAGGTAAAAATCTAAGGTTTTTATGTAGGTGATGGCCACAAACCTTCAAGTGAAGAAGGTATCGTTAACAGAAGAAATTAAAGTCAAATGTTAAAGCACCAATTAAGTTTTCCCCTTATTAAACCTGCATTTAAAAGCATTTGGATGAACTGAAGAAACTTCAGGAATATTAACTGTTCAGTAGATAATAAACTAAATCAATACATCTTTGTATAGACTTTGAAATATAAAACACTTGAAAAGTCATTAAGCACTAGAAATTGTATGCATATCGAGTTTGTTGCATTTTACCACTTTTAGCAAAAGACAATACGAATCTTGCTTTTAAAGAGAAAAGAAATTACTTTAATCTCTTATTTTGCGACTCATTCAGTAAGATACATTTTCAAATTTAGTCTCGTTCATTTCGACATACTAAGAAGCCAGAAAGTTATAAATGAGACATGGTTATCTAGAAATCTCACGTGATTGTACTAGAACCTCTTGTACCCCTGTTAAGAAGGATACATTCTTAGAAATTTGAATTCTTAATTTGATAACAAAAATGAATTTGCTTTTTTTTTTTCAACTTGTAAAAGATTAGTTTTCTTAATATATAGGTATTTTCTTTATAAGCAAAGACTCACTAAACTAGGAAATATGTTGACAAATTATGTAGAGGCAGTTACAAGGAACCGAGTAAATTGAACATCTAAAGAAATGTCTTAAAACTATCATTTAAATGTTTAATTATTAATACGTGTGTATTTTTATATTAGGAAAAAATTATGCATCTTGAAATAAGTATTTGATCTCTAAATATTTTACAAGATGAAAATAACTTACTTGTGGTAATAGATTTGAAGGTGACAGGTTTCTTAAATGTCTTAGTACCTGAAACATTAAGCGTTTTATTAGGGAATTCTTAAGATGCCAGCTTGCATGCATGCAGAAACTCTGATTAATGAAAATTCCTCTCGATAACATGCAAGACAACAAATCTTGACAACGTTTTTAAAATTAGAATATTTTAAAAATGATATTTAGTTTAATCATAAATTTTAAGACTAACACCAAATTTTTCTCAACTAATTCTAGTGCATTTAAAATGAGGAAATAAATCACTTCAATTTTAGAGTTATCAACCATTTTTAGTTGTGAGGATCCAGCATACTCTTTCATGGAATATTTTTAAAAATATAAATTAATAAATATCTTCGATTAAAAACAATGAACAGAAAAATACATTGCATGAACATGTGCTTTTTTTTAGGCACATATAAATATAAATTTTATCTTTTATTTTCTTTTAGTTTTGAAGTTTTCTATAAAATTTAAGCTTATTATAGAACTTGACATTCATATTAAATGTGAAATAACCTACTAAGTTAAATGTTCCAAGATTTCTTACATGCTTGTTAGGCATGCCAAAAGTTTTAGATAACTCATCGCCTACATTAATACGAGAACGGCTAAATGGGCGAGTAATTTAGATTTAGAATTTCGTTGATCTTTAGTTCATGCTCGTTTTCAATAAATAGATTGAGTTGTGCTAGGTAAGTAATTATATGCAATGTAAGTTTGAATTATGGGGTTATAGAAATTGCTTTGTGCTTTAGAATTTATAAATTAAGTAAATAAAATAGTTAATTTCTTGAACCCGAAATGAATTTTTGAAAACCCAAATTAAAATTAAAAATGAGCATTTCCAAAAAATAGAAATGATTTTGCAATGCAAAGAAAATTTAAAAATATAATACATTTGTCACAGTTTAATTTCAATTTCTCAGATATTGAATTCAACCGGAATGTCCAAGATTAAAAATAATTGAGCAGTGTATACCATGTATATTCATCAAATAAAGAGTGTAAAGTGTGCAATACAGCATAAATAGAAGACAATAGATACATACTTTGTGTTCTCTCGATTATCTTTCTGAACACAAAGCATGCAACGTACACAATTTATAAAAATCAATACCTCTTGACCCTAGTGAGTTTTAAATTGTAGTTTGGGAAACCATAGTTTTCTCGCAACTCAACGAACTATTAAGAAAACTTCAGGATTTTCATTCAATTTAATGTGATAAGATGTTTAGAGAATTTTAAATCTCCTTTGTGATCATATTCCTGCAACATTGGGTTTTTGGCAATCGCAGTTATGAAATACAAGTATCATGAAAATCAATACAGAGAAAGGTTAAAATTGTTGCCTAGTTTGATCAAATTCAACTATTAATGTGACGGACGAGCCTGCTCATCGTTGCTTATTCGATCACATTTTGAACTCAATTAAATTTACGATCTTAATTATTTCAGAGACATTTGCACATTCATCGTCCAAATTTTTTAAAGTGAAAATATTTCAGGTAAAATTGATTTTTAAAAGAATCCCCCTTCTTCCCAATTTAGAAGACGCCCTAAATCTCCAATTTAACTGTTACAGCTATGAGGGAACAAAACTTAAAAAAATTCATCTCAAGTTTTTTACTCAATCTTTTAACTGCATAAATAATCGATTTTGTAAAAAAAAACTTGCTAAATTTGAAATAAAAAGCGCTGGGAGAATATTCTGCAATGAGGCGAATAAAAAATGAGTAAAATTGTCATATCAAAATTTTCTAAGTAGGTACCCTCAAATACTAAAAAAAAAAAAAAAAAAAGAAAATTAGTTACCAGCTATATATTGATCTCCATGAACTTTCATGAAATCTTCAGTGATATTGTATCCACTAATCATGTGTTCGAGATTAACCGTTTTGGCAACAACCTTCTTGAAATATTTCTCCGATTCTATAACAATGTCTTTATCATCATTGAATACTATGTCTTTAACCAGCTTATCCAGTTGTATACCATTCACAGTACCACCTATAAGCAGGTTATCAGTGATTGTCACGGGCCCGTAGAATACTGCATCTTTAAAAGTATACGTTTCATTTGACTTCAAGGCTTGCTTTGCAACTTCCGCTATATTCACTCCATCCACTAGACCAGAGGCAACAATACTGCCTTCAACATTTATACCTTCCGTGAAGTACAGAGTAGCAGACACTTCTTCATCGCCAGATAAAGTCACGATATCGCCAGGGATGGCAAGTCCATCGACAGTACCTTCTACTGTGACGTTATGTGCAGTAACCGTTCCGGTGAATTTCTTTTCACCCGTTATAGTCTGGGCTACATCTGTGAGGAACAAGTCGTCTGGTATATTTAAACCATTCACTGTGCCGTCAACGGAAAGAGTGTTTTTCATGTAAACATCTTCCAAAAAAGTCTTGTGCCCTAAAAGATGAAACGATTGTGTTAACATTTTTTATCAGAAAAATAACAAGTACTCTTCAATAGAAAAGTGAAATCATAGGCAGTATTAAAATCAAAATTCAGTTACGCTATTGTTTTCGTTTGAATAAATTGATTCAAATGCCTCTTATAAGCGTAACTACTTCAAAGTGGTTTAGATTAATAGCACAGCAATTTGGAAGGAAAATACTTCCAGTGATGGTATTTTGTTATTTGTAGGCACAATAATTCTGTAGGGGCTGATAGCGGAAAAACATTGAAAAGTTCGACTCTGTCGAATTTAAAATAGAGATTTCAATTTGGAATAGTAACACAGACCGTTAACAAATAAACACCGAATCCCTTTATAAATATTTGCTTTTTTTTTAGGAAATATTTCATTCCGTATAGTTCATTTTTGTTAATACGAAGTTGCGGAAGAAACTGACAATTGATACAATACAGCCTGCCTGCCAGAGGAGATGCAACTTCCTCAGAAAATCGATTAAATAAGGGCTTCAAAAAATATGTACTTGATTAAAAATATAAAGAGTTTATGAAATAAAACAAATTGATTGCCGATTCTGACTTAGTTTGTTACTCTATGGTCATCTTGGGCACACGAGGGCTAAACAGACCGGGGAACTAAGGCTTAAAGTGGATTCCGAACCACTACAGACATCCATGGTACCGCCGGGACTCTAAACCGAAACATGCGATACCGAACTCCAGAGCGCTAGCCACTCGGCCATCAGGCCCCCGAATTGATTGCCGAAGAACATGTTGCAAAACATTCGAATGTGACTGCAATGTTGCAGAATATTCGAATTTAAAATAACATTGAAATAATTTAATTTTTTTAAACGAGTTTTAAAAGTATCTTTTGTAAAAAAAAAAAAAAAAAAAAAAAAAACTTGCTGCATGCTTTTAAAAAATATCTTTACACATAAGACAGTAGAGCTGCACACAACTATGCAAATTCAAAGTAGATATTAAAAATATTACCCGTGATAATGGCGGGTTTATCAATCCGAACAATATCCTCTGCCAACTCTGCGACATCGTATCCATTTAAGTAGCCGTTTAGTATTATGTTGCCAGTTACCAAACCGCCGCTGAAAGTTTTAACTCCGAAGACTTCTTGGTCTGTGCTTTTGGTCAAAGCATTATTGACCAAAAAGTTTATATCTACTCCATCGAGAAGCATAGTTTCTACACTTCCGGCTACAATTCCATTTTGGAAATTTTTCAGCCCTGTGATGTTGTGGGATCCTCCAAGGGTGACAACTTCTTCAGACACATCAATATCATTAACTCTGCCAGAAATGATTACATCTTCTTGAATTATGACCTTATTCTTGAAAATCATGTTAGCTGTACAAGAGAAAAGAATGTTATGAATCACAACACTAACTGCTATAAAAGTATAGTTTGACATATACAAAAACGTTGAAATTTAACCCGTCGTAAGTTTGCTTTACAATAAAGCGAATTCTTTACTCCGTTTATTGTTTTATGCATACCTTAATTTAGAAATACATTAGTTGTAAAAACAAGTTAGTATTTTGTCCATTAGAAACTAGTTAGAAGAGACAAATGTCCGGAACTGTTAAGTGAAAACTAAACACACTTTAATTGAAATCCTTAAAAAGATGCAGCAAAATTAAAAAAGGCGATATCACATGCGTGAAGATTTCGAAGATAGAAATAAAAATTCTAAAATTTTTAATTTTTCAATTAAGAAAAAGTTGGTGTTAGTTGCATAAATATCAACACCATTAACTTAAAAATTCTGTGGTAATTTCAGTTTTGAAGTTGGACTTGCAAATTGAGGCGACGAATGAAAATTTACCATAGATATAGTAAATTAGAAATTTCAATAAAATTACCCTTTTTACATCTTTTATCAAATGAACTTCGATAAAGTAAAATTTTAATTGGATGCATGAAACAGATATAGAATCTTCAAACTGGGATAGCTATTTTATATAGAGAATGGTGTGTACCTAAAAGACAAAATTAGAAGCGTGATAAATGGGTGTTTACTAGCCAGAAATAACTAATGTCCGTAACGTCCGAAAAATTTTAACGTTCACACATAACAAAGTACTAGCTTTAAGGTATTTTTAGGAGAAATGTCAAACAGGCGCATTTTTTTCGGTTCATATTGCATTTTATAAAGTTTAAGATGATTGGACATTTAACGAAGTTATTATATTCGAAAACAATACAATAGTTTTTGAATAAAAAACGTTTTTTTATTCAAAATTTCTATAGATTCATCTTAACAAGGCAAGAAAGATTCCCATTAAGTATTTAACAAACAGTCATAATCTGAGATCTTAAAAAAACCCATTTATTGTATTGTTTACTTTCATCTATTTTACATTAACAAAAGTTAATTTTAACACCAGTGAAACTTCTTTTGAAGGATTATGAGAAAGATTTGACAGCTTCGTTTCTTCAATTGCATCTTAAAAGTAAAAAGGTTTCCATTTCATGTCCACAATTTTAAATGAAATTAAAGATGAAATTACCAATCGATATTTCCAAAGAAAAATCGTGATTTAACATGCGAGGAGTTTTATAATTGTAATCGACACCGATTTTAAGAAAGTAAGATATTGATGATATAAACATGTTTCTTTTTCGAGTTATCTTTCTAGGTAATTTTTCAAAATTTCTGTATGTGCTAGTATCAAAACTAAGAAAACTTATTTTAAAATTTAGAAATATATTTTGCACTCTAATAGCAATATGTAAAAGAATTCCAAAAAACAAGAATACAATACCGTAAGAAGTTTGATCAGTATTTGTAGTCATAACATCTTTGCTGATATCAATTCCATTTATGGTTCCGTCAATGTCCAAATTGCCATTGATCCTCAAAGGCTGTTCAAAAGTCAAGGTTCCTGAATTTTTTGTGGCTTGTCCAACCTAAGGAGATTAAAGATATATAAAATAGAAAAAAAAACAATTGGCAAAAAAATTTATAGAAATATGATTGTTATTGAAGATCCATTTTAAATTTTAAAAAAAATAAACTGAAATCTGCTCGGCAAATCATGTGTGAACATTCGAGAAGGGATGAATAAACTCATGAATATGCCAATGTTTAATAATGCACGAGATATATGAAGCAATTGATTGGAATACTGCAAGAATGCTATATTCATGTGGCTATTGAATTGTCTAGTGTTTAATAGACCAAGAACTTCATGAAGAATGAATGTTCAAGAATCTATACAAAGTATGATAATTGTAAATGAAGAATGAAGTATTCCAAATTCTAAAAAACACTAACATTCAATAGCCAAGTAAATATATCAATGTTTGAAAATTCTAGGCATAAATGAAGAATGGAGTATTCAAATACAATAAGAAGCACTATACAGCTCCATAAGCACGGGAAAATGCCAAAAGTGATAAATGTGAAACTTCAAGAAAGAATTGATCAACGTGGAAAGTGTTTCGAAACCATACTACAAAACACTTCAAGCAAAAGCCAAATTCTCAGAAAATTCTGAGGATTAACGTTATTCATGAATAATTTCAAGAGTTATGGGGCACAAACTATCATTTCCTGCCAAAATTAGCAATGGAGTTTTATTTGCTTTTGAGCCGAGTTGCACCTTTACAATTTGTGAAGGATGTGGTTAAGAGAAGTCTGACTGGGTTCCGCGACGCTTTTACAGTCATATGATACCGGGACTTACGGCAAAGTGGATTTCCGAACCACTACAAACATCCATGGCACTCGAACAAACCTGGGGTACCGAGCACAGAGCGCTACCCCCCCCTCGGCCATCTGACCCTTTAAAATTTATTATAAAACCAACTATTAACATTATTCACAAAGTCATTTCAAGAGTTCAGGGGCCTAAAGTAGCATTTTCGGGCAAATTTGAAATCAAGTTTTATTGGATTGGCCCTCATTTTCGGATAACATCACGTACTCCTAACCAGGACAACATAACAAAAGTTCACACACGATAATAAAAGTTCATTTATTCATTTACATGGAAAATTGACAAAATGAAAAAAAAAAAAGAATGTAATAAAATAAACAATGGATTGGTTTTTTTGTAAAAATGGCCATCTAAAGATGATGCAAGATTAATTGTAAATCATTTATTTGCTGGAATTTAACTACATTTGCTGAGAAAAACTAAAGTTTGTTATTGAATCGTGATAGTTCACTCGAGTGAACTATGCATGGATTTTTTTTTTAAGTTTAGAACTCCATTTAATATATAGGCCAAGCTTATCCCATAAATTTACAGAAGGATTTGTATAAAAACATGTTAAGTACCTTCTTAAGACAAAAGGGAATTAATAAAATTAAGAACTATGCAATTTAAAATTAATGCATATGCGTAAAATGGGAACAGTTGTGCTCATCGTAGTCAACTGAACTGTCAATTTAAATTCTTCTGCTTGCAAGATATTTCCAAAATGTAATACCAATAAAAGAAAGGTTACTTTCATAACAGATTTACTGCAAACTCATTAAAATAAAGCTATATTGATTATAAATGCCATTTAAAAAATTGTGATTTTTTTATAACATTTTTGTCAAATCAACAGATATTTTCGATACGGCCATCATTTGCTTTAATTTCTACATAGGTTTTTAATATCAATTGATTAAAACCTGTGAAATTTTCCAATTAAACTTTTGTATGGAGTATCTTTGGCAAGCACTGCATATACATTAAATATAAAGTCATAAGTAAATTTTACATCAAAATTTGTCGTATTCAAATAAAATAAAAGCTAAATTAAAATAAAATGATACCTTATAAATTGTTTAGTATTTAAAATCAAATAATTGTAGGAAAAAAGATAAAACCAAGTGAACATTTTATATAGAACATGCTTGTATTTAAAAGATAAAATCGACAAAATTTCAATAAAGTCTTTTCATGTAATATACTGCTCAAATATTTTGAATTTTACTCTTAAAAGTTATATATACACGGATCTATAAGACAGTAAAACTTCACGAGTTTAACAGATCTAAAGTGTTTCTGGGTTAAAAATATACTATTCCAAGTCAAAACACTCAATCTTATTTCTAACCAAAAGCTTGTTGATGTTAATATTATGTTTCCGGGGACTTTAAAAGATCTTTTTATTTAAAGGCATCATAAAATTTCTATGTAGAAAATGTGGCGGAAATATGGTCATCACAGAAATTACAGATTTGGATGAAAATGAATTCTAAACTCTCAACGTTAACATTTGAACAGATAAGATCGAAATTCACCTGTAGATTTCCTTCTGAAGTTGCGTTACATTTATTCCCGCAACAGTCTGAAGATTGACAGCATATGCTGAAATCGAAGATCCGCTTACATCTCCTACAAATACTTTCCTTCCTATTATTTCGGCATCTTCGTCAACACGAACAATGTCTGTAAGAAAAAAGGAGTAAAAATTGCTAGATCTCTGCTACGCATATAAAAAGATTTACTACTGTGCCCAAAAAAAGTAAAACCAATTTTCAATTTAAATTTCCCGGCATATGGTATTTCAATTTTTCAGGTTGTTGGCACTGTCCTTGACATCGGTGTGAAATTTCACGTCAAAATATACAGTGAGCAACAAAATTGAGTATACACCTCTAAAACTTTTAGACTTCTTCCAATTACAAATTAAATATTGATTTAAAAGATATATTTTTTTATCCTAGATACTTTAACCTCTGCTTTACCATCCTATAATAACACAATTCTATAGTTAACTTATTTATTACGAAAAAAGTTAAGCGATTCGAAGAAAAGATAGAAAACCATGCCACAAAATTGAGTATACACTTCTTATATTTGTAAATTATGCCACCACTTTTTTTTTAGTTTCAAATTTTCTTTAAAGAGTTTCAGGAGTAGCTGCTGCTTATAACACGGCTATTGCACTTCAACGCTTTTAAATAGTATTTTTCTCATTAAAAATCGTAAAATGAGCTCTCGTAGATAAACTACTGAATCTGAGAGTTTATTGGTCGTAAAATGGTCGAAAGAGAAAATCTCTTCCAGAAATCGCTTCGTTGATTGATGTAACTCATGGTTGTGTCCAAAAATACTGCAGAAGTATTTTTTTTATACAGGCCAATATTCCTGGAAGAGGACGTAAAGAAATGCTGAGTACTACAGCGAAGAGGAAGATCATTCACTCAGTAAAGAAAGATCCGAGGGTGAGTGCCTCTAAACTAGCTTTATCGATGTCCTCTACAATCGGGAAAAAGATCTCAGTTGAAACAATTCGACGTACCCTTCACCAATATGGGTTTCATGGCCGTACACCAATACGAAAGCCACTCATCAAGTATGTGAATAGACAAAAGTGATTTTCGCCAAAAGAACATCGTTTAAAGCCCATTTCTTTCTGGAACGCTGTAATATTTTCTGATGAAAGTTTTAATCTTTACAGAAGCGATGGACGATTTAAAATATGGAGAGAAGCTGGGAAACCACTGGCACCTAAAAACACCATTAAGACAGTCAAGTTCGGAGGTGGATCTGTCCTCGTTTGGGGTTGTATGTCGGATGAAGGAGTTTGAGAGCTTGCTTTTATTGATAGTATTATGGGCAAACATGTATATTTGGGGATTTTAAATGATAACTTGAAAAAAAAATGCGAGTAAGTTGGGACTTGGGTCAAGCTTCATATTCCAGCAGGAGAACGACCCCAAGCATACAGCGAAGATTGTGTAGTTATACTTGCTGTACCATTGCAAGAAGCAATTACACACTCCAGCCCAGTCTCCAGACCTAAACGTCATCGAAAATTTGTGGTCTCAATTAGAGAAAGCTGTACATGAGCACGAAATCACAAGCAAGGAAGTTCTTAAGAAGGTTCTGAGAGAAGAATGGGCTAAAATTTCTGTTAAATTCTACTAAAACACTAGTGGTTTTATGTCCAGAAGATTACAAGCTGTAATGCAAGCAAAAGGTTATGCAACAAAATATTAATTTGTACGTTAAAAGGAAATTAAGAAAGGTGTATACTTATTTTTGTGGTGATGTTTTTCCTCTCGTCTCAGATGTTTTATTTTTTTCGTAAAAAATAAATAAAAGTAACAATTTTATAAGTATAGTACGGTAAAGTATAGACTAAAGTATATAAGGTAAGAAATTCAATCTTAAAGCAATATTTAATTTGTAATTGCAAAAAGTATCTAAGTTTCTAAGGTTTATACTCAATTTTATGGCCCACTGTACATTAGTGCTTGAGTTAGGCTTAGCTTTTGCTTTAGATGCTAAAGCTGATTACGGCGATATTTAAGATGTTTGAATTAATTGAGCCAAGAACTTGCATTCAATTTTGCTTGCGGAAACTTCTAGAATGTTGCAGAAAGCATTCCTATATCGGACCTATAAAGACCTTGCTGATGATGCTGTTGGAATTTCAAAAGGATCAGTCAATTCCATTTTAAAAGATGTTTTGGGCTTCAAACGCGTCAAATCTCGATTGATACTGAAAACACTGAATTTTTTTGGAAAAACATTTTCGCGTTGGCGTGAAACAACGCTTTCTGACTATCAGGACAAGTTGAAATGCATCATAACTGGAGATGAGACTGATTTATGCTGACGACCTGGAAACGATCAAGCAAATATCGTGACAAAGACGAAGAAAAGAGCACTAAAAAGTCGCTCAAAAATCAAGGTCATGTTGACTACCGTGGTGTGGTGTATTATGAATTCCTTCCGCTGGGACAAACGGTCAACAAGGATTATTTGAGTTTGCGTGAAGCTATTAGCAAAAAAGACGCCACATTTCTGGAAAGACAACTCCTGGTTTTTGCTTCACGATAATGCGCCAGCTCACACTGCATTGATTCTTCGCTCACTTCCTTTTTTTCGCTAAAAATGAAACCCATATCGTTCCACAACCACCGTGTGACTTCTGGCTATTCCCTAAACTCAAAAGACCACTCCGGGGACACCGTTTGAGTCGATTGAAGAGATTCAACGTGAATCGGCGCTCGCTTTGAAGGCCATCGCGGCCCATGACTTTTTAGCATGCATTGAGGATTGAAAAAAAAAGTTGGCATAAGTGCATTGTGTCCGGAAGGGATTACTTTGAATGCGATGAAATAAATTTGGAAGAATAGAGTTTTTGAAAAAAAAATTGTCTTCCTTTTTGGGCGCAGTAATAAATGGTAAACAAAAATACTTTAACTGACCAGGTATAACTTTCTGTATATCACCAACTAATGTTTCTAGCTCTGCCACTCTTGCTTCCAATTGCTCCGTTCCTTGCCTATATTGCTGTAAAGTCAAATCGGAGTCCTCCCATTCAACGTACGTGGTTTGTTCAATTTTAACCGAAGCTTCTTGAACAGAATGCAACTTGTTGAATGTCTGGAATGCCGTGATGTACTGATCACCGTTAGTTCTGACAGCATTGTTTAGTACATCTTTGATGTTTTGCAGTTGAGTGGCTTGGTTTTCTAGCATTTGCTGCAAATGAATAATGCACTTTCAAATATGCAATTTTGTGGGATACTAATCATGCATTAACAGTATTGATACTGCATCGAACAAAATAAGATAAATAATTAACAAAGGTTAAATGATTTTAGAGTATTTAAAACCAACCAAGTAAGTTTGAAATCTTTAAAATACACATTTTATACAAACAACTTTAATGCCAAGGTACTTTATTAAATATATTGCGATTAAAACAGACAATTGATAAAAGGGAAACATTTTTTATATCTTATAAGATAAAATGGAAACAAGATAGATTCAACTAGATTGAGAAATTGTGAGTAGTGATAATTATTTTTTTTTTATGCAATATAAACTTTAATTAAATTAAAAATGGGTTTTGGGCAACAGTTTATTTTTAACGTCTTTGTTATTTAAATCAATCACTGAAAAAAACCGTGCAGGATTACATCTATAAAAAGAATTAAGTACATACAAGCGTTTATTATTTAGTAAAACAGATTCTTTAAAAATCGAGATGTAAAAAAAGGCAAAATTGTTATAGTACTGTTATCGCAGTTTAAAATATCAAATAAAAAAAAACTAATATGTTTCCAATTGTAGTTTCTTAACATAATAGCAAACAATACTGATTTTGGTAACTATAAATTACAATATGCTACCATCAATTCAATAAAAAAGCAAACGAATTGCTATACAAATGAAAAAATGTTTGAATTTTATTTGCAGAAATAATTTTTAAAAGTTTTGGTCACTCATTTTATGCACACCTTAACGTGGATTTTGAACCCCTAACCAACATGCATGCCGCCGTCAGTATCAAATATGAAGCCTATGGTACCAAAGACCAGAGTGCTAGTGAATTGGCTGAAAGATCGCGATTTGTTAAAAGACAAATTTTTGCATAACGGTTTTCATAGTTAAAGATTACATCGTTTTAAAATTATAACTTCTCCACGGTACTACAAGAAAAGATGAATATTTGTGGCGAAGAAGCGATTTTATGCATAGCAAATAGGCAATTAAAGAAAAAAATTTAGTTATGAAATTATGAATCCTATCAATACTTTTACTTTAATAATCAAGAATAAAATTTGCTCATTTAATATTGCATGGGAATACCTGGATTTTCTTCATGTAATTCAAGACGTTTTCTTCAGCCGCCAAGAATGGATTGCGAACAGGTTTCAGACTAGTTTCAATAATAAAAGCTTCCAAGTCTTCTCCATTTTGAAAAAGGATCTTCAATTTGCTTTTGTGAGTGTAGGAAGCAACCGAACCGGGAGAAAGGGAAAAAGCTGATGGGACAGCTGAAAGCAAAACAGGTGAAGGGTCACATGAAGATACATTTAGTGAATTACTTCTTACAAATTTCACCAATATGAATATAATTTTTAATGCATATTAAAAAAAAAAAAAAATTATTAATGTTTTACTTTGCAAACCGCGAAGTTCTTCCAGTTAAATAGCACACATTTTAAATTCAATTTCCTTGTGCCTTAAAAACGTGAAGGCAACACTTTTTGATCCTACAACACTTTTTGATCCTACAACACTTTTTGATCCTACAACACCTTTTTGATCCTACAACACTTTTTGATCCTATCCTAAACACTTTTTGATCCTACAACACTTTTTGATCCTACAACACTTTTTTGATCCTACAACACTTTTTGATCCTACAACACTTTTTGATCCTACAACACCTTTTTGATCCTACAACACTTTTGATCCTACAACACTTTTTGATCCTATTTTGATCCTACAACACTTTTTGATCCTACAACACTTTTTGATCCTACAACACTTTTTGATCCTCAACACTTTTTGATCCTACAACACTTTTGATCCTACAACACTTTTTGATCCTACAACTTTTTGATCCTACAACACTTTTTGATCCTAGCATAAATTTTTTATTCGTGCTCTATATTTAAGCAGCTATTTTTTGTTTTACAATTATTTTAACTTAAACCCAAAATAAACGATGTACATAAATCGTCTATTAATCGAAAATGAATGCTAAGCTTCAAAGTTAGGCAGTGTTAAATTAATTTTGAAATTATAATTTATTAAATAATGCCAGAATCAAATATAAATTAAATAGTTTATCAAAACTAGCTACGCGCTATCATTGAAAATGATTATATTTTTTTAATAAATTATTTAATTTTAAATAAATTATTCAAACTGCTACTAGTTATAACTTCTACATTTAAAATAGATCTGATAATTTAAAACTGGTTCAACAATAAATTAAAGTGCTTTGATAGTTGAACAATAGACAATTCATTTTGCAGGCAAGTTGCTTTTAAATATTCATCGTCTAAATACACTAAAATTTGTAAGGACTTTTTTTAAAAGAAATTTGAAAATTTACCAGTATCAGAAGGTACGAATTTGTCTTTTTTGCCATTATATACGTATACTGAAACTGCTGTGTCACTGATCAGGAACAATATCACGTCATCCCGACACGTGGGAAGAGTCGACGAGTATAACTGACCGACATCGTAACCTTTAAAAGTTTGTGTCAAGGCAAATTCTCCACTTTTCCAGATGTAAAGATACTGTTGACTTCTACCAGCGACTGCTAAGTAATGATGGAATCCCAATCTGAAGTATTCGAGGTCAACAAGATCGCCATGTGGTGGAGATATTCTAGGTAAACAGAAAAGTTTGTAATCAATTATACTACATTTTAATTTAAAAATATCGGTACATGGTTCGGGAAGTTTTACCTGTCAAAATGTCGATAATTCTGGGCATATTTATCTAGTTTGAAGATATCGCACATTGTGTCGCTAGTTGCAGCCAAATATCCATGACCATGAATAGTAAAAGTTACGAGATCCACAGCTTCTGGATAATGCACTTCAATGTAATGGTTCAACTCGCTGCTTCCTACAAAGGATTGTACAAAACTTCAATTAGAAATATTGTTAAAAAATTCACCAACAGAAAACTTAATTAAAAATAAACTAATGTTATGCACAGCCTTGAAATCATAAATGGATAAAACTATTGTCGTCATGTTTAGCATTTTCCCACAGGAAGAGTTTTGGCATTTCTTTACCAAGCGAGAGGAAATGGGTTATTTGACATACGCAAATAACCCATCACTCAAATTTGACACCAGACAAGTAGTATTGTGGGTAGTTATAGGCAATTAGCGTTTTGCAGTAATGAGAACAACCTGTCACTCAAATCTGATGGAAGATATTCGGTATCACGTATAAAGAGATTGAGAAATTAGCGAATGTCTGCGCGACCTTTACTGGCGAAACAACTACAGATTGAATATGAACTATACCATGAGTTGTTGCATCGTGATTGGTGATAGACCACAAGCCAAGAAATATGCACTTCAATGAGAAGCGAGGAAGCCGAACCTTATTTTAAAAGGTTTTTGGTGAAGGGGATTCTTCGACGAATGGACCAAAAGTTTTTTTCAAATTGACTGAATAAGCCGAAGTTTCTGCCCGTTTTTCAAAGTGAACCCGTTGTGGTTTCGTGTATCACGCCGTGTCACCAGGCAATTAAATCTGATGTAATACCCGAGAACTCCGTAATCCACCGATCTTGGAGTGAACTGTACTTTCGGTTTTAATCAATCACTTGTGATAAAATTTAATTTTTCATTTCTTTGTGTAGTAACCCAGAATTCTGTATTTGTATATAATGCTTGCAAATAAAAATTCAAAGTGCTCCCATAAACTTGAAATGGGTTTTCTTTAATCCGGTCTAATGTAGGCCGAGACATTAGAACATAATTTAACCAGCAGTTGTAAAGTATGGAATTTACTGTGATTTCATGTTTCAAGAGGAAACTAATGAGATTTATTTTAATTGACAAGTACTGCAAAAAAATAACTACTCTAGTTCTAAACTTTGATTAATTTGCTAAAAACTTACCTCTTTGTTGAAAGATTAATTTCGATTCATTAGGATTATTTATTAATACCACTAGTGATGATCCAAATTGCGACTCAACGAAGGCTATCTTTTTTACTTCAAGTTGTCCTGTAGATGGAGTTACGCCAAGATCAATCAATGATACCTAAAGGGAAGATAAAAATTAGTTTCTGTGAAACTAAAATTAAATTTAACATTTCATCTTAACTTTATTCCATGCATCTTGTTTCAGTAAATGTAGCTTAAATACAAGGCGGCCACAAACTGATTACTAAACATGATCTGCAACTAAATGATACAATTGGATTAGGTTTGGTTTGTTTTTTTCGCTCTGTCCTTTTTGTGCACACTTTGGGCTAATTAGACAGGGGCTTACAGTTTAACGTGGATTCCGAACCACTAACAAACATCCCTACCATGATTCGGAGGTCAAAGAGCTAGCCAATTAGCCATCAGATATGGAAGGGCATGATATTTGGTAATAAGATTAAAATGATTAAGATTAATAAGATTTTCTGGTTTACAAGACCGCGGATATTGAAATTCAAGATATTCAATAAAAGGCAGTGTTTCAATTCAGGTACGTCACCAATGCTTTGGCATGCCATTTGCATAGAAAAACATCTTATTGGAGGCTTCTGAATCTGTTTTCGTGAAATTAAGCAAATTTGCTAACATTCCAGTTATTTGATTGAAGTGCAAACAGCTTCGAATATTGTCACTTTAGTTACATTTGGAATGTTTCTTGTCTGATGGTCAAAGCTAAACTATAAAATATTTTTAAATCCATTAAACTTTAAATAACTTTAATATTAGAAGATTACCTGAGTAGACTGCCTATATTCAAGAAATCTGAAGGAAATTAAAAACATTGCCACTTATATCGATAATTAAAGATGTTTACTAGGCGATTTGTTTGGTTTTAGTTTTATAGCACAAGGACCAGTTTTCGCCAGCTGCGCCAAACTAGCATACAGAGATGAGGTACAACCTGTGCGATAACAAGGTCTGTGGTCTCGACAGTGAAAGAAAAAGAAAAAGACAACAGAATGAAGGAAAGATCACCGTTTCGCCCTGGGGTCGTGACATCCGTAAAGATGCGCCCGTGCGGGTATTTACTTGGCGAATATGCAATTTTTTTTTTAAAAATATGTTTCGGTTTTGGATATATGAATATCTTGAAAATTTTGTTGACAATCGTGTTTGTCACCGAATCTTAATTCGAAAACGTTCCATTGGGAACTCAGCTTAAAAATCCTTCGATACGCACAATGCCTGTCGTGGTAAAACAGCTTTATTCGATTTTTTTTTAATTTGGTACAATTGTTATTTATTTATATTAAATACAGCAATGTTGTTAAAAGTTCTAAACCGCAGATTAGCACGAGTTATCTATATCCGAATTATCAGAGAACAAGAAAGTTCAAGTTTGAGTGAAGTTTGAAAAGTGAAAGTTTGAAATCAAAATATCGACAATAATTTTTATGTAAACCGTATACTAAAAAGATGCTATACACTTATCAAGTTCATGTAATAAATTTCTTAGAAAACTTCTACAAAGCATCATGGATTTACTCACCGATATACCTTGATCTCTAATAATTTCGTAGATATGAATAAGACAGGTTTTTGGACCCTCCGTAAGAATAGCCACATAAAGGGCCGTCGTACGCTTGATAGATCGAGTAAATATCGCTACATCCTTTATAATACCTGAAAAATTCATAGCTGCATTTTAGACATTGTTGTTACTTAAGATTTTATTGGAACTCGATCCATACAAATTTGGCCACTTAACATAGAAACAAAAAGAACATAAACAAATTAAAATTACAAAGCGAAAAGATCAGACATTCGTAACAAAAACGACTAAAGGGCCTAAAAAAAAAAAAAAAAAAAGAGTTAAAAGAAGGTAAAAGTTAAGGATAAAACTTTTAAAAGCTAGAAGCACCATCATAAAAGTCCGTGTGATCAGGACATGTTTTTTCTGGCACTCCAGTAGAGAGTACACAAATCAGCATTTTGTGGTACGTTAGAGTTCCAGTCCCGAGCAAACAAGTACATGGGCCTTATTCATTTTCTCCGTTTTACATAAAGCGTATATATATCAGAGTTTACAATCCCTATTTTGGCCAGATGTTCGGTCAGGCAGTCGTGTCCAGTTCTTAATCTAAAATTAGTAATAACCTCTTTGCGCGTTTTCCGCATTTTTCTCCAGTCATTCCCCAATTTTCTCCCAGAATTTTCCTTTGGTGTCAGATAATAATTCACTAATATACAATGACTTAATTTTTGTGCCGTATAGTTTTAAAAGAGCCGTGAAGTATTGGACATTGTATCGAAATGACACTTGAAAATTGAAATTAGTAAAATTTAAAAAGGTAAAGTATCCGAAAGGCGATGTTATCCAAGCTCCCATAATCATAAATGCTATTCCTCTTCTCATTAGAAAACCTTTAACCAACGGATATCATTAAAAATTCTCATGTTCAAAAATTTTCTCTACATCGATCTTTTTTGTTATCAAAAAGATCGATGTAGGTGAAGACAATTAGTTTTAAATTTCACAAATATACCATCATATTTTGGAATATTTAACTCTGTTTCTGTTTATTTTATGTAATCTATTTTTCCCATTACTGAATGGTTTGCATGAAGTTGCAATTCTACAATGCAGAATATTTAGTCAGGACTAAAGTATAAAAAAAAAATAAAATTTCTATCAGATCGTCAAAAAATTTATGACTTACTCCAATGTCCTTCATTAAAATTGAAGATTCCAGGATATTGAAGAAAATCAAGTAAATCGTCTGAAGAAGAATCGAACTTGTAGAGAACAATGCTGCGTTCCTTCACACCCAAAATATAATCGGTATTGTTGAACCTTTTGTAACGCCATTGTGTATAATTCGAGTTTGAAAGTGCAGACACTCGATTGATGCTGTCAATGATGAGTTCTAAAAATAAAGTTATTTCCAAAATAAAATTTTGCGCTACAATAGCGACTGTAATACCTCATGTGAATTTACCAAGAAGTTAATTGGATTGATTTGTGATTTGCACACTTTGGGCTAATTAAACAGGGATCTACAGTTTTACGTGGATTCCATACTAACAAACATCCATGTAGTAGTAGAACCCGAGGTCTATGGTACCAAAGATAAGAGTTCTAGCCAATTGGCCATCAAGCGGCTGTAATTGACTTCAATACATTTGAATATTTGATGGAATTAAGCATGCATTTGATGTTTGAATTTGATGCATTTAAAAGTGTCGAGATTTACAGATTGTTGAAAAGTCAAAATAATTTCCACTGAAGAAAATTTATTAAGCGATTTAAAATATGTTTGCAAAAAACTTCCAGGAACCTTTCCTTAAACTAGCCCGATTTGTATTGCAAAAGAATTAAATAGTAAAGATAAATGCAAGAGTGAAGCAAAAATTGAATGCAAGTTGCAATTTTAGAAACCCAAGAATAGATATTGTTGAGTCAATGAAACTTTGGAAATAAGGTCGCCTGAATGAATTTAAAATAAGTATTGCAGAAGTATTTACGTCAAACATTGATACATTGAAAATTTATTAACAGTAAAATTGAAATTAAAAATGTTTAATTTATAATTTCGGAATAAGCTTGGCCGACACACACAGTTTGGTTTACCCGAATTCAGGCAACTTCACTGGCTTTAGTTATCTTCATAATAAAAATAGGCGTCAAATTTGCGATGCGAAATGAAATATTAGGAATTTTAATTGTATTTCTTGCAAGCGAGGGATGCAAAAGACAATCAATTTTCATATCGACTCATCGTAAAATCGTTTTCAGAAGATTGATCATGATGAACTACTGTATCCAAAAAGTAAGACCAATTCAATTTAAATTTCCCGGGCATTTGGTATTTCGATTTTTTTTTTTTAGATTGTTGGCACTATCCTCGAGATCAATGTGAAATTTTACTTAAAATATTCATTAGTGTTTGAGTTACGCTGGGTTTTGCGAAATGTTAAAACTGATTCCGGCGATTTTTAAAATGTCTCTTCAATTGACTCAAAACGGTGTCCCCTGAGCGGTCTTTCGAGTTTAGGGAATATCCAGAAGTAGTACGATGCTAAATCAGGCGAATACGGGGATTGTAGAACGATATGTTTAATTTTTGGCGAAAAAGTCACGAAGAATCAATGCAGTGCGAGCTGGCGCATTCAATGTTTTCGGTACCAATCAAGATTAGACGCGTTTGAGGACCAAAAACTTTAATTGGAATTTTGAAATTTCATCATCAGCAAGGTCTCTTATTGTAAATCGACGGTTTGCAAGTACCAAATCTTTAATTGTTTGGACGTGAGCTTCGTCGGTTGAGGTGGATGATCGACCAGAGGGCTCTTCAAAGAACGCAGAGAACGCGTTCAAGACGAACTGTTTATGCCACTTCTAAGCATTTCTTTCCTATATAGGAAGGCTCACCGAATGCATTCTGCAAGATTCTATACTTTTCTGAAAACAAAATTTAACGCAACTTCTTGCTTAACTAATTCAGACATTTCAAAAATCGCCAAAACCACTTAGCATCTCACAAAACCAACCACAACTCAAGCACTAATGAATATTTTTTGACTTAAAATTTCCCACAGATGTCAAGGACAGTGCCAATAACTCCCAAAAAAATGAGTTCCATAAACACTGGTAATTTTAAATTATCTTACTTTTGGACACAGTAGCATTTATGATTAGTTCATTCTAAGGAGCTATAGCGGATTAACTATGTTCTAAAAAAAGTTTTAAATCAACAAACCTTCTCGATTACCAACCCCAGTGCCTGGAATAAAGGACCGCATGAAACTTTGGGGAGCGTTGTAGGATGGGGCCTGAGGAACCTGAGACATATCGTTCATGTGCTGTCGCAATACTTTTAAAGCTTCCTCCTGTAACTCTGCTTCAAATTCCTGGAGGATTGTGTCCTTTAGAAGGAAACATTTGAAATTAAAGAAGATCGAATAAATTTCAACGTTAAATAGTTTTCTATTTTTTTTTTTTTTTTTTTTTACAACTTACCTTGTTTAGTTCATTTATTACAGTTTGTCCAAGCATGGAAGCAATGTTTGAAGTGAACAACAAGAAAATTAACCACGCCATCTATAATAAGAACATCTATATGCTATTCAGACATTTTTACAGAAGATATCAAATATGAAATGGAATCAAATTCTAGAACTAAAATCGATAAAACGTCTATTTAATGTTGGCATATTTATCATCTTACTTACGAATATTTCAAGATTTTTCCCACATGAAAACATGCGAAGTTGTTTCAATATTCATCTCGTTAATTTATTTTTGTATTTATAACGTATTCAAGATATTCAGTTAATAATTAGGCTTACGAAATTGAACTCTTTATCAATAAAAATATGAAACTTCTAAGGATTTCTCTGAAAATTTAAGCAGTTTAATTGCAATACTTTTCAAAATATCGTAGCCGATTGATTGTTTTATGCTTAAAGAGAATTTTGAATGTTTCAAATAGCAAGTTGCATCCCCAATTAATGTTAGCAAAATTAGTTCTTAATTTTAAATGAATGTAAAATTCAATCTTAATAAAAATCGTAATTCAAAATGAAATTTTGATGAAATAATATTTTTGGATTTGTTAAAAATTTCGATAGTTTAATAATAGTAACTATTATGTGAATATTAATATATTTAACCCTTTAAATTTATAAATAATTAGATCGCAGTGATTCGAATCCGAAGATACATGGAAGACATTTTAAAGCATTCGCAACAAAAATTTAGACTAATTGTAAATACAAAGAAATTAGGAATGATTCCATCTTTACATAACTTGATGATGCAAGTGCGAATCTTGCAAATTCACTGTTCTACAGGTTTATAGGGAAAATTCTCGTATTCCATGCTTAAATTTAAAAAAATAATCAAAATAATCGGAAGGGATTTAGAATTATTTATAAGTATTTTCTTTTTTAATGAAGAACATTTTTTTAAATTTAAAATAAGTTCGTTGCATTAAATTTGTGGACATTCACCGAAATGTTTTGGATAAACAGAATTCAAAATAATTAAAAACATCAAAATCAGGAAGATTCAGAATCTCGATTCAATTTAAGAAATTAAGCAGTTATTAGGAAAGCCAAATTCTATTGATATTAATGGTGCATAAAAAAAACCCAAGAAAAATTTGACCAACTCATTTGAATCACGATTAATGTTGCATACGATTTTAAAACAATATAGTACAGTGGGACATAATTTTGAGTTCCATCAAGTAGCTTGGAAATCAATAAAGAACGTTGCAAATTTCATATTGTAACTAATGGCCCTCGGAGGTTATTCCGACATCAATTCATTTATTTCAGCAAAATTTGTCAACGTGTGAACAGTTTTTGCGGTATGTATCCAAATAAAAAACTTTTGCAAGAATAACGGAAATAAAACTTGCAAATTATTCTTAAATAATACATAGTTAATATTAATAGCATAGTAGTTCAAGTACACGACCAATCTTTGTACTAAATTGTTATGTAATATAATACAGAATTTATTTAAATTTCATACAGATACATTATATTATAAATAAAACAGGCTGCTATTTCATATTTTACTTAACGTTAAATTATTTTATTGCTAATTTGCGGAACTTAACCCCGATGCAGAAGGATAATTCGATCCTTAAACTAGGAACAGTTGTCCATGCCAGTATAATATTTAGTTTAATCAGCAACAATGTTTTAAAGATATTTATTTAAAGCTGTTATAGTTTAACAACAAATTAATACTAAGAACAAGTTAACTTCTATTACAAGACATTGGTATTTTAACATTATATACTTTATCATACAAATTGAAGAACACGTATTTTATAAAGAGCAGCAAAACTAGAATTAAAACAATTCCAAAATACATACTTATCGTCGGAAAAACTTCTTCAGCATAAAAAAAAAATCAACAGTCCAGAAATCACTATTTTGACAAAATATATAAACCTGATTTATAAAATCGTAACATTGCAGTTTGATTTGATTGGCTCTAAAATAAGATGAAAAGAAAACTTTTTTTTTTTAATTTTTATGATTTCATAAATTTAATCGTATTTAACCGCCCAATTGACACAGTTAATGATGAATATAGCCTATCACTCTTAGTGGTTTGATTTAAAGATGGATGTTTATAGGGTTATAAGTTTTAATTTTTATTTTAAATTGATTCCGAACCATTTTTTACAAAATAACTTAGTTGAGTATTTTTTTGTCCTTTGAATATTGCATAATGTTTATAGTTTTCTTTAACACTCTTTAGTGTATATATGGGTAAATTAATTTTTATAGAATTTCGTTAATTTTTAAATGGTTTGTTGGTCTTTGGGTTGTATATCGCTTTACATCATACTTGCTTGCCCATTTTTTAAATTTGTAATTTGTGTTTTATCTCATATTTATACTGTTTATTGCAAAATCGTATCATAATTTTTCAATCACTGAAACCTCAATAGTGAATACTGGAAAATGTTATTTTATTTGTATTTTCTTACGTACTTGTGCAAACCTTGTGATTCTGTTAACTTTCCGTTTTCCTTCGCAAACTTCCTTTTCTCAATTCAGATAATTTCAACCTTCACCTCGTTTCTTATTCTAATCTCCTAATTTGGTTTAACCCTATTATTTCCACTGACACATTGTTTGCATGTACACAACTTCACCCATATCATTTTCAAACTGTAAAGCACATATCGCACTTATTACACTTCGCAGCTCTGTATATGCCCAATGCATATCGGCTAGTTTCACATTCGTATCCTACTGCCACTGAGATTATGCGTGAAATGAAGAGTTCCTACAAGAACACTCAGAATTCCCACGGTCGTGTAATGCCATCTACAGCGTATGGAAAGCATTTCCAACACATCGTTGTTAGTGATTACAAATCGCCTCGGTGTATTCTATCCCTTCTAGAAGTTTGTAGTGCCGAGACATCCTGTTTATAGATGCTCATAAATTTCAATTATAATTGCCTTTTATTTCAAGTTAGTATCATGAATATTTATGTTTAGTTTAATCCTGCTGTTCATATATTGATAATTTAAATGAAATATCAAAACTATCTGTTTTTACTTTGTATACTTCGTGGGCCTTGCGTCCTACTTATGTTATACTATGGCATGCAATTGTATAGCAATTTACATGGAAAACCCCCAAAAAGAAAGTAGGCTGTATAATGATGAAAGCTCCATATTTAATGTCGCTGCATTTAATGATAAAAAGCGAATGAAGTTCAAAAGAATTTTCCGTCGTTAAGAGGGATACAATGTAAAAAAAAAAAAAATTAAGAACCACTCATCTTATATTTTATTAAAACGAAGATCATCAAAACTACAACTGTATTTTTTGTCTTATCAGTTTTATAAATACGGAAAAAAGACCCTTGAGCTTTGCCGAATCAGTCACAATTGAGGTTATGTCCTCGGAAAAGTCAAGTTCAAATTGTGACTCTCCCAGACAAGCTAAAAAGTAAACATTGCGTCCTATCATTATGACTAAATACAGGATATGGATAGCAAGGGCTTTTATCTTATCTCCATCTCCAAATACTGAGACAATTTCTTGCTGATACAATTTCTTGCTGACATTGTTTATCTCATACATACATAGATCTAAACGCCTTGTCACTTTTATGTATAGACATTAAATTGTTGTGTTAAAATAGGGCGTATTTTGTAGACATAACATGCACTCGATCAGTGCGATGACAATTATTTGCTGGATTGTAAACAATTTGTTGAACTACGATGATAAGCACACCATAAGTGTTTCTAGGAATGAGTTTTAATGAATTGGCGTAAAGGTCAATTCCATATATGGGAATGTTCTTGTTGACATATTTAATAGATAATTTGTCTGTGAATGGCACAATTTGATCTTGCGATGAAATGCTATTAAAAAAACTAGATTGGAAGCAATTTATTGAACCACGATGATAAGCAGATTATATGAGTTTCTAGGAATGAGTTTTTAATGAATGGGTGTAAGGTCAACTCCATATATGGGAATGTTCTTGTTGACATATTTAATAGGTAGTTTATCTGTGAATGACACAGTTTGATCCTGCGATGAAATGCTATTAAAAAATTAAAAATTGCTGAAGCAATATTTTGTTAAGTTCATAATTGGCTTGATACAATAGGTAGTATTAACATAAATTCTTTCTAAACTACTTTAGAAAATGCGAACTATTGCAGTATTTATTTGGTTGAATGAGACCATCTTTTTATACCGAAAATCAATCTCAGATGCAAATTGTCATCATCTTCTATGAGTTATTTATGCAAATTTTTAATTATTTTTTATTTTTTACTTTATAAACACCATAAAGTAGTTCCAGAAATCAGTCTAAATTAAAATTTTATTGTAAAATTAAATATTTTTAACATTGCTATGCAATCATAGTTTATGTTACAATTCAATATTAAACCACATTTTTTTGCACAATCTACTTCCATGTATTTCAGATTAAATATAATCATAATGCATACCAAAAATAAAATAAATGACAATAAAATTTGTATAGTTTTCACAAAAAGGAAATTTTATTATTAAAACTCAATAAAAAATTATGAAATAAATCTGAAGGTTATTAACGAAAATTTTAAAATTATTGATAGTTTTTAACATGCTTCCACTTCACATATTAAACACAGCTTATCTTAGTTATTTAATGATACTCACGAATAATATGCTTTAAAGGATCAAGAACTTTTGTAAATAATGAATAACCAAAAGCTTCTGAAATTATTTCATCTCGTTAAAACAGTTATAAACATCAAATTATGCTCCATTGGCATTCCGACTTTCATTGCTGCTTTCTGTACTCGTGTTATTTTTTATAATTTTCAATGTCGCGAACAAGGCTTCGGCTAAATTCTTGCATTTTTTACGAGGCTGCACAGGATTATTGTATCTGTCCAAAGAGTTGATGTATGGTAAATATTTCCTCAAAGCTATCGGTTGGTAAATCTGTGGAAATAAGGTAAAAAAATTTCGATCATTAGAGAGTTTTTGCATACCGTATTTTGGACGTCCGTTAGCTTTTCTCCCTAGCGCGCATGCTCATAGGAAATTGCGCATGCGTATCTGTAATAATGTTTCCTATGAGCATGCGCTAGGGAGAAAAAGCTAACGGATATCCAAAATACGTTATGAAAACTCTCTATTGTCAAAAAAAAAAAAAAGAAAAGAAAAGAATGCCGTTGATCCACGACTTACAAAAGTGTTCCGTTACGGACTTTTCTTTGAAAGCCGTGGATTTTTTTTTAATCTCAATTTATTTACTTCAATTTTAATAATTTACTAAATCATTTAACCTTTAAAAAATACCAATATACATTGTGCCCTAAAAAGGCCGACAGCTTTAAAGCAGGAACAAAGAAAGGCCAGTATTAGAAAAGTACAATTCTCCAAATTTTTACATGACGGGGAATGAATTCAGTATACTAAACTATTCATTAAAAATAAATAATACATCATAATTACTATAATAATTTATTTTTATTAATTTTAATACTTTAACTATATGTTTTGTATAAAAATTCTACCTTGCGTACTTTCCCTGTTATATCTTTCCGAAAATCATCAGACTTTTTCAGTCATTTAATACAAAATTACGTAAAGATTTAAAAATATTTTTTTAATATCACATTCCTCAAAATTTCTCGTTTTTTTTTTTTGGTAAAAAATAAATATATAATTAATGCATAAATTCATCATAGTAATTATAAATATTATAATAATTTATTTATATTTATTTTAATTTTTAAATATATTTTTGTATGAAAATTTATAATCTATTTATGAATTTGTTACTTTTACTATAACATAAATTTGCTTTTGTATTTTAAACTTCATCCGCTTTCCCTGTTATACCTTTCTGAAAACTATCAGACTTTTTCAGTCATCTTATACAAAATTACAAAGATTTAAAAAATATTTTTTATTATCACATTCCTCAAAATTTCTCATTTATTTATTTATTATTTTTTGGTAAAAAAATTAATATATAATTATACATAAATTCATCATAGTATTTATAAATACTATAATAATTTATTTATATTTATTTTTAATTTTTAACTATATATATATATATATATATATTTGCATAAAAATTTATAATTTACTGTAATATAAATTTACTTTTGTATTTTAAACGTCGTCCAATTTCCTGTTACACCTTCCTGAAAACTATCAGACCTTTTCAGTCATCCTATGCAACGTTACATAAATATTTAAAAAATGTTACTATCTAATTCCCCAAAATTCTTCATTCTTTCTTGATACAAAAAAATGGCTCACTTTTAATTTTTTTATAAAATGCATTTTTTTTTTTTTTACGTTTCTATACATTGGAGACAGATTTTTAATACAAAAAAAAATTTATTTATCAGCTTTCTAAATTTCAATTATTTTTTATCTCACAATGACAGTGATTTGTAGAAAAATAATTGCAATTGAGAATACTTAATTAGTTTGATGGCAGATGGCAGCACGAGTTTTGCTTTAGTTTAATATCAATAAATGAAGTAGTTTATGCATTAGATATTTTCCACAAGAAAGATATAAAAAAATCAGACAATAAAAAAAAATGGCCGGTCCACCCTTTATGTTTCTCTCTGTAAATTTGCAATTTAGTTTTGCCTTATTTTGCCTTTAACTTTCGCCATGACAATTGGAATTGTGGATCTTCTAACCACACTCGAAATGCAACATTATTTCGACAAAATTAGATTTTTTAACTTCCAACCTGATTAAGTTTTAATATAGAAACCTATTCGTTTAAATAGCAATAAGACATTATATATAGTATATATATGAAAAATTTAACACATACACCCATACATACACCACACACACCTGCCATTCGTTATTTATATATATATTAAAATTTGTATATTTTTACTAGTTTTCCTGTTAAGAACATTTTCATCTTCCTATATTTCGAATTACAAAAACCAGTTGATTTACCTCCCTTTGTTTCCAATTCTTGTATACCATCCTATATTCTTTCTTTTTCTGGAAATAAAAACAACAAGAAAAGATCATGAAATTAATTTCTCTACAATATTTCTCTATTCATGAACAAATAACTATAAGGCCAACTGTGGTGGCTTTAAAATTTATGATGTTAAAATATACGTTAAAGAAACGAAATTTCCATAAACTTATTGAGATCAAGTCTCTCTGTAATTTTACGGCTAACCACATGCCCAGGGCAGGATCTTCCTATAGGGTAACTAAGCTTCAGCCTAGGGTCTCAAGATCAAGAGGCCTACATTCAAATTGTTAGCAAAATTAGAATTACACTATTCTAAAAACAGTAAAGACTAAAACACTGAATCGAAAATAAGGAGAAATTCTACACATATGAATAATAAACAAACATAATAGAGAGTTTTTCATAAAGTTTTTTTATCGTCCGATATTTTTTCTTCCTAGCGCACATGCTCATAGGAATAGCTCAGTAGTGCAGTATTACAGATATGCATGCGCAATAGGTACAATGTTTCCTATGAGCATGCACGCTATGAAAAAAAATATCGGACGATAAAAAATAATGAAAAACTCTCTACTAAGCAATGTGCAAACTTAAAAATGGAAGGTGAAAGGGCCTCTTAAGTGGAATAGCCTAGGGCCTCTTTTCATCCGGCCCTCCACATGCTCTTTTATATTTTGAAAATTATATCAAGAAGAAAGGATACATAATGGACAATAGTAATACAAAAACACACATGGAAATACTAAGAGACGAAAATAAGTAACCCTCTTCGAAACTGGTCCTCGGCTCCAACTCAAAATCTTTTAATTTTACCACTTTTAAATTGTTTTCATGCATTTTCCCGTAGTACCCACATTCTGTAAGAAGCCGGTAGGCTTCTTGCAAAGTATATCCGAAAGCTAAGTTGAATCGGAATCACCATATTGCTAACATTGGATAAAGGTTAAATACTTGGGCTCTAGCTCGTAAGGCAACTTAAGAAGGGAGCAAATCGCTGACTCTCAAGACTGTAAAATTTGCTGAGCGTCAGACCGTGCAATCTTAATACCTGGAGGGAATACAGCTTTAGAGTGTGACATTATATACCGCATTAGATAATAAGTAGAAATTCCCAGCACATATCTTCCAAATAAAAAATTGTTATTCTAATGTCATGATTTATTTTTACACCAGAGATCATGATTTATTTTACTGTCTTCCAATTACTGCACCGATATGCAAAAATTTAAGGAAGAAAAGGGCTTTAGAATATTGTATCGGGCAGAAGTGTCCCTTATTGACCCAAGTAGTACCACAGAATGTATGAATGTGACGACCCAAGTAGTACCACGGTGTGTATGAATATTTCATATTTATCTTCGGAGCCTTTGGGTTTTCTCTCACACAATACATAAATGAAATTAACAGGAAACCATGTTTTATGTTCTAATTAAATAAGACAGAGATATAAACATGCCTTGTATTTCTCTGTAAAAGTAGACATCAAAGAAAGGTTTCCATTTGCCAGTAGTAGTGCTGCAAATAGAAATTATAATGCTGATCCACATCAGAGCACTGGCACCATAAGTGACATTTATCCATCCTGTTAAAATTGGATTTTATAGAAAGAGAAAAGAATCCCTTTTAGAAATTACATCCCTAATTTAAGATATAATTCCTTTACATCATGAATGGCAATCAGTTATCATTTGGGATTAATTTTTGATTTTAAAAATACATTCAAAATATTTATATTTTTTTTTTTGTAAGAAAAATACAAATTTGCCGTGATTTACATTTAGGTTTACTGAATGTTTTTTTTCGTGTTTTAATATTCAAAATTTTTTTATGAATTCATTAAATACTAAAGAAAAGTACTAATACAATTTAATAAAAAATAAAATTAATTTTTTTAATAAATAAAATAAAAAAAATAAATGCATGCTTTTAGTAATGAAATGTTTGTGTTTTCGTGTTTTAATGCTGATGCTGTCAGATTAATCTGACATGCCACTTCTAAAGTAAGGAATAGCTTAGTGATGAATTCAGTAAAAGTTCAGATCATATGAGCATATAGACCCAAAAGAAGAAATAATGTAATCATTTTTTTTAATATCCGTATAATTATTATAAATAAAAAGGAAAATAACGATAAGAGATTTGCATTAAAATGTTTTTGTGTTCCCTGGGACCGGTTTATTTTATATCAGGTCGTAAGGTCATAAGATTTTCTAATGTTTATTTTGTCAAAAAATAGTTATAATTCATTATGCATTAGATATGCAGGTCCAAAGCTTTTTCACTGTTTAAGCATTTTTTTCTCACTATGTGACAACGATGTATTTTGTATAATAATAATTATTTTTGTTTTTTATGCAATGTTTTTATTTTTCTAAGATATTCAATTCGTAAATTTACTTTTGATATCAGAATTTTAATTATTTGCTTTTATAACCATGTTTCCTCCTACATACTGAAGAAAGCGCCATCCTGTGGAGTTCAGGAGAAATGGTCAGTTGGCCTCGAGATTCTCACCTGAGTCTGAACTTCATTATCATGGAACATGAGTGTACATTCTGCGGTCGTGTTTTCGGTTTATATGTGGGGTCCTGTCAAGGATCTATAATTATCTGTCTTTAAATGTGTTAAATATTATACGTTTCTAATAGTATGTGTGTTGTGTTTTTGTACGTGTATCTATAAAGCTGTGAGTTCTCCAACCTGTGCCTCAAGTATCTCAACTCAACCACACCCCCAGTTACAATCTGATGGTTACTACTACTACATCACATCACTGTGTCTAGAGCTGAATTGCCCCTTTACAGTTTGGGAATGATGTGGGTGTGCAAAAAGTCTTATTGGGTTCTGGGATGCTCTACGGTAATATGAGACCGGACCTACAGTTAAAGTGGATTCCGCACCACTACAAACATCCATGGTATTGCCGGATTTGAACCTAAAACCTATGGTACCAATCACCACAGCGCTAACCACTCGGCCATCAGGCCTCACAATCTGGTTGTACACACTACACTTTCTAATGCTGCATAAAAGCATTCATAAAGAAAATAACATTCATAACTTCATTAACAATAAATAAAATCATTTTTTTTTTAAATTTATTAACATTCATTCACTTTAGGTTTTACGGCATTTTATAATGGAAAAATCTATGACTTATCAATTCTTTTTTTGCAATTTATTAATCAAATAAAGACAATATTATAGAAACATGAACGTATCTTCTTTTTTTTCACTTCTTGCTTTATGCGTTTTTCTCTTTGCTATATTTTTATAATGGAACAAATTTGAGTTACACTTCAGTAAGAACCAAGGGCCAAAACCGTTTTATTATTAGTATAATAATCATAAATCTCAGCATTTGAACTTTTGCATTTAAATAATTAAATGTTTGAAGGATATAAACTGTTTTTGAACTGTTTTTTTACTGCGTATTATTCACCAGTTGGCATTTTATGCGTAAGTTATGCTTTGCGTATTATGTTTGGCATTTGCATATGCTTGGCATTTGCCTACCTAGTAAGAAAATAAAACCGAGTTATTATCATTCTGTGTTTTTTTATCCAACTTATTACAGCAACACAACAACACAGTTAACGTGAGTAACAATAAGCTATTCGCTGTTGCGAGCCGGATTGATGACACTGGCAGGCTCAGTAAGTACATAAGGGCCAAAACCGTTTTAATTTTTTCTGCCATTATCTATAATTTCTAGACTAATCGCCTGAACATTTTTGTACCATCCAAATACGCGCTCTGAACGAGCATTTTTTCCCCTTACGCTTTGACACACAGCACCATTTAGACCAGGGGTTCAATTACTACAATCTCTTTTAATAATTGGACTAATCAAGTAAAATTGATCCTGGTTTACAACTACAAACTATTGGTCAAGTGAAAATTCAAACTGCAGTGATATCTCATTAGTATTTTTTTTTTACAGTGGATACCCCGCGGTTTCATTCGCATTAATTTAGCTTTTTCCGTTCCTGAGGGATTTTCAGGATAAAAATCATATGTTTGATTCAGGATATATACATTCTAAACATCGATATATACATACATATGCGATGCTCTTTACCCCAACATAACTACCGAGTAACAGCGGGATATTCACTAGTTTATAAAGTTAGTGGGATTCATTTCAATTATTTGTTAGTTGTTATGCTTAAGTTAACTTTTCTGCATATTATGCTTGTCATTAAGCTTTACCTAGCAAGTCAATAAAACCGAGTTATTATCATTCTGTGTTTTTTATCCAATTTATTACAGCAACAATAAGCTATTCGCTGTCGCGGGCAGGATGGATGACACTGGCGGGCCGTAGTTTGGAGACCCCTGATTTAGACCAAATCCAAGAACCAATGTAGTCTCATGGAAGAAGGGAAAGTTCGTTTCTGCATTTTTAATTTTACATAGTATAGTTATATTTTTATCGTAAAAGAGGATAGTGTTGCTTAAATCTAAAGTTAATTTTGTTAGGTTTTTATCAAAGTAAATATATTTTTGAAAATTTTTAATTTTATTATGTTTATAATTTTTAAAAAAGGGTCAACTTTAAATGATAAAATATAATTTCTACATTAATGCACAAATGGTGTATGTATTCTTACCTTCCCGTATGTAAAGCAAGAAAAAGAATCCAATGTATTGGAAAATGATGGCTAGCATGACAAATTTTATAGCCAAAACATGTACTTTACGGCTGACATGAGACGGGCTGTATGCGAAATATATATTATAGCGATCCACTAGATACCTAATGAGAAAGAACGCCACACCTGTCAGATATAAAAAAAACAAGTTCGTTATTGAAAAAAATATTACAATGTTAAATTTTTTGTATTTATTTATTTTAATTTATTTGTTTATTTTAATTTTAATTACTTTATTTTAATTTAATTAATTTATGTTATTTTAAAAGAATTTTACTTATTTTATTTTAATTTAATTATGTTATTTTAAAAAAAGAATTTATTTATTTTATTTTAAATGATTTTATTTGTAAATGATTTTTATTTTTATGTTATAATTTTAATTTAATTTAATTAATTAATTATTTTTATATTAATTAGTTTATTTATTTTTAATTTTATTTGTTTATATTATTTTATTTTTAATTAATTAATTAATTAATTATTTTTTACTATTATTTATTTGGTTGGGTTTCCCCTTTCCCTTGAAATAAAAATAATATTGCACTTTAATATTCTTGTTAAAAAAATTTCATGTGTAGTAACTACTCAAAAAAATTTCATCTCCTTTAAAGCAGGAATACACAGATTTAAAATGCCGTGAGTGATATATATACTATCTATTTATATTTACACTATCTATTTATATATTACTATATATTTATTATTTAACTATTTATTTTATGTTAAATGTAATTAATTAATTATTTTATTTTATTTTTAATTAACTTATTTATTATCATGTGTGAACATAATTTTGTCTTTGGTTAGGGATCCGTGACGTTATTTGGAAATGAGGGCCAAGCAAATAAAACTCCATTGCAAATTTTGGCGGAAAATAGTACTTTGGGCCCCTTAACTCTTGAAATAATTCATGAACAACGTTCGTCGTAAGGAATTTTCTGGAGAATTTGGTTTTTGATTGAAATGTTTTTGTAGTATGGTTTTGAATCACTTACATGTTTTGGGTTGGGATTTTAAACATTTGTATTTCCAATGGCTATAAGTACTCGTAGTGCGTTGATCAATTCCTTCTTTTGAAGTTTCATATTTATCACTTTTGGCCTTTTCCAGTGACTATTGGGCTTATTGCATTTGGAATACTTCATTCTTCATTTCTACCTAGAATTTTCAAACTTGATATATTCTTTTGGCTATTGAATGTGATAACGTTTCTTGTAGAATTGGGAATGGTTCATTCTTCCTTTTTACGACTACATTTATCTTACTTTTGTAAATTCTTTTAGAGATTCTTGAGCAATTCATTCTTCATGAAGTTTTTGATCTATTCAACATCGCTATATTCATGTGGCTATTGAATTTGGTCATTCTTGTAGTATTCCAATCTATTGCTTCATATATATCTTACATTATTAAACATTGGTATATTCCTGAGTTTATTCATCCGTCCTCGATTGTTCACACATGATAAGTTGAAATTTGCCGAGCAGATTTCAGCATTTTTTATTTATTTTTTTAAATTTAATTAATAAACTATTTAATTTAATTTTTTTAGTTAATTCCTTTTTGTTATTAGATTATTTTGGTTTTATTTTATTTATTTATTTGGTTAATTAGCGTCTGTTGGAATAAAAATAATAAAAAACTGTATTTTAATACTCTTGTCAAACAAATTTCACGCATAATAACCATTCAAAATTTGATCTCCTTTAAAGTGCAAATGCACAGACTTATGAGGGCGTTGGGTGACATATACACCCGAATTTCACAAAAAAAATTCTCGAAAACTATCGATCACTTATTTTTCATTTCATAATATATAATAAAAAAAAAGAAATGAATAATATAGTATAAAAAAAATCAAATAAGCAATTTTAATCGATGATATTACATTAATTTAATATATGTTTTATTATTTGTTAGATTTTTTGCAGTAGGCGAGCTCAAAATTAAGAAGTCAAATGATTATTTTAATTATTAATTCAGTTACACTTATTATTCATTCATTATTAATGAGTCGTCAAATTATTATATATCATCAATACTATCGAATTTGTTATTCATGCCTAAAAAAAAAAATGTGCAAAAAATGACCGTAGGCGACAAACCAAACAAAACAGGTTTTTCACAAATATGTGTTGATCCAAACAGGTTTAACGATAAATTGTAGGTCCCGATCTAATTAGCCTAAAATGTGCAAAAAATGACCGTAGAGCGACAAACCAAACCAAACAGGTTTAAGCCTTATGTATTTCTGACCGTAATTTATGGCATATTTAAAATTAAAAAAATGCGTAGTTTTAAAATGGCACATGCTTTGTGCATGCTTAATGCTGAAGAGATAAAATTACGTAGATGGGAATACTGCATAAAACCTACGTTATTAAATAGGATCTGATTTTTCTAATCTGCAATAAAAAAAAAAAAACTGAATAAACTATTTCAAATGTTTATTTATTTACTAAACAAAAGCTGTATCAGCCTGATGTATGTTTCTGATGTTTCATTAAGAACTGAAAATCTTTTTATAAAATGAGCAATGATTTTTATATAATAAAATTAATAACGATGATATGGCCGAGTGACTGGCACTCTGTCGCTTGGTACCACATGTTTCGGGCCCAAGTCTCAAAAATGCCAGGGATGCTTGTAGTGGTTCGAATCCACTTTAAAGCGTAAGTTAGTAATTTGCGAATGAAACTACCGAAGAAGTCGCTACTGCTGTGGTTGAAAGAGCCTCCACTTCCAGCTATTCTTCAGCAAATGCGCGGTCGGTGTCACGTGAGATTTCGTGGTCGACAGTACGAAAAATTATGCGATCCATTTTAAAAAATGGTATCGTATAAGATCCACGTGGTGCAAATTCTGCAACCTCAAGACCACCAAACACGTTATAAATTTGTTTGCCGATTTTTGGCGAGAATGGAAGTTGTTGACGCATGACTTTGGCAAATTCTATGGTCAGATGAGGCACACTTTTCTTTAGATGGATCTGTGAATAAACAAAATTGCGGCATATGGAGTGCTTCCCCTCCTAATGTCTTGCACCAACAACCACTGCATTCTGATTGCGTGACTGCATGGTGTGATTTACTGCCAATTTTATCCTCGAACAGTTTTTCTTTTTGTAACTCCTACCGAATCCCCCAATCCTACCCAGTAAAAAGAAAACACCCCAACTTACGAAATCTGACTGAAGGTCTTGGCCCACCATGCGCGAAGGAAAAGAAATGTTTTGCTCCATTGAGGTTCGATTGTACACAGACATTTTATTTTATAACAATTCTCTTAATACCATATTAGTGACTATCTAATGTTATGCATTTTTATTTTTTTAACCAAATAAAGAATTTGAATTTACCAGCTACGGATATCACAGGACATTGCAAACTGAAAAATGTCACCATATAAAAAATCAGCAACGAATGCGAGTACTGTATACCAAAAAGTTGAAATCCCAGATTACTCCCTGAAATTTAAATTAAACAATTTTTATAATTAAGTTAATTATTATTAAATAAAATATATTGTTATTATATAAGACAGTTATATAATGTGTTAAGACAGTTAATTTTTATATCATTATTAATTGTAATTATGAGTTATATTATTATTATTAAGTTTTATAATATTTATATTTTTTATAATGCAAATAATAAAAAAAATATTGCCGGCTTGTTTGTTAATTTTTAATAAAAATAGTTAGAATTAGTAATAAAAATAATTAGTAATACATGAGTTTCATAAAAAAAATAATCCTAAAAGAGGTTTTCGCTTTAATTTATTTCCATACATTTTGTTTACTTCATATGTTAATTAATTTTCCCGATTTTTCCAGGAATAAATTTTTGTTTTATTGACATTGTCTGTGTTTATCTTAGTTTTTGAGAAGAAAGGTTTATTTTTTTCAGAAAATACAAATTATCAAAAACATATTTAGGAAAATATAATCATCAAGTTTATGAATATAATCCATGAATAATAGAGTTTTCGAATATTTTATTATTTATTATTTATCCACCATTTTTCTAATATAGATTGTTATCTATGAAAGAAGTTTAGATCATATCAAAATCCTACTTTTTTATTTGAAAAGCGATAGTGTTACTTCAATATTTCAATACTTTATTTTTTTATTGTTTGAAATGTAGAATGCCCAAATAGAATTATTATTATTATTATTAATTTACTTTATAATAATATTTAGTAGTTATACGTTTAAATAATATAGTCTGCCTCTTATCTTTATATAAAATCTACTGCATCTATCTGTATAAAAATGAATCTATGTGAATAACCTATGAATGTGAGTAACCTATAATAATCTATGTTTTCTAACTTAAAAATTCTGTAAACGTTATAGCATTCCGAATCCTAATTTTTTTCGTTAATTCACTGTCTTTTTAGCTGATGTATTGTCGAAAACCTTGAAAAAATTGCCACTACTGATTTTTTTAATTGAACAAAAACATTACTTAGTGGTAGTGGCCTGATTGCTTCGTGATAGTAGCCTGGTCAGTTCGTGGTAGTTTTTAGAAATTTTTTTCGGAATTAAAATGATAAATTCTTGAAGCTTATATAATTATGCTCATTTTTAGTATAGATATTTTTGTTAGGCTTATTTATACTCTCATGTCCATAAATTGAGGATAATTCAGAATCACACAGAAATTGAACTCTAAAATAAAAATTTCACCTGTAGAATTATCACACACATCTTGAAGAAGAATATGCAAATTACAGGAAAACACCAGATGGCGCGGATAGTACGTCACAATGACGAGAGTGTAAGAGACGGGTATATGAGGAATGGTGGCAAAGAAGTAAAATTGTTCACAAGCGCTTTAAAAGCCTTTCAGTGCAATAGCCGCATAGTTATGGCACAAAGGAAGCATTTGGATGATTTTTTACGTGGTAGAATTATCGGACGACTGGAATGTGGACGTACCCAGCTGGAAGTATCCGAGGAATCGCCCAGAGTGTCATCTCCTGGCTTTGGCAACGATTCCAAGATGATGGTAATGTGAGTAGATGTTACAGCACAGGTCGCCCCGAGTTACAACGCCGAATGAGGACCGGTATTTAGCAGTTACTGCCAAAAGAAACAGACGGAGCACAGCATCAGACCTGTCTCGTCAGCTCTCTTCAGCTACCGGTACGACAGTTTCAAGGCAGACCGTGTACAGACGCTTAGGGCACATTGGTCTATATGCTCGTAGGCCTGTCAGATGTGTTCCACTTACCGCAACTCATTGTCGCCTGCGATTAACCTGGCGTAGAGAGCATGCAATTTGGACACCGCAACAGTGGTCTGGTGTGATGTTTTCCGACGAGTCCAGGTTTAGTTTGCAGTCTGATTCTCGCCGGACTTTCATATGGAGAGCGCCAGGTACCCGTTACCACCAAGAGAACACCATTGAACGACACCGTTACGGGGGTGCAGAATGGCTCGTTTGGGGAGGAATTATTCTTGGTTCCAGAACTGACCTGCATGTTCAGAGTGTAACGATGACAGGCCACATCTATCGAGATGTCATTCTGGAACAACATGTACGTTTGTTTCGGGGCGCCATGGGTGCTGAATTTCTGTTTATGGATGACAACGCCCGTCCTCACCGTGCAAACATTGTAGACGAATGCCTTCAATTGGAGGATATCACCCGTATGGATTGGCCAGCATACTCACCGGACTTGAATTCAATAGAGCATGTGTGGGATATGCTTGGCCGACGAATTGCAGCCGTCAACCCCCTTCCCACCTGTCAACCGGAACTTCGGAGGGCATTGCTTGATGAGTGGTGTAGTATTCCCCAAGATCAGATTGATAATTTAATACTCAGCATGCCTAGGCGTTGTAAGGCCTGTATTGCATCGTCCGGGAGACATACTCCATATTAACCATCATACTAACCATGTTATACTGTTTTTTGTAAATAGGTTCTTTTTTGAAATTTGCTCCAGGGCGTAAAAATCGCAATTTTTATTAATTATGTCAAACATATAGCATCTTTTTTACTCTTTACCTTTTGTTTAATAAATAGACTTTACAAATAAGTCAAATTTGTTTTGCTCTGTCTCTTTCTTTGCCTGAACTTCATTATCCTTAATTTATGGACATGAGTGTATTTAACTTTCTAAATTGTTTTCTTATTTATAAATAGTTATTCAAAATAATTTTCCTTCAGAATTTGCCAAACGACAATTCGCACATTCACCGATTAATTTTTTTGTTTTCCTAATAAAATTCACCATAACTAAAAATGTTTTCATTTTAAGTATCCAGACAGTTGCGGATAATATTTTCTAATAATTAATATAATATTGTATATTGTGATATAATAAACTTTCGCCGAAGTCTTTAACAGGTTCGTCGTTCAAATCGGTTTATTGCTGTATGGATGGAATAAGGAAAGAGAGCGAAAGTTCTCCGTTAATGAAAATTTGCGGAGAATAGTTAGGTGGTTATATTAGAAAATTTTCAAAAGGATTTTTGTGCTCAATTTAGACGCCAGCTGACATTCAAAGTGAGCATTTTTCTAGCTATTGCGAATTGGAATGAGGCGGAACACATTGTGAATGGAGCGAAATGGAACTTTAATTTTATGAATAGAACTTTAGAGCTAAGAATTTTTTAAAGTAAAATATTTTGATTTTTTTAGAACTTTAATTCAATGGCGATTTAATTTAATGAATTATAGTGTTTCAAGAATTATTTATCCAGCTAAGATTTACTATCCTTAGAACACTTTTGGAATCCTTAATTAAATTTTAAGATAATATTTTCTTCACTCAAAGTTTACTTTCAATTTAAAGTAAACTTTGTATGAAGAAATACTATCTAAAAATTTAGTTAATGATTAGAAAAATTTAGCTTAATTTTTACAAAGTTTACATTTAACTTAAAGTAAACTTTGATATTTTCTCTCAATTCTATGTAAAAATATATTAATTAACATCTTTAACAAATACTTGACATCTTTAATTCTTTATTATCTTTAATTATCTAAATAATACTTTTTTTACATTGATATCTCATTATATTATATTTCTGATGTTATGCTCAAATATAAACAGTACCTAATCTTCAATTTAAAAAAAAAAAATCATTTACAGCTAAGAATAAAATATTTATCATATTAGTTTTTCATCAAAACTAAATAAGTTTGTACTATACCTTCTGTTTAAAATAGAAATTGTTTATTTAGTATTTTAAGCATAAGGATGTATGTAGTTAAAATTTTGTAGCATGCAAAAAAAAAGTGCGACTTACTCTTCTAATCGACAATCTTTCGACTTCCGATTTGGCTGTCAACAACTGCCAGGTGCATACAAAGATGTCGGGAAGGCGGATGAGTTGCACTGGTGTACCAATAAAAGTCGAAGTGAAAATATATTCCACAAAGAAGGCTCCATTGTCAGGAAAGAAAAGACAACTGAAAAAATAAATGATTTTTGGACATTGTAGAAGCATTTATGCTTCTGTGAACTCAAGTTTATATAGTGTGTCTAAGTAACAGATTTGCAAATTTCTAAGAGTGATAGAATATACCTACAGTGACGGAAATGCTTTGCAAAACGAGGTAGATTGCATTATTGTATGGTAGCAGGATTTTCGTGTGTTCGAATAGAGACTCTTCATATCACACACTGACGCAAAGATAGTAGGTTGATTAATCATACGAACGCGGAACCATCAGATATGCGTCTGGTTTAAGAGAATGCCAAATGCAATGAACAAACGCAACGCTTATGTGCGCAACAATATTTTTTGTGTACTAACCATAGACTCCTGCATCAGCGGTTATCTGAAAAAGGGATATTTTCAAAGAGCTGTCATGTTGTAAACGAACAGTATGGATTTAGGATTTTAAAGATACAGTAAAATGTTTAAAACAGACCCATACAAGTTACAGTATGGGTCTACTATGAGCTACAGCACACCATGATGGGATATTCCAGCGGCAACATCTGGGGGATTATTCTTAAAAATGAATGCACACGTAATAAAATCTTAATTACAGTTAACTATGTTTCTTTTATTGATGCGCATTGATTTGTTGTTTTGTTATGTGTTGATGTGGCATATTGTATCTTATGTTTTATATCTGTGGTGTCTTTTAATTTTTGATGTTTTTGTGTATTCTACCACGTCAGGTAAGCATTTCTGATCTGTTATTGCTGTGTGATTACGATAAATTTATATATATTCTATTCCTCTTGAAATTTTACAAACTTGGTGCTGAGACACCCTGTTGAACACTTTAGGATGTAGGCTGTCACTTCAGTAGGTCATTGTTGTTCCATGTACCAATATTGACCTACTGACAACATAAGCATTTGGAGTTCCACTTACCTCTTCAAATCCAATACTAGGACCACCCAACCTACAGGTTTAATCTTCGATTCATTTCGCTTGTAGAGTTTGAAATTGAGCTTCTTCAAATCAAAATTCCAACACGTTAACCATCAGGTTACCCAATACCCAAAAATTAACGTTAATCCATAGCTATTTTCTTTTCTACACTCCTTTTTATTTTTAAATATATCATATGCCATTCGTTACCAATTTGACGCCTCTCCCACCATGTTAAGTAATGTCACTATCCGAAGAGTCAATAAGCCGGCTCTAAAATTCGTGCTATTCCTAACTCCACCTAATGCCGAGGCTATGATACACTGTTAAATAACTGCTAATATAAAACCCTTCATATCCAAAGAGAGGAATCAACCAGCTAACAACGCCATCTAGCGTCGATATAGAATACTACCGCTAAAAGTAAGCGTTAATTTTTCTTTTCGTCAACTGGAGTTGGCAACTAATCTCGTCACTGTAGTTAAATTAACATTTACATTAATATTCGCAATACCTACTGAAATGATAAATTTATTGTCATTTCAAATGCTGCACACTTTCACTTGACAGCATTTTCTACTGAAACAGAAATTACGTAGTAAAATCAGTGTTCATCAGATTATACCATGAAGAAATGGAAAACTATCACAATTTGTAAAGAACACCTGTCCATTGACAAACATACAGCAAGTTTTACAATATTTCTTTAATATACGACATAAAAAGATTTTAACAATTAATACAAATTTATTTAATAAAGAATTGTTCATAAAATTATTTATTTTACCTCCAATCAAATTTCCCACTACTTCCCAGAACAGTCTTCGAGAAAAATCCACTAAGACTTAAAAAAGAAGAAAGAACGGAATATTATTTTTTTGTAGATTTTTTAAAGCAAAATACTAGTTTTTAAATATTTTTTTCCTGAAAAATTAATGATCTAATAACGTATTTGTATTATCTGTATGCTCTGAATCTATTCAGCTACACTATAATAGATAGATCAATTTCATTTTTTTATTAAAATAATTTTATTTGACAAGGATTTAAAAGTTAAAGAAATAACAATTAGGTAATCCAACAAACGAACCAGTTTTATATACCAGACAATAATACAAGGGGTCTGAAAACGATTTTTACACTTTAAAAATTCATTAAAATAAACAAGGGATTTTTTTGTTTAATAAAAAAAAAAGTATTAAGTTTTAAAATTGTTTTTACGCTATTTATAACAATACAATTTGTGCGCTGTAAATCGCATAAAACACAAGTATTTTACTTTTATTACGCTTTGGATGTTTTGATGGGATGCTTGGATTTTTATGGAGATACAGGATTGATGTTGTTTACAAATCCGCAATTCGTGACACTTCAAAGAAACAAGTAATATATATAAAAAAAAAAAATTTAAAGTCAATTCCTACTTTTTTTCACTATATTGCAGAAAGTCCTTTGTAAATAATTTTCATTCATTTTTTTAAGTTTATTTGGCGCCCTCTGTTATTAGATACGTGCAACTTAAATATAAAAAAAACTAAAATGAATTAATTAAATTTAATTACGGAATTAATATTTGAATAAACTGCATTAACATCAAAATGTCCTCCACTACAAGTTAAAAAAAAATGTCTTTGAAGTTGAGTGGATGAATAAAAGTATTTTATGAACGATTGAAAATTTGAACAAGATATATATAGGGAGAGTGTGAGCTAATGGAAGGAATTGAAAAAAGGTCAAACTAACTGGTACTGTGGCAATCAGGCCCAACAGTCAAGAGCAACAAAATCGTCGAGTTGAATCGTAGATATCATAATCAAAATGACCATCGAATCTAATCATCCCCACCATCATCAAAATAACCATACAAATCCTTAACCATGCAAAGTCGTGTACCAATGAGAATTCATCAACTGGATAAAAACAATATTTTCATGTATCCCCCAAAAAAAAGTCCATTGGAGTCGTTGAATACGTTACGATACGTTCTTTATTATATGAAATACGCAAACGAAATTTTTCAACCAAAAGTGCTAAAATACTTTTAGATATTTTGAATTTTATTCTACAAGACAACATTCCTTTCAAAATATTGTACCTTTTGCAGTGAGTAGATTACAATCCTAAACAACAGAATTTAAAAGTCTTCTCAGATACCATGAAAAGAAATTGTGCAAAAGGAAGTCATTACGTTTGTCAGAAAAGAGTGCAAAAAATACTACGTCTTGAATATTTGTAATTTATCATTAATTACGAATGGTCTTTTTATATATTTAAACAATCTTATTTCAAAATGAGTTAAGTGCAGTTTCAAAAAAAAAAAACACTAGCTAATGAAAGGTGTTAGTTAGAAATAAAAGCCTTATTTTCATCTCCCTATATATATATACATCTCACACTCTCCCTATATATATCTTGTTCAAATTTTCAATCGTTCATAAAATACTTTTTATTCTTCCACTCAAGTTCAAAGACATTTTTTTTTTAACTTGTAGTGGATGACACTTGATGTTAATGCAGTTTATTCAAATATTAATTCATTCATTAAATTTAATTAATTCATTTTAGTTTTTTTTTAGATTTAAGTTGCGTATATCTATCAATAGATGGCGCCAGATAAACTTAAAAAAATGAATGAAAATTATTTATAAAGGACTTTCTGCAATAGAGTGAAAAAAAAAGTAGGAATTGACTTAAATTTTTTTTTTATATTTATACTTGTTTCTCTTTCAAACCATTATTCATTCATCTGATAAGTAACAAAAAACATGTAAATTCTGTCATTAGTGTTCTGTTTTATTGCAAAAATTGCGCTTTAAAATTACTAATATTATCGATTAATATAAAATTTACTTTAAAAAACAAACAAATGTTCATTTGTTTCATTCATCAGGTTCTCTAGGCTTTTTGTTTCTTGTTTATTTTCTTTTATTTTCATGTTTTTAAGATATTTTATGCAATGCTTTTGGCTAGACTAAAAATACCTTGAAGATCAATTTTTGTAGCAAAATATTACTTTATCTTTCTACGGTATTGGAAGATGAAATTTATGTTACTATCATGTTGAGCATATTTTCTCTGAATTTCTTTGCACATTTGGCTGATATTTTTAATTAAATTTATCAATTAAAAACATATTATTGCATTCAATCGAGGCTAAGGTGGATCATATTACCTATTTATAATAAATCAGTAAATGGCATATAATATTTTACAATACTTAAATCACTAAAAAAATATACAAAAATTTAAGCACAAACAATTTTTTTAAATATTTCAGTTAATGTATAAAAAGGTTTTACCCCATTTCACGTAAATCCCCTTAATCTTTACTGTTGTAATTTTTAGGGGTGGGAGGCCCTCTCAATTCTACCAATATAAAACAAGTATATAAAAATAAACTTTTAAAAGTCAATTCCTACTTTTTTTCACTATATTGCAGAAAAATCCTTTACAAATAATTTTCTTTCATTTAAGTTTAAAAAACCACTGTACCCTTCCACTGTAAGTTAAAAAAAATGTATTTGAACTTGAGTGGATGAATAAAAAGTATTTTATGAACGATTGAAAATTTGAACAAGATATATATAGGGAGAGTGTGAGCTATTAGAAGGAATTGTATGAATGGCAGTTAACAAAGCAAACAAAAAAATCAATTTTTAAAATTAATTTTTAGGATCAATAACACTTATTTTAGAAAGTAAAGTAAAAAAAAAAAAAAAAATGACCCTAGTTTGGTATATTTTGAAGTTGTATTATTTTGTAACAACCAACATACATTGCTAAAATATATGTATTTACCTATTTATTCCTAAGGAAGGCAGAATAACTACTGTAAGAATAAGGAATACGACAGTTTTTTTTCATTTCAGACTTGTAAATGGAAGATCTAAAAAGTTTTTAAAAAGAATTACACGAACATTACGCAAAATACATGTAATTATTCTCGAAAATGTCTAAAAAGGTTTAGTTTTATAATAAAAAGATGTGCATAAATACTCCAAGAATAAATTTTGTGCAATAAATGCATTTCTACAAAGAGCAATGGCAACAACTATAAAGCAATAACAGATACTTACTTAGTTTTATATTCGATGTATTCCGATGAATACGTTACTATAGCTGGTATTACCAAAGATAGTATCCACAGGATTACGGTAATTAAGAATCTAGCTAAAGTTACATTCTGAAATGAAATATATAAGGTATAATAGTTGCCTAAAACGCTAACTTTTCAATCTAATATATAAATAAAATAACACCCGTTTCGTTCTTCTTGAATTCCCAACCTACAATTGGCAAATTCAGTTTTTACACTACCCTTGCATTTCCCCATTTTCTCATATTAGAGAGTTTTTGCATAACGTTTTTTTATCGTCCTGTATTTTTTCTTCCTAGCGCGCATGCTCATAGTAAACATTGTACCAATTGCGCATGCGTATCTGTAATACTGCACTACTGAGCTATTCCTATGAGCATGCGCGGTAGGAAGAAAAATATCGGACGATAAAAAAACGTTATGCAAAAACTCTCTAATAACTGCTTTTTGCCTTTCTATAATTAATCGCCGATTTAATATTTCTTTTTATGAATTTTCTCTACTTCTTCATTTTCTATGTTCTGCCACATATTGAACCAAATATTTTTAATTTGTTTTTGATTTCATTCGCTGTGACTGCCAGATGTTAATAACCTTTGCACCCTTCTGACGCACTTTTTGCTTTCCTGGGGCCTCTCGGACGTGGACTTTACCTTTTAATTCTTTAAAAATGTTAATAAAATGAGATAGACTCAAGACTTTTTATTTATCTATTACATTCATTTGGCTTTCGACTCCTAAAATTTTCTGCAATTACAATCAATAAGTAGGCATTGGTTTCGATGCGCTACATTATTGTCTCAGACCTTGCTTTTTCCAAGCAATGCTACTGTGTCCAAAAAGTAAGACCAATTTGCAATTTAAAATTCCCGGGGCTTGTGGAATTTCAATTTTATTTTTATTTTTAGGTTGTTGGAGCTGTCCTTGACATCTATGTGAAATTTGATGTCAAAATATTCATTAGTGTTTGAGTTACGCTTGGCTTTGTGAGACGCTAAAAATGATTCCGGCGATTTTTGAAATGTCTGAATTAATTGAACAAAGAACTTGCATTAAATTTTGTTTGCGGAAACGTATAGAATATTGAAGAAGGCATTCGGTAAGCATTCCTATATCGAAAAGAAATGTTTACAAGTGGCATAAACAGTTCAAAGAAGGCAGAGAACGCTTTGAAGACGAAGAACCCGCTGGTCGACCCTAAACCTCAATCGACGAAGCTCACGCCCAAAAATTAAATATTTGGTGCTTGCAAACCATTGATTTACAATTAGAGACCTTGCTGATAGTGTTGGAATTTTTAAAAGGAACGGTCAATTCCATTTTGGGCCTCAAACGCTTCAAATGTCGATTGGTACCGAAAACACTGAATGTGCCAGCTCACACTGCGAATTCACATTCTTCGTGATTTATTCACCAAAAAATGAAACCCATATCATTCCACAACCATCGTATTCACCTGATTTAGCACCGTGCGACTTCTGGCTATTCACTAAACTCAAAAGACTACCCGGGGACACCGTTTTGAGTCGATTGAAGAGATTCAACCTGAATCAGCGCGCGCTTTGAATGCCGATCCCTGCCGATGACTTTTTAGCATACATTGAGGATTGGAAAAAAGTTGGCATAAGTACATTGTATCCGGAGGGGATTAATTTGAAGGCGATGAAATAAATTTGGAAGAATAAATAAAGAGTTTTTGAAAAAAAAAAATAATTGGTCTTACTTTGTGGGCACAGTAATACAGTTTAACGCAGATTCCGAACCACTAAATAACATCCACGGCACCGCCAGGATTGAGAACAGTTCTGAGACTATCAATACCAGCTGTTCACAACAACAACTAAATATCAAAAATTACTTGTAAGCAGGTGAAATATCCATTCGGTGACAAGGCTTAACCATAACAAGGGCTATTGATGGTTGAGTTGAGTAGAGGCTTTTTGGCTCATTTAGGCGAAGCGGATAGACAAACCACAGTGCCTGTAGCTACTGTAGAAATTAATAGTAGTGAGAAAGTGAATGGATCGAATTTACAATGAGATCGCTTATGGGACTGCGAATACTACTGCGATTCATCGGCATAGATGCATATTATAGGTACGATAATCATAATTCTTCTACTGTAGGTGAGTTGAAGGTCACACTGACAATTCTTTGTTTCATCAGATATTATTGCTGGGCGCTGAACGATGCTTTCCAACAGACTTGCACGATGCTTTTACTTGTAACAACTTATCCATATGTTGTTCGTTTTAGCAATGTTTGTTTACTAAACATTAGAAATTCCATAAAACTGTGATTTTAATAAATTAGAAAAATTCCATGCATAAAAAAGTGAACGGATCATTTTTCACTTCCAGAAATGTTTGTTATTATACCATATAATTTTACTAAATTATTTATTTACGTTACTTCTTCTGTGATTATCATGCTAATTTGATCTAGTTTAAAACTGCTGACAACTATGGTTGGTGTAGAGAGAAAAAACGGCCACGATGCAGACCACCAAGTTGATGAAAGCACTTCTCAAGTTCCATAATGTTTGCCCCTTTTGCAGGTTTCTCCTAAAAAATAAGCAAAATATTTTTTAACAAATTTTATTTAGTTAATATTTAATGATTATTTTTTTTATATCTTGGTTTGTTCATAATTAAGTAAATTTATAGCAGAAGTTTCAATCTCATTCATGAAAAGCGCATTTTTTTTTCAGGTATACTGTAGACCAATATTCAAAGAAAAACAAGTAATATAAAAAAAAAAATTAAGTCAATTCCTACTTTTTCCCACTTTATTGCAGAAAGTCCTTTATAAATAATTTTCCTTCATTTTTTTTAAGTTTATCTGACGCCATCTATTGGTTAGATATATGCAACTTAAATCTAAAAAAATGAAATTAATTAATTTAATTTAATTACTGAATTAATATTTGAAAAAACTGCATTAACATCCAGTGTCTCCACTACAAGTTCAAAAAATGTATTTGAACTTGAGTGCATAAATAAAAAGTATTTTATGAACTATTGAAAGTTTGAACAAGATATATATAGAGAGAAACTGTGAATTAATAGAAGAAATTGAATAATTAATTATTTTTATTTTTAAATGAAATAAAAATGATATTAAGTTGCTGGATAATAAAATAGCACGTAAAAGATCATTCTATGACACAAAATACTTTTCTTTTTGTTCATTATGCCTAAAACAATTGAGCTCCTCTTGAAAATTGCCAGAAGATGTGAATTTGTAGTTCTTGAGTGATTTTGATAATTATGAATTTTTATTGTTGAAATCCGCGCGAATAGATCTTTTTGGTAACAGTGCAAACGTTTTTTTTCTTTCAGAAAAAAATCTATAATCTGCCAATAAAGTATATACCAGATATTTGAAAAAAAAAAAATTTTTTTTAAATATCTAATAAGTAAATCGACTCTCATAACTCCAGAAGTGTGTCAAAATCTCAATAATCTCCATATTGTGCAACAGGTGAAAATATATGTAATCACATTCATTAGCATAAATTAAATAATTTAGTAAGGATTTTGATGAAATTATTTTATTAGTCAAAATAAAGAAATTTTGATGTATTAGGTAAAACCTATTACGACGGGCGTCATAAACCAAATACTCTCTTTCTTGATGGAATTTGAAGGAAGAAATCCAATTTAAGGTGGTCTGGATTATGGGAACCAGAAGGAAAGCTGTTCAATTCAGGATGAAAACAAAATAGACCCTATGATTCCAAAGTGATCTTGAGAAACCTTCTGTACAACAAATTGTGAAATTAAGTGCAATCACGTTCGTAGTTAAATAACTAAGCAAGGATTTCGATCAAAGGATTTTTTTAGACAAAGTAAATAATGTTGATGTACAAGGCACTAACTGTTCAAATGCGGCATCACAAACCAAATGCTCTTTTTCTGATGGAATCTGGCCGCTGAAAAGCCAGCTTAAGGAGGTTTAGACTATGAGAACCAGAAGGAGCGCTTTTCAATTTAGGATGTGAACAAAATGGGCCGCTATGACTCCAAAGGGGTCTCAGAGAAATATTCTGGGCAACAAACTGGGAAATTAAGTGCAATAATGTTCTTTGACTGTCGCATAGTTTAAATAACTTAGTAAGGATTTTTATCAAAGTATTTTACTGGAAAAAATAAGAAATGTTGATGTACTAACCAAACACTGCTCGAATGTGGCATATCAAACCAAATTGTCTCTATATTGAAGGAATTTGGTGGCAGAAAAGCCAACTTAAGGTGGTCTAGATTACAGAAACCAGAAGGAGCGCTATTCAATTTAGGATGGTGACAAAAATTTGCCTCTAAGACTTCAAAGCAATCTTGATAAACGTTCTGTACCACACACTGTGAAATTAAGTGCAATCATAGCACTTTGCATAGGTTAAATAATTCAGCAAAGGATTTCGATCAAAGAATTTTATTAGACAAGGTAATGTACTAGGCATTCTAACATCACAACCTCTTCTAACGTATTCCAATGGACCGTCACAAATCAAATGCTCTCTTTCGTGATCAAATCAGGCTGATAAAAAGCCAACTTAAGATGGTCCCTTTAACTCAAAAAGGGATCTCGGGAAGTATTCGATGCAACACAGTGTGAAATTAAGTACAACCAAGGTTGAGATTTCATGTACTACTACATAGATTAAATATTTCTTTTAACGATTTCGATCCAATGATTTTATTTGACAAGGTAAGGAAAATTGCATAACCTGTTCCAATGTAACGTCACACACCTCGTGATATGAGATGGGATCTAGCGGTTAACAAGTAATATAAAAAAAAAAACGAAGTCAATTCCTACTTTTTTTCACTCTATTGCAGAAAGTCCTTTACAAATAATTTTCATTCATTTTTAAGTTTATCTGGCGCCATCTATTGGTATATATATGCAACTTAAATCTAAAAAAAAAACTAAAATTAATTAATTAAATTTAATTGCTGAATTAATATTTGAAAAAACTGTATTAACATCAAGTGTCATCCAGTAGAAGTTCAAAAAAATGTATTTGAACTTGTGTGGAGGAATAAAAAGTATTTTATTAACGATTGAAAATTTGAACAAGATATACATAGGGAGAGTGTGAGCTAATAGAAGGAATTGAAAAGCCTCAATGTGTAGAGTTAGTGGAGTAGAAAGAACGCCATCCAGTTAAGGATGGGTTCGTTTTAACCACCTTTAGATGACATTTTCTGGTTTGATTCTTCTGAAACTCATTATGCAGTGAAGAATTAAAATATGAGCAAAAATGTTTCTTTACGTTATAAAAGTTATTACGAATTGTATAATTACTTATAATTTATGTAGGTAAAGTATTCATGAATGAACGTACAATCAATTTTTGGGTCATATATAAATTCCTCAAAGACCATTTACTGCCATCGATTCATGTCTATGACATTTCATTTACAGATTTACAGAAACCTGATTTACAATTTTAGAGGTCCTGACTTTAAATCTGACTGTAAATGAAATTACAATTCAAAACCTGATTTACAATTTTAGAGGTTCTGACTTTAAAATCCGACTTTAAATCTGAGAAAGAAGAAGTACTGACTTCTAAAAATATAAGTATTAAATAAAAATTACTGATTTTTGTATAGAACAAATACGGAAAACATCCATCATAGTGGATTGTAGGAAAATAAAGTGCCTTAAAACACTACAGTAAAATTTTGAAATTTTTTATTATCTTATTTTTTCAGATATCTAATTTAAAATTTTAGACATCCTTTTAAATCTGACAAAACGAGGAAATTGAGATTTATATGGGGAAAAAAAAAAAAAATTAAAACCTCCGCCATGATAATTTGCGAAAAAGGCTGGGATGAAATAATACAGTGAATTTTTGGATTTTGCTTATAAACAATAACTGAGATATTTCCACTAATAAAAGTAATTAAAAAACTTTTATTGAATCAAAACATAAAAAAAAAATAATCAAATTTATTTATTATTCTATAATTAATCTAATAATAATCTATTAATAATCTTATTCTTATTTTATATTCTATTCAACAAATAATATTTTTCTTTTGAAAAAGATATTTTTAAAAACTTGTAATAATTATTTAAAATTGCTGAATTCAATTTTACTGATAAATATTTATTTACCACATGACATTAGTTGGATCTGGCGCACTATCTAAAATCCACTTTCCTCCCAATTTAATAGTAAAAGACTTAGTTTGGCTATTGACAACTCTGAAAAGAAATTTAAAAAAATATTAAAAGTTTAATTTATCAAATGTAGAACTTTATTTATTAAATTCCTTCTATTAGCTCACACACTACCTATATATATATATATATATATATCTTGTTCAATCGTTAATAAATACATTTTATTCATCCATTTAAGTTCAAATAAATTTTTTTTTGAACTTGTAGTGGATGACACTGGGAAGTTAATACAGTTTTTTCAAATATTATTTCATTAATTAAATTTAATTAATTAATTTTAGTTTTATATGGGAGAAATATTCTTATATTCACGTTGCTCTTTTCTTCTCATTTGCTCATCATTAATTGATTAATAATTAGTTAATAATCTCTTTTTCTTATAACTAATTATTAATTAATTCATGATTATTAATTATTTTTTCATTCAATTATTAATTATTTTTATTCATTTAATTATTAATTATTACTATTTTACTATCAAATATTTTTATTAATCATTGAATATATATTGTTCAATTTTAAAATAATGTAGTTAAACATTGGCAATAATATGAAAAATCGTCTGATTTTAATTTAGCTTATTTTTCTGGATATTATTATTCTTAATTTTTACGTTTGAAATTTGAAACGATCGTGTTTGAGTATTCTTGTTAATGTATTCTATGTTTTTTAATTTTAAATGATCAAAATGTTTTTAATTAAATTTGAAATATAGCCTAATATATTTGTAATTTGTACTTTTTTAATTTTTTTACTTTTTGGACAAATTGCAGAAACTTCCGAAAAATTTTGAAATCTAATTTTGGTGTTATTTAAAACATTTTTTTATAAATCTGAAAAACTATACAACGCAAGTTATAACTAAACATAAACACATCTTTTAAATAAAAATCAGCAATTTTATTTTATAAAACAGCTTTTAAAATTTTGTATTTTCAGGAAATTCATTCATAAAAGTCAATTTAAAGAAAATTAAATAGATTTTTGCAAAGTCCGTATGTTAAAAAAAAAATTTTGAAAGAAACAATTTCAAACCAATTTTTATTGAATATTCACTAATAATTTTATCACTAATAATTAAAAGATTTAAATCACTGAATTGAAAATCAACAAATCTAAAACCATTGTGAGGAATTTTTTCCAAGTAGCAATATTCCTTTATAAATCAATTATTGATTAGAAAAAATTATTTTAAAGTGGCACCAAAGGAAATGGTAATAAGTAATTAAATACTTAATTAAGTAATAAGTGTTTAATTATAAAGTAGAATTTCTTATTAATTTTATAGAAATAATTATTTTGTATTATTTATTATCTTTATAAAATTTTCAAAGGTAATTTTTAAATACTTTTTCAGAACTATTGGAAAAGGTAATTGAATTTTAAAAAAGCAAACGCAACTGCTTTGAAGAAAAAAAATTATAGAACCCCAACTTGGGTAGAATGACAGTAAAGCGTGTGCTAATACAAGGCCATTTCAAAAGAAATTCAACAATTTTATACATATTCCGAATGACAGTACTGATTAAATCGAGCGAGTGAAGCAGCAGACTCTTTGACCGACACATCGCATGCGAAAGCATCAGCTCAGTATCGTTTTGTCTTCGTGTGAAAGTGGATTACGATGACTTACAGTGACCTTGAAAAATGTGAGATGTGGCGGTTCGCTTTCTTCACACAATAAAGTATAGTTTAAAAGCACTAAAAAACACGTTTTTAGAGTTAATCAAACTTTTTTTTTTTTTTTTTTTTTGTTCTTTGCAGCTGGCAAACACTTAGACAGGTTGGTCTTGGATGCCTTAAGGCAAGCGCAGCACAGACGTACTCACTTTGCATTACCCAGGGGGCACGTGTAACTTGAAGATAAGCCACGGAGTAACAATGTCCCCTCAACGCTCTACGATCCTATTAGAACCGCGACCTACGGTTTAAAGTGGATTCCGAACCACTACAACACCCATGGGCAAAGCCGGGATTTGAACACGATACCTGTGGTACCGAACGCCAGAGCGCTAGCCATTCGGCCATCAGGCCCTCAGTTAATAAAACTAAAAGTAAAAATAATTGTTAACATAAGAATAAAATGACTGACGAGAAAATGAATGTCACTGTTCTGAAAGCGTGGGGTGCTTTGTATGACATTTTTAAACTGACTCTGCATTTCGGAATGAAACTGGTGAAAAATTATAACGATTGATATCGAGCACCTCACGCTTTTAGAACAGTGAGATTCATTTTCTCGTCAGTCATTTTATTCTTATGTTAACAATTATTTTTTACTTTTAGTTTGATTAACTCTAAAAGCGTGTTTTTAGTTTTTAAACTATTAATTTATTTTTTATTTTATTATGTATTTAATACATTTTTTTTTTATTTATTGAAACACTTCAATTTTCATATGGCAACATATGTGACTGTTAGTTTTTTAAGGCTTTTAGTTAATTTATTTCTAGGAATAGATTAAAAGTAATAACATTTGTGTTTTCATTTAACAAATGCAATGTAGTAATGGATTCATTATCCAAATTGAACCGATGGCGACATCGTCTTTCTGTTCTGTGACAAAGAAAAGCGTCGTAATTTTTATAAAAATAATACTACATCGAATGAAATTTTTAACTTATTCATAGGTTGTGATTTTTCTTCTTGTAACTTTGTTTTTACGTGAGGATAATGTTTAGCATTTTTATCTGAAATAATGAGTGATGTAAAAATTATATTAGTATAGCTCTCCTCTGTTTAGCTCATATTTTTCGATTGAAATAGCATGTTAATTTCCTCCCTCCCTTTACAACCCCGATTTTGCACCCACTGATCTCAAAGCTTTTCAACACCTGAAGACTCAATGTTTCGTCGACAGTAAAATGATAAACAATCAGTGTGGAACTCCTAGATCAGGGGTCTCCAAACTGCGGCCCGCGGGCTAAATCCGGCCCGCCATGTCATCAATCCGGCAGGCGACAGCGAATAGCTTATTGTTGCTGTAATTTGGATAAAAAAACACAGAATGATAATAAGTCGGTTTTATTTACTTGCTAGGTAAAAACTTAATACGCAGAAAATGTAACTTAAGCATAACAACTAACAAATAATTAAATGAATCCCACTAACCTTATAAACTAGTGAATATTCCGCGGTTACCCTTGGTAGTTATGCTGGGGTAAAGAGTATCGCGTATGTATGTATATCGATGTTTGGAATGTATATATCTTGAATCAAACATATGATTCTTATCCTGAAAATCCCTCAGGAACGGAAAAGCTAAATTAGCTCAAATGAAACCGCGGGGTATCCACTTGTCATCAAGTGTCACGGTCGTATCGATACACACAATAGTAATTGAACCAGCAATTTAGCAAGCGTATGCTCGCTCAGAGTGCTTACTCGGCGACTAGTCTAAAAATTACAGATAATGGCGGAAAAATTAAAACGGTTTTGGCCCTTGGTACTTACTGGAGTAAACAGTATGGCCCTAAGGCTGGAAAGTTTGGAGACCCCTGTCCAAGATGATGGAAAATTTTAAGCACAGGGTCTAAAAAGCTTATTTCGTTATTTTCAATGAGTAGTAAAGCTTTGTTGTCATTCAAATAACGAGTTCGTCACGGTGCTCTCATCCAACTTTTATTCTCCATATCTCAACTGAACGAAGCATTCTATCACTAATTTCGAGGGAGTTAGAGCAGCAAGGTTTGTGGCAGAATAATAAATTTGCTTTTCCACGTAAACATATCCGTCGAAGATCATACGCATCGCAAACTTTTTGTTTGATTGGAAAGTCAAGTTTGCTTCACGTTTGGGGCAACAAATTAAGCCCGTGTGATATGCTCTTAAAAAAGTTTATACCTCGGTGACAAAATTGCTAACAAATGAATAGTGACTATTAAAAAAATATTATCGGTTTATAGAACTATCACAGAAATATAAATGTATTTTTTTAATCAGTATATTTTTAAAACGAATCAAATCTTTTGTTTGTAATGCATCTTAGCATAATAATCTCTAGTTATGCAACAATTAAAGAATTTCTTTTAATCCTTAGTTATAATTAAGAATTATGAAAGATATACGTACAGCTGCGCATCTTTCTCCTGACGAAAGGTTACAAATGCAATCGGGAGGACTTTCTTAGGAAGGCGATTTATTTCCTCGGTTAATTTCAATTTATATTTATTCACTTTAGCTTCATAGTAATCTCTACCGGTGATCTGTAATTCACAAAAATAATTTAATTTTTAGAAGTGTAATTTAAATTATACTTTCAAGATCTGTATTACAAGAAGTATTTATCAACTAGTCCACAATATATATATTCTAACAAAATATTTCAGATACAAAAAATTAATCCAAACTCACAATTTTCTTCAGTTACTAATTAAGGAATTCAATGGGGTTCAAAATTAATTAACTCTTCATTAAAAACTCACTAAACCGTGCATTTATATATATTGCCAATTGTGTTTTTAAATAGGCATCTTCAAAATTGTAGTTTTCGGGACAATTTGTGTTTATTACACGTATTTTACAATAAATTATCAAAATTACAAACAGCTATTGCAGATGAAATCGATATTGTACTGTATATATTGGGGCCTGATGGTCGAGTGTCTAGCTCTCGGTGCCAGAGGTTTCGGGTTCGAGTCCAGGCGGTGCCATGGATGTTTGCAGTGGTTCGGAATCCATTTTAAACAGTAGATCCCGGTCTAATATAACCGTAGAGCGTTGGGTATAGTGCTGATCCTATACCGTAAAAAAGAAAACATCTGTCTCGAAATCTGCTATAGCCAACAATGGGGCTGTTGCAGCAACGTAGCAGAAGAAGATATATACCTATATAGTTATTATGGATTAAACTTTAAAAAATAACCTCAGTTAATTTTATTAATATTTAACACAAATATTACCATCTCCCGGTGCATGTTACATTTGCACAAACGTTGAAGGAAAGAGCCTGATTTCAACACCATCACTTCACGGTTTTGATGTGATTTAATAAACCTGCATATGTCAAGTTATCTGCGGCCTGCCTTCTGAAATAAGAAAACGGTAGTGAGAAAGACATACAAATTTAAAAACAATTTTTCAAATACTTAATAGTTAAGTGGGGGCCTGAATGGCCGAGTGGCTAGCGCTCTGGCGCTCGGTACTACAGGTTTCGTTCGAGTCCCGGCGGTGCATGGATGTTTGTAGTGGTTCGGAATCCACTTTAAGCCGTAGGTCCCGGTCTCATATGACTGTTGAGCATTGGGCATAGAGCTGACAACCTTATCCCATAAAAAGAAACAAATATCTCTCGTCTCGAAATCTACCAGTAGGTGGACGCCCTTGGCCCCACACTGGGCTGTTGCGCCGATGATGATGATGAATATTTAAGGGATACATGTCAACATAAAACACAGTCAAGTTAATAGAATTTTGAAAAAATATGTAATCGGATATCGCTTAGATTATATCTGAAATGCTGATTCGGCCATTAAATCGCCATTTTTGATTCCTCATATAATCATAAAAGTCAAAATGATGAAATAAACACTGTTGTAAAACAAACACACAAACAGACACTGTTTTAAAAAACGAAGAGACTCGATGGCGTTTGTAATGTTCAGCATCTTGTCTTGTTAGTCGGACTACCTGGCGGCAGTTCATTGAGTTTTCTCCTATGCAAATGCTGGGTAGTCCCCCTAAATTCTCCCGGAAGGCCCTGCCGTCCTTCTTCAGTTTCACGGACTTCTAGCTAAGAGCGCTCCATCACAACAGAAGCTGCCCCCTCTTTTCCCTCCTTCCATGAGACCACACTGGTTCATGGACTTGCTCTAGTTGTTGCTGTCTACCAAGTGGGATAAAAAAAAAAAGTCATTTTCTTTTGATAGTTTTCATTTCATTCTTTTTAAAAGATTTTTTTAATGAGTATTCTACTAATTTTTAGTTAAAACATTTTTGGGTTTATATTTTCAATAAAGGAATAAAATAAAAATTATTTTAAAAGTAGAAGATTTTAAATATGTACTTTTTAGCATTTAAAAAATTATAACGGGTGCTGCATCACAACAGAAACTTTCCCTTTCCCTCCATCCATGAGTAGACTACTCATGAGATGTCCGTCCTGTTGTGTAGGGCACTGAGGGCACTTAGACACATATATATTGTTCTTTCCTATCAAGAATTATTTTTAATACATTCCTCGATTTACTGAAAACGAAAAATATTTCTAAATTCAGCATTCAAATTAAAATCTACTATCGGAAAATAACTCCCAAGATAAATAACCAAAACATGTCGATTAAACAAGAAAAATTTTTTTTATTATACCGAATATAACTGCTATTTTATTGCATAAATTATTGTTTTATTTGATGTTGATAAAAGCCATGCTATTTAAAGTATTATGTGAAGAAAACATATATTATGATCAATCACAAATTTATCGATGGTTTTGCATATTTCACTAGTTTCTGAATTTAAATGCATTAAAAAATGACTTACAGTTTCATGTTCATATCAATCAAGTATTTATAATCATATGCCAATTTGATGTATTCAATTTGAACACTTGGAAAATTTATCCTGAAAATTATTAACAGAAGAATTACAAAAAATTTTCGAGAACAAAGTATTAGTTTTACAACAACAATAAAACTTCAAGAAATGTTTCCATCTGAAAATATTATAATTTTGAATTTTTTTTATATAATTACATAATTTACATTTATAAAGAAATTTACGTTAATTTTAACATATATAAGTGGACTAAAATAAAAACATAATTTTTTAACATATAATGTTTTAAAAAATCTCTTTCAGATTTTAATAAAAGTGCGTACGACCTAAAAATTTCTTTTAAATTTATTTAAATATAAAAGCCTTTAATAAAACCAAACGAGCCCAAAAGAAGGGATAGGCAATTCACTAACCTGAAATAACGTTCAATTTCTTTCGACGATATATGATTTTTATGAATATTTTTAAGGATTATGGATCTTTCTATCTGTAAATAAAGAAATGTAAATATTTATAAATTCATATGGTAGATCTTATCTCCTGATCTAATTATAGTCTATTTAGAAACTGAAATTTGTAAGCAAATTAGTATTGTAGTGTGCAGGTTGGGCAATCCGATTGTAAGTAGGTGTAGTTGGTTTGAAATACTTGAGGCACAAGTTGGAGAATTCACAGTATTTGCATTCGCACAAACATACAATATTTAACACATTTTAAGACATATAATTATAGATTCGTGAAAGGATTCCACTTCTAAGCCGAAAACCGAATACTCGGGTATGCGCAGGATGCGAGAAATATACTTCCTCTCCTGGAGAAGAGCCTGTACGGTAACTTACTATTTCTTCTGAAAGCCCCAGGGGCACTCTCGCCAATGCGCCATGTTTACAGTATATCCCTTTTCAATCAAACATGACAACAATCACCCTAGAGGCATGGATTTCTATAAAATTTTAAAAATTCCAACTGTATCTCAAATGATTCTAGTAGCAATAGTCTGGCGAAAACATCTTTTTAATACTCTTTTTTTATTAGTTTCAACTGTATGTTTGTTTGTTTGTAATCGTTTGACTCTTTGGGCTCGATTTTTGCCCTACTTTAAGCGATCAGATTTAATTTAAACGTTGTAGACTTATCAAGGACCGACGACAATAAAATATTTTGATAAGTTTATTATGAAAGTACCTAATGAAAGTACCGAATGAAAGTACCTAAGACATTCAAACCTGCATGGGACAGTGTTCCACTCCTCCGTATCGGGACCTCATTTAAATATTATAGTTTCATTTAAATATTATAGTTTAAAAACACGCTTTTAGAGTTAATTAAACTAAAAAGTAAAAAATAATTGTTAACATAAGAATAAAATGACTGACGAGAAAATGAATGTCACTGTTCTAAAAGCGTGGGGTGCTCGATATCAATCGTTATAATTTTCACTAGTTTCATTCCGAAATGCAGAGTTAGTTTAAAAATGTCATACAAAGCACCCCACGCTTTTAGAACAGTGACATTCATTTTCTCGTCAGTCATTTTATTCTTATGTTAACAATTATTTTTTACTTTTTAGTTTGATTAACTCTAAAAAGCGTGTTTTATAGTTTTTTTAAACTATTAATTTATTTATTAAGTCAAGTAATTGGGTTATTGCGTATATTGCGCACTTCCCTGAACTACCCTTTACCAGATATTTTCCGTGCAGACAGGTCGTAAACTGGTGGATTATGTGTAGGAATTATTTTAACTGACATTAACTTATATCAAAAGTTCTTAATCAGATGTCCACAAACCTTCAAAGAATCGGGGAACTACATTCAGGAAGTTTGTGAGATTGAATGAAAAAAATCATTATCTTAACTTTTGATAGCATCTAATTAAGTCTATCATTCTTCGCATGAGTTATAATATAAGTTGTCCATAAAGTATTTTTACATTTTAAAAATTTTATAACAATGGTAAAGGAAAAGACAGATAAGTGAAAATTATTACAAAATAAGACGTTTATATTAAGGTTTTTTTGACTAATTTAATAAATAAAGTAAATTTAATACATCTCTATATGGGATCTTCATTAGATGCATGAAGATGGTACTCGATTTCTTGCCATATTCGCTGTGGCATATCCTCATCAATGATGGCAGTTCCATCAGTGTTCCTCTGCTTTATATGAGGTATGTTCCATACCTTTGCTCGATACACGATGTCTTTAATATAAACCCGTGGAAGGAATTCGATGGGAGTGATATCTTGTGTACTAAGTACCCAAAGTTATGTCATCAGCAGATTACTGATGTATTGCACCCCCCCCCCTCCATTGATGAGGATATTCTAGAGCAAGGGTCTCCAAACTACAGCCCGCGGCCTAATCCGGCCCACGGCACCATCTTCATGTTGCTGTAATAAGTTTGATATAAAAACGCAGAATGATAATTACTCAGTTTTATTTTTGCAAGGTAAAGCTTAATGACGAGCATAGTACGCAGAAAAATTAACTTAAGCATAGCAACTAACAAATAATTGAAATGAATCCCACTAACATTATAAACTAGTGAACATCCCGCGGTTACCCTCGCTAGTTATGTTGGGGTAAAGAGTATCGCATAGGTATGATTGTCGATGTTTGGAATGTAGTAATTGAACCAGCGAATTTAGCAAGCGTATGCTCGCTCAGGGGGCGTACTGGCGATTAGTCTAAGATTATAGATAATGGCACGAAAAATTAAAGCAGTTTTAGCCCCGGACGCTCTACTGATCCTAAACAGTATGGCCTTAAGGCTGGAAAGTTTGGAGACCCCGTTCTACAGCTAACATGATAAGAAATCGAGTACCATCTTCATGTACTTCGGTAACTCATGGTGCCCATATAGAGTTGTATTAAATTTAATTTAAAATTAAATGAAAAAAATTAAATATATGTTTATTGATATTTAAATATAGTTAAATTAAAAATTAAATATAATTAAATATAGTTTTTTTTTGTAATAAATTTCACTTATCTATTTTTTATATACCTTTATAATTGAAAAAGAGACTTTATGGACACCCTGTATTATTAATTGTATTTGTGACTAACTATAAAAATAACATTTGGTTTTCTATCACGAAACAATATCATTTAAGATGAATCACAACTTCATTAGTATTGACAAATTTTTAATATTAAAATTGGAATATTTCTGTTTTAAAAAAGCTATTATATAAAAAAATTAATGTTCTTTGATTTTATTTTAATTCCTTAAAAAGCACTTCCTGTCTTTCTGAGAAAGGGATGCATTTTTCTCTTTGAATTGTCCTTTTTACATTACTTTTTTACATTGTTCCTGATTCTTGTAAGTTCTTGGTAGTTCTTTTTTACATTGTTCCTGATTCTTGTTGCGTAGATTTCTTTTTATGTATACTACTGTGCCCAAAAAGTAAGACCAATTATTTTTTTTTCAGAACCTCTTTATTTATTCTTCTAAATTTATTTCATCGCCTTCAAAGTAATCCCCTCCGGACACAATGCACTTATGCCAACTTTCTTTCCAATCCTCAATGCATGCTAAAAAGTCATCGGCCGGGATGGCCTTCAAAGCGCGTGGCGATTCACGTTGAATCTCTTCAATAGACTCAAAACGGTGTCACTGGTTCTTTTGAGTTTAAGGAATAGCTAGAAGACGCACGGTGTGAATACAGTGGTTATGGATTTCATTTTTGGCGAAAAAGTCACAATGAATCAATGCAGTTGGCGCATTCAGTGTTTTCGGTACCAATCGAAATTTGACGCTTTTGAGGCCCAAAATGGAATTGTCCAATCCTTTTGAAATTCCAACATCATCAACAAGGTCTCTAAATGTAAATCGATGGTTTTCATGCATCAAATCTTTCATATTTTGGACGTGAGCTTCGACGGTTGTGGTTGAGGGTCGACCAGAGGGCTTTTCGTCTTCAACTCGTTCTCTGCCTTCTTTGAACTGTTAATATCACTTCTAAACATTTCTTTCCCATATAGGAATGCTCACCGAATGCCTTCTGCAACATTCTATACATTTCCGCAAACAAATTGAATGCAAGTTCCTTGCTGAATTAATTCAGACATTTCAAAAATCGCCGGAATCAATTTTAGGGTCTCACAAAGCCATGCGTAACTCAAACACAAATGAATATTTTGACGTCAAATTTCCCACAGATGTCAAGGACAGTACAAGAAACCTATAAAAAGAAAATTGAAATTGAAATTCCATAAGCCCCGGAATTTTAAGTTGAAAATTGGTCTTACTTTTGGACACAGTAATAAATTGTATAGTCCATAGTTTTACATAGTATTCATAAGAGGCCGTGGCATTCATTTTACTGGCAACAGAAGGACCTGGAGCCATTTTATTGGCAGCGGGAAGGCGTGATGTTCATTTTACTAACAAAAGGCAAACACAGAAGCAAGGTAGAAAACCTTTGATTTACATCAATCTAAAACATTATTATTCTGTTTTAATGTTTCCCATGACAATATATTAAGTATCATAAAGGACAGCCTCACAATGGTTAATTAAAATGCATCACAAAAATTTTCTTACCCAAGCGCTTTTTAAAAAAATTCTCAGATTTCCTGCTATCATTTTTAAAGTCAGTCCTACAGAAATCATCAAGATGATTCCGCATACCAGGTGGACCCAAACCAAATCTGAGCTGGAAAATGAAATTGCAATTAATATTGGATTGAAAAATAAAAATAAAATGTTGTTGGAAAATCTATACATTTAACTTTAATTTTTTTTAATAAAAAGGGTTTTTTAATAAACATTTCAAGACATCCATACACAACCAATATCGCACCGAATATAATTTTTTTTTTTTTAATTTTTTTCCTATGGCCGTCTCCGACTTCTTGATCATTAGTTGACAATCTGCTTAATACAATAAAAAACGACAAAAACAATCACTAAAGGTATTGACAGCAACACAAAAAGGGATATAGTTAAGAACAGTAGGGCATATCATGGGCATTCTTCACTCATGGGCACGTCAAGTGTGCATCTATATGTAGCAGCCAGTCCTATTCTACACAGGTGATTTGTACGTAGTCATGGCCCGTGACAAGTCTAAAGTAGGCCCGCCGACCACTCTAGGCAAAGAACTGGGAAGTTTTGCTGACTTGTTCATTAAGGAATTCGACTTTTCTCAGAAGCCTTCTCTCTATACAGGATGAAACGGTTGTATTTAATAGAGAAAATATACATCGTCTTATATCTCGCAAAGGCAAAGGAGGATTAGGTTGCATCATTTGCAATCCATTCTTGACCAACATATCAGCCTGCTCATTTCATATATCCACTGCAGAGCAATGAATTTCCTGATGTTTAACAGCGTATCTATCTTTACTATGTAGTTTCTAGAAATCTCACATTCATAGTGATTGGGAGTTGTCACGGTCTTAATTGCCGGCCTGGAATGAACAAAAAAAGACGATATTTTCTTTTCACACTGCTCTATTTTGTCTTTTGGCCAAAGAAATGGCGTCTATTTCACCCTCAAAGTTGTCTTAACTAATATAACTTTTGAAATAACAAATTTTAACTACTTCATAATTGACTCAACTGTAGAATATTTTAGAGACTCCACCAAATTTATCATTATGTAACTGAACAGAACGATATTCAATTAACAATGTACAATGTTGAAGATTGTATATACTAGAATAAATATAATACTTAGAATAGAATAAATATTTACCTTTCTGTATGGCTACTATACAATACAGAAAAATAAATTCATTTTTCAATAAATTATCAATATCGTCGATGTTATAATTTTTTATATTACTCATACAATACATACATATTAAAAAAATCTTTTGAACTATTATTTTATTCGTATTGATTGTAAAAAATTAAATACTCTACTGAAGATTTAGTTTTTCATTAAAAAAATTATGTGAACAGAATTGAACTATGAATTAGATTGACTTAAAACGCAATGCGTTGTGTTATGGAATTAAAGAGACTGGTTCCAAACTCGAAATAAGTAAACGAACTGGAATTTCGCTTGTATATGCCGAAGATGGGTACTATACATCTTTAAAGGGGCATTCGTTTTGCTGACAACAGAAGAGAAGTATCACTAACAAGCATCCTTCACAGCAAGGTATAAATTTGACGACGAATCGTAAAGCGTTGACTGTTCAATCACAAGCCTCAGCGTACAACGCCGATTGGACAACAATGTGAAATTGACCAAATTTTAACTCTTAATTTCTTGAATTTAATTATAAATTTAGAATTTTCTTAATTTTCTTCGCTCTGGCGCTCGGTGCACCCACTTTGAGGTTTCGCATTCGAGTCCAGGCGGTGCCATGGATGTTTGTAGTGGTTCGGAATCCACACTTTAAACCGTTATCAAGGTCCCCCATGGATTTTGATGTTTCATCTAACCTAGGATCGTCCTCGGCGTTGCGGGAGTTTTTTAGCTCCCACGGTTGATTTCCCTGGTGCAAAATCTTCAAGTTATCAAGCCCTCTTCCGGGCTTCAATGCAAAAAGCATGGTGCACACGCTTTCCTTTTTTATTCATCAAACTAACAAAAGTTGCTTCTAAAAATCCTTCCACCGGGGTGACAGGTGACGACGCGGCGGGCAAAAATTTTTTTCGACTCCTTCTCACATGGATTTAATACGTCGCAAATAGCATTACGCCTAGTGCATTTCAAACCGGTTATCTTTAAAAGGGCATTTCTTTTTGAGGCAATAGTGATTGACAACGCAATAGATTCACACTTGAAGCCTCCTTCACATTAAGACAGTCGGTGGAAACGGCCTAAGTGTTCGCCCAGGGTAAAACCCTGCTCACACCAGACATAAAGACGAAAAAATGACCTGTAACAAGCCTCTCGACAACACAGGAAATTGGCCAACTTGGACTCTCAATTTCTTGATAGTCTAACCTTCTTGTTTGTTGGGAAGGTTTAGCGTTGTGTTCAAAACAGGATCATTCGATTCCCGGGGTATGAGATGGTGATGCTGATCGCGGTTGAATGTTGCATTCTAGTTCAGTATTCCGTTAAATCAATAGGTCAGTTAGAATACTGCAAAGATTGTTGCCAAAAACTGCAAAGTAAAACTCCCATGAAGTGTTTCATCACGTGAGGATTATGTTTGCCCCAAACTGGCAACCTCGACGCACTCTATTTAATATTACTACTCTATGTTCGTAACCTCGTTTCTCTTCAAAAAAAATCTCAACTGTGCTTTCACAGTGCAGCGGGTTCAATGAAGGGATGAAGGTGCGAATGCCATCTTTGGGCATTTTCATTTCAATTTCGGGTGGTCTGAGTATCAGCGTTTATCAACTTATGTGTTGGTCCTATAGTAAAGGAGTCAATTTTCATAAATGCTTCAGCGTTGAAAAAAATCCCATTAGTTATTTAATTTTTAATTTAAAAAAAACTATTTTATTTTTGAATTATTCTTCCTAAAATCTTACCTGATGTGTCTACATTGTTTATAGTAGTTCTCTCAAAATGCAGATTTGTGTCCTCTGAAAAAAAATTTTATAAAGCATAAAAATATGTAACTTTTAAAATACAAACTTAAAATTGAGACATTTTTTAAACTCCAGCTAAAAATAAAAATAATTCCAAAAAAATATTTAAAATTGTTATGATTATCACAACAATTTATATAATTTCACTGCAATAAAAAAAAAATTAAAAATTAAAAATTTTGAATGAAATGAAATGAATATTTTTGAAATGAATTTAAAATGAAATTTTTAATTTTGATTAATACACATAAAATCTTTCACAGCGACTGGATTTGTACATGCAGTTTATCTTTATCTTTTTTTGCCGGCAAAGTCTTCCAGGTCTACGGCTTGCTTATAAAATTTAGAAAAAAGAAAATAATTATATTTTTAAGATGTTAAAATTTTTCAGTGTTAATTATTTGAAAATTTTGTTAAAAAGCAATACATGTGAA